>VZTF01008300.1:509335-805499 GCA_013397755.1 Cnemophilus loriae | reverse complement strand
GGGAGGGTTACACTGCACAGGGATGTGACACTGCAGGGGGGTGTGACACTGGACAGGGATGTGACACTGCACGGGGATGTGGCACTGCATGGGGATGTGGCACTGCACGGGGATGTGACACTGCAGGGGGGTGTGACACTGCACAGGGATGTGACACTGGACAGGGATGTGGCACTGCACAAAGCTGCAAACAAGGGCACAGCCCTGGCTGGAACCAGCTCAGGGGGGCAGGAAAGGGGGCAGGTCCTGCGGGAATGGAGCTGCTCTGCCGAGCAGGGCAGTGTGGATGGCTGGGAAAGAGTCCTGAGGCTCTGTGCTTCCATGGATTTCTGCAGGTTATTGGAGCCTCTGGCACTGTAACCCACTGCTCTGCCCACACTCGTCCTGTACAATCCAGACTCCCTGGAATGGCAGCAGCTCTCTGGAAGGATGTGTCTGTGTCCTTAATCTGCCACGTTAGTTAATTGTGAGCCAGAATCCAGGATGGCACATGATCTGCTGGTTTTGTCCTTGTGAATATCCAGTGGAAGCAGGTTAATGATCCAGCTGGCTGGTAAAATGTTTGGTTTATTGTGGTTTCTGATCATTATGAGGCGATCAGGCCTCGGTGCCTGTTGAAGGAAAAGTCCTCTCCCTCCAGTGCCTGCACTGAGCAGGGTGAATCTGCAATAACTGCAGGTCACTGGTGTTGGCCCAGTGCCTCTGCGTGATTTCATGCACCATTTGGGTAAAGCTGCAGGTTTGATAAATGGTATTTATAGAAATTTTATATCATACAATCACAGACTGGTTTGGATGGGAAGGGACCTTAAAGCCCATCCAGTGCCACCCCTGCCATGGGCAGGGACAGCTTCCACTGTCCCAGGCTGCTCCAAGCCCCAGTGTCCAGCCTGGCCTTGGGCACTGCCAGGGATCCAGGGGCAGCCACAGCTGCTCTGGGCACCCTGTGCCAGGGCCTCCCCCCCCTCTCAGGGAACAATTCCTGCCCAATATCCCCCTCATCCCTGCCCTCTGGCAGTGGGAAGCCATTCCCTGTGTCCTGCCCCTCCATGCCTTGTCCCAGGTCCCTCTCCAGCTCTCCTGGAGGTGCTTTGGGCCCTGGAAAGGGCTCTGAGTTCTGTAACCACCTTGTCAGAGGTCACTGAATGTCAGGCACGCTGTGCCCTCAGTGAAGCCATGGTGGCTCTCACCAGTCACCTCCTTGTCTTCCACGTGCCTGAACGTATTTTCCAGGAATCTGCTCCGTGCTCTTGCTGGGCACTGAGGGGAGCCTGCCTGGCCTGTGGTTCCCTGGGTCTTCCTTTTTTCCCTTTCTGAAAGGATATCAGTCATAGAGAACATGAATTAGCACAATGCAACCACCAGCTCTCCCTGGCTCCCAGAACTGGTCCGTAGGGAAAAGGGCCTTTTTTATTTGATTATTTTACTTTTATCTGCCTCTGCAAGTTCTTCCATTACGCAAGAGCTGGTCATGACTTCCCAATTAGGGTTGAATTTTGAAATAGGACTGGGAGCCTCATGATAAGCCCGTTCCTCTCCACATGGAGGGGCCTTTCAGTGGGAAACATCACGTAGGACCGGCATTATGCAACTTGATTGGTTTTTTCTGTCGTTTTCACTGATTTCTTTTAATTAATTCTTGATACAGAGTGCTCGCAGTGGCTCTCAGGGCTTGGTGGTTTGGCTGCTGGGCCTTGTTCATGGCCTGGGGGAAACCCTGCCAGTGCTGTTTTATTTTTCAGCCCCTGATGTTTTGCGTTGCAGAGGTGTTTGAAGAGGCCCTGGATTTATTATTGTAGGGTTGTTGTTTATCCTCACAACCAGTGCCACTGGATGCAGGAATTCAGTCTGGGGTCCCAGCGCTGTGCCAAGCCACAGCCCTGAATTGCTGAGGAGCACAGGACGGGAGCCTGGAGAGATTTCTTGGGATCCAAGCGAGCAGCAGAGCTGAGAAGCTGCCAGGGAACTCCTGTCCCATCCCTGCTCCGTGGAAATCCCCACAGGGATGGCAGCCACCCATCCTGAGCTGGGAATGCTGGGGAGATGGGATGAAACTGGGAGAAAATGAGAGTTCTGAAGTTTCTTTTATAAAAACGGAGATACTTGCACTGAGAGGGAGGGGCAGCTGTGCGTTCGTGTCCGCTTGGAAAGACCGGGAGCAGACAGGCATTTTTCCGTGAGCTGTTCCCCACAGGAAGGAGGGAAATTCAGGCATTTCAGGCATTTTTGGGAGCCCCATGTGTGTGAAACACAGTGGTCACCCTGTTACAGGTGGCGGGGCTGAAACAGGAGCGTTGGCAGCTTTGTCCGAATCAGCTCGGTCTGACATTCCAGAAGTTTCTGGGCAAAGCCAGCATCTGCTCAGTGCGGCTGTGCCACCTCGCTGTGCCCTGCAGCTCCAGCACTGCCAGTGAGGCACGGAGGATGCAGCCTGGGCTGGTGGCACTGGGACAGAGGACACAGTTAACCCTTGAAGTGCCGCCTGCCCTTGTCCCAGCATGGCCCAGCTCCTCCCCAGCCCGGAGAGCTGGAGGTGCAAACCCAACCCCAGGTCTGTCTCACCAGAGTGCTGCTCATGGATGAGAACAAGAGTTTGGTGATGCATTTCGCTCCATATTTCAACATCTCCACGAGTTTTTCCATGGTTATCCCTGGGTTTCGGTGGGGAAGCCTCCTCCGGCCGCAGTGAGTGGCCCAAGGTCAGTGTCAGAGCTGCCACTGCACCTCAACTTTTATTAGTCGTGGTCCCAACTTCAAACGATGCCCTGGAAGAAGGATCCTTGCTGGAATTTCAGAGAACTTCAGAGGTCTGGATGGAAACAGGAGTGTTTGAACAGCACAGTGGGATTCATCCTTCCAGCAGCCGAGGCTGGAGAGCGCAGGGTGGAAGCACCTCCAGCTTCCTCTGGAGCTGATGAAATTGTTGCATTTGTTTTTAATCTAAGGCAGAAGTCATCCAGACTAGAACTGTATTTTTTTTTCCCTTTGGGAACACGGATCCTAGCAAGAAGGAGCAAAAATTTCATTAAGGAAGCAAGCAGGACTCCCGAGATTTGCAGATGAGGGAGGAGGGAGTGTTCGTGCCGTGCACAAAAGGCAGCCTGAATTTGAGGAATCATGAAAGTTTGCAAGTTTGCTATCTGCCTTGGAGTTTCAAAGCCTGTAGGACTCATGACTCAGGCTTACACACGCATGCATTGTTATGATTAGATCTTTCCTGTGTTTTTTTTTTAAATGAAAATCAAATTTTTTCTGGTGCTCACCTGACTCCGGGAGGCAGAGCTTTAAAAACATGCTCTGCTGCCAGACTGGCAGGAATGTCATCAAACTTGGTAACAAGCTGTTCCAGTTGGGTTTGGGAAGGCTGCAAAATCCCTTTCCATAGGAGAAGAAAAGCAGGGTGGGAAGTTACTTTAAACTTCAGCCAGCAGGGTTTAATCCCCACGCTGGTCCTGCTGCATTTTCCACATCTGTTTGGTTCGGAATGCCAGTGAAGCTGTCACGAGGACACATCCCTTGGAGGGCTCCCTGTGCCATTCTGTCCTTCCCAGGTCCTGTTTTCCCTTCTCAGGGTGCCCCCAGGTTTTCCCAGCACTGGAATTGGTGGCACTGATGTCAGTAGTTGGCCCCTGAGGTCGGTTACACCGACAGGGGCATTGCTCAGCAGCAGCACTTGATTTTTTTATTCATTTTTAATTTATTTTCAGCATCAACCACTGCTCATGTTAATGGAGTGTTGCTCTGCCTCAGTGGACCCCAAACTTCTTCCAGAGCAGGGTGGGTTTGCTGAAAGAGACACTTTTCCAAGCAGCTTTTGGGTTGTTTTTCTGAACAAGAGCCATTTGTTTCAGCGTGCCAAGAGAGGTTTTCCATGCTGGATCCTGCTGTGTTTGACTGGGATTAGATCAGCAGCTCCCTGCTTTCCCTCACAGCGACCCAGGGCTCAGCCAGGCCTCCCAGTGCTGATGGAAATCCTGCAAAACCCCCTTTTTATCCCTCAAACTTGCAGCATCATTAACATCCTGCTAAAAAAGAGATGGGTTTGGGGTTGTTTGGTATTTTTTTTTGGCCTTTACAACTCCCTGTGGGAGGGCAGAACGTGGGAGCTGCAAGAGGTGCTTTAGCAGAACAGCTGTTGGTTGGGAAAGCAGGGAAGGAGCAGGGGCAGGTCTGGAGGTTTTTATTTTCCTAATTTACAGGAACACTGCCCTTTACAATCTGTGGAAAGCCCAGTTTAAACTGAATAATGGGAAGGCAGGGAAAACTATTAACACTGAAAGGAAGCCTGAAGATCAGGTTAATGATGCTGCTTGGTTTCCTTGTGCTCTGTGTGTGGACAGTTCCACTGCTCACAGGAAAATGTATTTTTAGGTTTGAAAGTCCCCAGGATTTGGGGACTTCAAATGCTGAGGAGAGAAGTTGCTTCACTCCCATCACAGCTGAGGTGGTCTGTGAAAGACAGGGGTATTTCTGTCAGCTCTAGGCTTTATTTAATGTTTGTTTACAAACTACCCTGAGCCCAGTCTGAGTCAATCAGAGTTATTTTAAGCAGGTTTGGTGGGAAAAGGTAACAGAAGGAGCCTTTGATCCGTGTGGTGTGTGCAGAGCACAGGCTGGTTCAGACACACAGGATGGAGCTGGAATTTGCAGTTTCAGTGGATGTCTTTTATTCTATATTGGAAGGAAACTCCAGCGTGCTGAAAACACAGTGACCCTTTTTTCACTGCTTTTTGTGATTTTCAGTGCCCAGTGCGCCCGTCCCAAGCTGCCCTCAGCCCCTCAGGTTTTAGGAGACTTGCTCAGGGGTGTCCTGTCTGTGTGCTTTGGGGATCCCATGGTTTGAGGATCCCAGTCCTGGGGTGCTGAGATGTGGGATTTGCCTGAGCCAGGCTGTTCCTGTGAGCTGGTGAGGAAAGCTGCTGAGAAATGGAGTCAGGGCTCCTTCGCAGCCCCTGGCCTGGGAGGTTACAGAGCCCCAGAAACACAACCCAGTGCTGATGTGCTCCTCAGATCTCTGACAGTTCCGATCTCTGAACCGGCCTCATCTCCACCTCGAATCAGTGCCCTGGGAAGGGCTGATCTCTGCTCCCAGAGGATCTCCCTGTTCGGAGAGACCCCAGCTGGAGGTGGCAGGAGCTGGGACAGCAGTGCTCGACTCCAGCAGCTGCGGTTTTGCTCAGGCTGCTCTGTTTCACTCGTGTCCATCTCAGCGTGGAGCTCCTGGCAGCACCCAGTCACCCTGCGCGGGATGATTTTATATTTGGGATCAAAGCAGCCAGCACTGGCAATCCCCTCAGAGATGGGGAGTGTGGGGGGCACCATTTGGGGCTGGTTGCACCAGTCTGGAACTGGACAGTGCGGGCTGGGAGCTCTGGACACCCCGGTGGGGTGAGGAGGGGTGGATCCAACATCTCCCAGAGCCGTGTAACCCTGAGCCAGCCTCCCTGGGGGGGAATAATCCCTTTGCTGTCCCCTCTCTCCTGCAGCTATGGGTGAACCAGGAGGATGGGGTGGAGGAGGGAACCAGCGAGGTGCAGAACGGCCACTTGGACCCCAGCGCCGACTGCCTGTGCCTGGGCAGGACCGTGCAGAACCGGGACCAGATGAGAGCCAACGTCATCAATGAGATCATGAGCACCGAGCGCCACTACATCAAACACCTCAAGGACATCTGCGAGGTACCCGGGGCTGGGGCACACCTGGGGGCTGGCCTGGGGCTGGGACCAGGACATCAGACACCTCAGGGACATCTGCGAGGTACCTGGGGCTGGGGCACACCTCGGGGCTGGTCTGGGGCTGGGGCACACCTGGGGGCTGGCCTGGGATTGTCCCCACCACATCAAACACCTCAGCGACATCTGCGAGGTACCTGGGGCTGGGGCACACCTGGGGGCTGGCCAGAGCTGAGCCTGGGTTCGTCCCTGGGTGATTTGGGAACAAGCTGCAGTGTCTGAGGACTGTGTCTAATGGAGGAGCAGCAGCTGTCAATAAGTATTGACAGTTCTGAGAATTTCCTGCTGGATCTGATAATTCCTTTAGTTTATATTAACCAAAAGTGCAATTTCCTGACCTTTATTCCATAGCTCTTTGACTAAAACATGATGAGGCTGAGATCTTTCAAGCAGTCCTCTTAATTAAAACCCAATGCCATCTACTTTCGAACTTGTGATTGAGGAAATTAGGTTGTAATTAAACCAATCAGTTACCCATGTCATCTGTGCCTTTCATGTCGGGTTCACAATTTCCCCTGGCTCAGGATGGCCCCCATTTGCCTTTTTTATGGCGAGACTGAGGGCAGAATGTTTCCACCATGGGAAATGAAGAAGGGAACCAGCGAGCAGTGGACTTTAGTGACTGACCCCACAAGTCCCCGACTTGGTTCTTGTTCATTAGGTTACAATTAACCTCTGCCACCCCTTAAGTTCAGGATTAGTGCCCTGAGCTGAGCCTGAAGTGCAGAGCATGTGGTGCTGGGTGTTTGGGGAGGGGAGCCCACGGCTGTGCCAGAGAGTTTGGACATTGTGTGTGGAGATGTCCTTATCACTGCGAGGCAGAAGTTTGTTAGCACTGAAATCAAAGTCTGGGGATGGCTTTCAGCTCATCCCTCGCAATGTTGAGGATTTAGTGAGCCTGTGCCCAGTCAATGTGGTGAAGCCCCTTGGGAGCTGTGCTTACAGGAATGTCTTCCTCCCTTCCTACTTGCTGCTTTTCTCTCGGCGAGGCAGAGCAGCCATCCAAAAAGCATCCGTGACACTTTTCAAATCTGGAAGAGTCTTGGGATTTCAATTTGGAAACAAATGAGCTTAATTTCAATGTGCTATTTCGGTCGGAGAGCTTTGCATTGGAGAAGGGAAGAACTGCAGGCACTTCTCCACATATTGTTTCTTTTCCTGCATTTGCACTCTTCTGCTGGAAACTAAACAAACCTTAACTTGCCTCTCCAGCCATGTCACCGTGTTTCTGCCAGCCGGGATTCTCAGGAGGTGCAGACAGGTTCAGCTGCAGTAGGGGAGCGCTGATTTACTGCCCCTAATGATACGCCCCAGACAGGAGAGATGCAGAAAGCTCTTTGTTTGCTCTGTGTGATGCAGGCTGGTATTGAGGGGATAAATCTTCACCTCCAGGTAGAGCACCAGGAAATGATTCAGCTAAGGAGGGAGGAGGACTGAAATGGGCATTCTCATCTGTGGAATGATGGGCTGTGCCTCGCTGGAGAGAGGCTCATTATGCTCCGTTTAATCACAGCAATCCCTTTGCCTGGGGAAGGCTCCGAGACAGCTCCGGCAGCCGGGCACTGACACAGCGGGACGTGAGCGGGGCTGGGCTGGGCTGGGAGAGCTGGGGCTGGACTGGGCTCCCCGTGCCCCTGGAAGGGTTGGACAGGGCTGTTGCTCGTGCCACAGCAGGAGCAGGCAGCAGCCAGCCCCTGCTGAGCTGCTGTGACAGTGGCACATTCCCCTCTTCCCGGGGCTCTTTGTTTTGGGGTGCCAGGAAGGACAAACAGCAGCGATGTGAGGAGTGAGAGGGGATGGCAGAGCAGCTCTGGCTGGGCTGAGCCTGGGTTAGTGCTGAGTTTAGCAGCGTGTGGTTATTCTCTTGTTGCTGAATAACAAATCCTGATACCAGTGAGGCACCTGAGGATGGGAGGTCGTTACTGGAGGATGGTGATTGGGAGCCCTCCCATCGCTCCCTTCTGCTTCGGGATGCATTTCCACTCCCTGCTCCTGTGTCATTACACACCCTGTTACTACTCCCGACATCCATGGCACGAGTCTGGCCAGGCAGGGAGCTCAGGAGCTGGCCAGCACCAGGATGAAAATCCCTTGTGCAAGCCAAGGCCTGCGGGGAGCAGCTGAATTGCAGGGAACTCCTCACCACCGCCGAGCCCCACTGCCCCCATGGCTTGCTGTGGACCAGTGTCTAAGTCCTGGCTGCCTGGGACCAGCCCTGGCTCTGGTTTGCCTTTGCAGTTCAAACAGTCTGAGTTTTGCTCTTGTGCTTATTCTGGTTGGGTGCCCTTCAGCACCACCCTCACCTGTGCTGGGAGCCCTGCGCAGGGTTTATAGCCCAAAAGGTGCTGGGCCTGGCTGGGGGTGGTTCCAGGGCAGTGTAAACAGCCCCAAACTGGCTCAGAGAGGAAAAAATCTGGAATATCATCACAGCTGCCTTTGAAGTTACAGCCTGCAGCCTCCTTCTTCTCTGCTTTGCCCTGCTCTCAGCCAGACGAGAAGGATGGATGGATGGATGGATGGATGGAAGGAATGGATGGATGGATGGACGGACTGACCACCTCTCCTGGCTGTCTCTAAACTCACTGTGGGGTGAAGGAAACTTAGCACTTAACCTCCTGCAAATCCTGCCCAACTTTGGCCTATACTTCAGGGACTACATGGAAAAGTACTTTAAAGAGAGGCAGTTTGGCAGCTATTTTTAGGTATTCATTGAGCAAAACACTCTCCAACATCTGCTCATCAGTCAGCTCCCCCTTTTCTGAGCAAACCTGACGGGATGAGCAGAAGGAAGATGACATTGTTTTATGTAACAGAAGTAAATTTACTGGAAAAACTCTGCAGCGGCCTCCTCTGCTGCGTGCTGTGGATGAATTTCCAGTCTCCTTTTCCTGGCTTTTGCTGGAAACCACCTTCCAAACGCTCAGAGAGGATCAGGCTTGGGAACTCCTTGCATCCCTGTGTTCTCCCCGTGCTTTCAGAGGTGCCTGCACAGAAATGTGCTGCTTCAGCTCCTGCAGACACGTGATTCCAGAGAAATGATGAAGCAGCATGGGGAGGATGGGAATAGTGAGGACAGGAATCGCAGCCAGTGGCAACCCCGGGGCTGGGAGATGTTCCCGTGCTGGGGAAGGGAGGGATGTCATGGAGCACAGTGAGGTGACACTGCCCGCAGGCACAGGCAGGGCTTTTTCCTGGCTTTTTCCTTGGATTTTTTTCCAGGCTGTTCTGAGATCAGCAGGTAAACAGGAAAATCTGCGCAGAGATGCTCTGTGTCGTTTCTCCCCAGTCTGGATTTTGGTTTGCCCTGTGACTGTCCCGCAGCGTGGGAAGCAGCCTGCTCCCATTCCTCGTGGCCTTGGAAAATCAGAGAGGGAAACCCGGGGAAATGAGTCAGCAAGGAGCTCCTGGGGGAAGAGAGACCTAGATTAGGAAGTGCAGAAGGTGTTCCATAACCCACACTTCCCAGCTGAAAAAGCCAGGAAGTTCAGGGTGACGGCATCCTCCGAGCTGAGCTGGACATGGCAAGGTTGGGTCCAGGCCAGCTCGGCCACAGTTGCATTTCTCATTCATGTTTGAAGTTCCCCCTGGCAGGAACCACATGGTGAGGCTGAAGGACAGTTCATTGCAGTGCTCAGTGTTCACTGTGGCCCAGCAGCTGCGTGTCACCAGCTGGCAGCATGGCTGTGTGACTAAGCATCCCAAGTTCCCAAATTTAGCCATTCCGCTGGAGCTGCTGGCGTTTTCTTCCCTTCATTTTTTCCCCTTCCTGTGTAGTAAAGGCAGGCAAAGTAAGCGAAGTCATCTCCTGATGACCCCTGTGTTGTTTCTTCCCAGTCAGGACGCTGCAGAACGGACCAGGCCAGGTGCAACATCTGAGATTTGGCCTTGCACAGTTTCTGGTCTAAATCATTCTGGTTGGACTTGATGATCTTAAAGGTCTTTTCCAGCCTTAACAATTCTGTGCTGCAGTGATGGTCATCCAGACAGGTGAAGTGTAGGAGGATGAGGGGATTGCTCAGAACCTTCCCACCCTCCAGCACATCAAACTTACTGAGGGTGCACTCGATCCCCTTGTCCAGACTGTTGATAAAGATACTAAACAGACCTCGATGAAGGTGTTAAACAGCTTCCTTGTCCTGATTACTGGGCTGAAATCAGAGGAATCAGAGCAGGCTCAAACAGCCCCTCACAGCTTTCTCTGTAACACCGTGGAAGGACATGGAAGCAGCAGTGCTTGTAGGAGACCTGAGTGTGAGGTGCTGGAGCAGTGGGGTTTGCAGGCCCAGGCACCCAGCGCTCAACACCTCCTCGGGGCTGTCCCCTGGACTTTGCTGCTCTCTGCAAATCCTTGTTCCTCACTCCACACAGGGTTACTTAAAGCAGTGCCGGAAGAGGAGGGACATGTTCAGTGATGAGCAGCTGAAAATCATCTTTGGGAACATCGAAGACATCTACAGGTTTCAGATGGGATTTGTCCGGGACCTGGAGAAGCAGTACAACAACGAGGACCCCCATCTCAGTGAGATCGGGCCGTGCTTCCTGGAACACGTGAGTTCACTGGGCATCGTCCCTCGGGAGCTTGGCTGGGGAGGGAGGAGGAAAACTCACAAGGCAGGAACCTTTTAACTTCTGTGCATCACCCTCTTCTAGCAACACATCAGGGACTGCTCCATGGTCCTCCATGTACTTTGGGAGATACAGAGGAGGGAGAACCTGGATATGCAGCTGGATAACCCCCATTACATCTGAATCACACTGTTCATAAAGTCCTGGAGGATTTTGCCCAGCCCATCCTACTGTTCCATGAACCACCTCCTGCAGGAGCTGTTAAATTGGCCAATGTTGGAAATGTGTCAGGAAATGTCAAACAAATGCCAGCCCTGGAGCTGGAGGCTCTCCTGGAGGGAGATGGGAGCAGGGTGTCAGAGCTCACAGGTGCTGCAGCTCCTGTGCTGTGTCAGGGCAGCAGTTCCCTGCTTATCAGGGAAACTCCTGATAGACATTCCTGAAACTTCAGCAGGACATCCCTGAAGAGTTTCACAGCATCTTTGAAACATCGCTGGGCCTCTCGTTGAGGTTTCCTCTGAGGAGGTGCATGAGGTGTTAACATGGCTGGTTCTTACCAGAGCCTGCAAGCTCTGCTGCCTCCTTCCAGAGCAGCGCCACATTCCACCTCTGTGCCGAGGAGATGTACGAAATCTTGGTGAGAATCAGTAGCTCAGATGTCATGGCTTGAAGCTGTGCTGTCAATTCATTGATAGTGACAATAGCAAGGATTGCTGCTGCGATTCCGAGGAAATCTGACACTTGCCTGTCGCCAGACAGGGGCTGAGAGCTGGCTGATAAACTCCTGATAAATTATCCCTGCTCAGCCACTTGGGAAACAGAGGGGTGAGGATGTTAAGATCCTGTTTAGGGATCTCCAAAGCATCTTGTTCCTCATTTTCTTCAGGGAGAGAGAGCTGTCAGTGCGTGGCTGGGTCAGCTGTGGGGATGGGAAGGACACTGGATCCCTGTTCCCAGAGAAGCATCTTGTTTGGAGCCTCAGGGACTGAGAAGTAATTGCTGGGCAGGCGTGTTTTGGCTGAATAGAATCTGTCCTTTCCTTGGAAGGCATTGGCCACAGCTCGGTGGAACTGGCTGGTTTGCGACACCTGACTTTAACCTGAGCTGTGTCAGAGTTAATTTGTGGTGCTGGGCTGTGCTCATCTCCTTCCCAGTGAAATCTCATCTCCTTGTCTGCGTAGCCCAGGTGAATAAAGCCCGAGTTAAGGGTGACAGTCTTGGTCAGTGAAGGCAGAAAATGGAAATTCCAGCAAAACAGACACCAGAAAATGTGTTAGACCAGTCCAAAAGGTGGAGGGGCAAGTGTGTGAGTGGGCTTTTTGTTTGGTTTTGGTGTTTTCCGGGGCTCTGTTCCTGGGGAAATCCACGCAGTGCCTTGGGTTCTCTGTTGGTAAAGGGAATTTCAAACATACCCAGCTCCCAAACACTTCCAGGTGCTTCGTGATCTTTCAGGGAAGGAGCTCTAGAAATGACAAGGTTGTCCCCTTGTCTTACCAAAAGCCAGAGCTCTGCTGAGTTGCGGCTTTCAAACCCTCCCTGCACAATTTGAAGCTGAGAACAGGCACAGCTCTGTGCAGGGCTGGCATTAACACACGTGTACCTGCAGACACCTCGGCCGTGTGTCACACTGCAGGTCCCTCTCTGCAGTCCCTCCTTTCCCAGCACCTCTTCCAAGCAGGAAGAGCACCGTAGGATCTGTCCTTCCTCCTGCTCGGGGTGTGCTTTCGTAGAAACCCAGACTGGTTTGGGTTGGAAGGGTTGGGTTGGAAGATCATCTGTGATCATCTGCTGTGGGCAGGGACACCTTCCATAGACCAGGATGCTCCAAGCACATCCTTGAACACTTCCAGGGATGGGACAGCCACAGCTTCCCTGGGAATTCCATCCCAGGGCCTCCCCACCCTCCCAGGAGGAATTTCTCCCGGTATCCCACCTGAGCCTGCCCTCCCCAGCCCTGGTGTGGCGTTGTTCAGCCGGGTCACTGCCTGACCTGTCCTGCCCCGTTCTGCCTTCACAGCAAGACGGCTTCTGGATCTATTCCGAGTACTGTAACAACCACCTGGACGCGTGCATGGAGCTCTCCAAGCTGATGAAGGACAGCAGGTACCAGCACTTCTTCGAGGCGTGCCGCCTGCTGCAGCAGATGATCGACATCGCCATCGACGGCTTCCTGCTGACGCCCGTGCAGAAGATCTGCAAGTACCCCCTGCAGCTGGCAGAGCTGCTCAAGTACACGGCCCAGGAGCACAGGTAACTCAGCAGGCACGGGGGGCCCAGTGCTGCTTCCCCCCAGGGCCTGGGGTTTTCTGTCCGCTGCTCCTTCCCACTCAGGGCCTGGGGTTTTCTGTCCACTGCTCCTTCCCACTCAGGGCTTGGGGTTTTCTGTCCAGCTCTTGTCCCTGTGACATCCTGGATAAACGGGAGCAGGACAAAGGGTCAGCAGACAGTTCAGGCTTCTCAAAGCAGCAATTCTCGATGGAGACACACTCAGCTCTGTTCTAATCAGACATGTGAACTAATTACCCTTGGATGCACTTTCTGATGCTACCAGTTACACTGGAAAAATTACCTAATTAGCATTCAGTGGTCTGAGAGGCTCCTTCCCTGCTCTTGAGGAGGACCTGGGCCAGGATCTGCAACTGGAGCCTGATGTGGGGAGAGCTCCAAACCTGCTCAGCTTTTCAGCCCAGTCCTATCTCTGGTTTTGCCATGGGGTTTAGGTTCAGAGGAGCACCCGCAGTTTGATTGCTTCTCAAAATTTCCAGGATCTCTTTGGCTGCTGCTGAGGACAATCAGCCTGGCTGCCTGACAGTGTGAATCAGGAGCAGTGCCCGTGATACCACTTGGGATTTACTGCTGTGAAAATAAGGTGAAAGAAGAATCAGGCCCTGTAAGAGTAGATTTGCTCCTGCCCTGCCAATTTTCTTTCTTTTTCCAAAACCCATTTAAAAGCAAGTGAGAACAAAAAAGACCAGAGATGTTTCAGAAAATTCTGCAAGTGTTTGATGGCTTGTTTCTCCCAAGCCCAGCTCTAGAAGAGCAGAAGTGTGATGTGAGCAGAGTTGCATTGATTTGCTTTGACTCACAAGTCTGAGTGATTCAGGGTAGCCAAATGCCCAAAATCACCAATTTGGACGTGCCTTTGGCTCCAGATCCAATTCCTGCTTTTCCAAAGACCAAATCCAGCTTGGAGTGGACTCGTGGGAACCCCGGGCTATCAGAAAGCAGCTCTGGGATCCCACAGGTCGTGGGTTTTCCCCTCAGCAGCCACGTGAGGACCCACAGCCCTGCCTGGGAGCTCAGATGTGGCTTCCCAGCAGGAGGGTGTTCAAAATGACCCTCTGTGAGTTGTGTGGGAGCCATGGCAAAGGGGATGTGGGCAGTGTGCTGACGCAAGGGTTGGGTTATTCTGGGGGCACATTCCTGTTCCCTTTGGGGTGGTTTAAATTCACCGTGTTGTTAAGTAGTCACACAGAGTCGTGTTCTGAGGAGCCTTGGGAGCTCTCCTGTGGCTCAGCAGCGTTGGTTGACTCAGCCTGAGAGCTCTGTCACTGGATTGCCATGGACACTCCATTCCTCCTGTTTCTCCATGCTCTGGGAAGGGAAGGCAGGGGGAGATTTGCTCTCCTTGCACTGGGAGGAGTAACCCCTGAAGCTGTAACAGCACGGGGATGAAACCTGTGGCTGCACAGAGCCTGTGCCATATCCCAGCCCTGGAGTGAGGCAAAACATGGAAAACTCCAGGATTCCCAGGGAGAGCACGGAAATGAGCTTCATCTAACAGAGGAATGTGATCCTCTTTTTCTTTTTTTCCTTCCTTTTCACTGCCACCACACGTGCAGAGCTGTGGATTTTCCCTGCAGCAGGTCAGGGCAGTGCTGAAACCAGAATGCAGACCACGGTCCCCAGAGATAGCATGTGATGCTTGGCAGGGATCTAGACTTGGATTCTGATGGAGCACTGGGAAGTGGCCACTGCAGCCCCAATAGAACTGACAAACCATTTATTTTCCTTCATCTCGTGGTTAATGGGCTCCTATTATTGCCTCATGGCCAAATGCTCTGCTTCTGTCGGTTTTTTTTCTTCTAAGTTTTTGCCAGCTCTGCCACAGACATGGGCTGGGAGCCCAAGAAGTTCAGTCCTGAGCCTTTTCTTCATTATGGCGTGACAGAAAAACATTGCTGGGGTTTTCTCACTGGAATCAGGGAATTAGCATTCCCAGGATAGAGCTGGCTGGCACCATCCCACTCAACATGGAGGCAGGACGGGGGTGAGCTCAGAGCCTGCCTCCCTCCAATTCCTGCCTGTTTGCAGCCTGGTTCATTTGAATTTTTCTCAAAGCCACATCTGTTCACCTCTAAAAGATCTACTCCAGCTTAATATGAATTAAATGTAGGAAGGTCCTGAGTGCAGCTTGCTGGAGTCCTGAGCATTCCCAGAGCAGGAGGGAGCTGGAGTTGGGAATGCAGGAAGACCTTATGTGAGGAGACTCTGCCAGGGAGTGCCCTCCCTTCTGAGCATGAGCATCACTGCCAGGAGACCATCAGTGGCTGTCTGTAAGCCCTGCACCTCTCCCTGCCTCTCCAGATCCTTCCTGTTTCCCTAAAAAACTCATGGATATTCTCCAGGCCACCCTGATGTCCCCCTGGCACAGCTCCTTTCCTCCCTTACACAACCAGCGCTCTCTTCACAGAGGTGCTCCCACAAAGGGAGGCACAAGAAGTTCTTCCGTGTGTAGCAGGATCACTTCCATTCCTGGCAGTGTCCAGGGCCGGGTTGGATGGGACTTGCAGCAGCCTGGGATAGTGGGAGGTGTCCCTGCCCATGGCAGGGGGTGGAGCTGGATGGGTTTTAAGGTCCCTTCCCACCCAGACCTCTCTGTGATGGATGTATCAGGCAGCCCATCCTCTATTTTCCTTTATTTTGCTGAAGGTCCAGTCCTGCTGTCCTGGAATTTGTGAGATTTTTTTTCTAACCTCAGCTAGAATTTTGATGTAAGAATTTAAGTAAAAATGAAAACTCAGCTCAAGATTTTATCCAAGCGAGGATGCCAAAAGAGCAAATATTTTCTGTACATCACAGTGTGTTTGTTTCTTAGTATTTACCTTGTTGGGATCACAAGGAGAGGGGATCAAATTCCCAGCATTCACCCCTCTTTTAGCTGTCACCAGCACAATCCTTAGCAATAATCAATAAAGCCATTCCCCTTGCAGTTTCCCTGGATGGCAGTTTTTCTCATTAGTCAGCAATCAATAGCAGCCCTTAAGTTAATAATACATTATGGTGGTGTTGTGGCAGCTGGCCTTGCCTGGCTTCCCGATGGAAATGAACATTACAGCTCCTTGGAATGGAAAAGCAGGCACAGGGCAGGAATCAATGGCATTGATTTCAGCATCACTTTTTGAAAAGACTGATCATCATCCTCAGTGGCCCTGGCAGGAGCCTGTTCTCTCTCTGTGTTACTGCACTCACAGGGCCATGCAGGGGAAGAAAAAAAGAGCTGCTTGATTTGCTCACCTGAAATCTGCAGTGAGGGTGAATTCCGTGGGGTAACTGCTCTGGGAGCGGCTTGGAAGGTGCTCCAGCCTTTGCCCAAATGAATCCTTTTCTAAATGTTCATTTTAAAACCAGAAAAATCCGGGCCCAAAGCCAGAGGCTGTAAAAGTGTTCAGCCTGTCTTTAGGATGCCCTTCAGCTGGGCACCTCAAGGCTGTAAAGGGCTCACCAGTGCTGGTTGGTAGAGGCCAAACTGGGCTCCCAGTTCCAGTTTCCATTGAGCTGCTGCGCTGTGAGGATCCAGATGGAAAAAATCCCGTCATAGCGCTGAGGGGTCACCCCTTCCCGTGTCCCTTTGGGCTGGTGAGCTTGTGACAGACCCCTGGGCATGTCCTGCTGCCTTTGATGGCCTTTCCCTCTGTGTCCAGTGACTACAGGTACGTGGCCGCTGCCCTCGCCGTCATGAGGAACGTGACCCTCCAGATCAACGAGCGCAAGCGGAGGCTGGAGAACATCGACAAGATAGCTCAGTGGCAGGCCTCTGTCCTGGACTGGGAGGTACAGTAAACCTGGGCTGGCAACCTGGCAGGGGCAAATTCCAGGCTGTTCTGGAGTTTTCTAATACCCTGTGGTTCGTTTCCAACGGTTTGGGATTAAGCCTGGGGCGGAGAAGGCACAATCGTGATTTCAGGGGGGTGCTTAAACATTAATGGTGCCCTAAAGAAAATCCAGGGTCCAGTTCCAATTTCGTCACTAGCAACCTGGAGTGGCTTTTGTGATTGTAGTAGGTGAGACTTGGAGCAAACTCTGGGTGCATTCTACCTCTGTGCTCTGTCACTGGGGAGGAAGGAGGCAAAGGCGCAGCAAAAAGCCCTGGAAATTGCAAGAGGTTAAGAAAATGAAGAAAATCTTCCTGGTGGTTGCTTTATGACTGGAAGCCAAACTGTTAAACTGGAGTTAGAGATGCTATTTGCATTTTATAAATGACTTCCCACTTAAAGATATTTCTGAAGCAGCCCTGTGTGTAGTGATGGTGTAATTAAGGAGCTGAGAGGCACAGGGAAGGCAGAGTCAGCAGAAGGATTCCTCACCAGCAGGCCTTCAGTCTCTACATTTGTGCCATGTGTTTGGAAGAAAAGCCGTACTAAAATTATGTTCTCCCTTTCTTTTTGTCCCTGATTTTTTAAAATCATTGTATGGAAGTAATCCGTAAATAGGGTTTTGCAGCAGATTGAGGACAAACGTTTCTGTAAATCCTCTCGCTGTTGTCATGGGCCCATGTGTTCAGCAAGGAGATAATCAGAGTGATGGAGCAGCCTTTCTGCTTCCTCACTTGTGAAGTCTGAAATAGCTCCACATTCCAGTCACTGGGATCGTACTGTGTAAATGAGTATGGGGGAAAGAGGCGTTAATCCTTTCATTGTTTGATTTCTGGCAGAGATCTGTGAAGGCTGGAAGGAGAGGGAGAGAAGTACAGGTGCATCACCTGTGTCCTCTTTGGCCGAATTAGTTTCACTGCTGTGATGGAGGTTGGGTTCAACCCTGGCCCTGGTGATAAAACACACAATAAACACATAACTGCAGCAATCAGAGCTGGGATTGTGGCTGGCTGGGGGAGCAGAGAGCACGGACGATGTGTCTGATTGTTTTACTGCTCAGGAACATCTCTCAGTGCCACCAGCCTCATTTCCAGAATGAGGAAGCTGCTCTGCAGGAGGCACAGGACCATCAGCTCCGTGCTCAGCCCTGCAGTGTGCCATGGGATGAGCTAATGGGGGTCATTTGTGAGGAGCTCCGAGACCCTCGCTGTACATAAATCTCGATTAAGGACAGATCCATTCCAGGCCAGTGAATATTCATGTGTGAGAGGGAAGCCAAGGTGACCTCCCCACAGGATCTGTGGAATAGCAGTTGCTTTTTCTCTTCCATTAGCTCAGTTGATAATTCATTTTTATTTAGCCCTATCCTTGATAATTCATTCCTGCTTAGCAGTACCCATTCTTTATCTCCGTCCTATCCTCAGGAACTTGCCAAATTATTCTTCCAGGCTTTTTTCAGCTATTCTGGATTTTGAGCACATTATTGCAGCAACATCCTTCAGCTTCTCATAACACAGCAAAGCCTGCTGTTGGTACTCAGAAATCCGATGGGAATGCAGCTCCTGGTCACAGGAAAACACCCTCCTTGCCCTTTTAGTCTGGATTTTGGATCAAGAAGAGTCACAGAGTTCTGATGAGAAAGTAGAGGATGAGAGCTGGGCCCAGCAGAGGATTTCGCTGCTTGATTCGTTCCTCTAAAGCAATTCTGAATCATCAGATCCAGCCCCCACTCCACAGCTGTCCCTGGAACAGCCAGAAGGCTGCACAGACACCCAGAATACCCAGAAGTGAGCCGCAGCATAGTGCAGGAAGAGAGTGGGAGAAATGCAAAGATTGGATCTTTGGGAAGTGCTTGGATGTGCTGAGATGTGTGCAGGTGTTCCTTCGGCACTGCAGGCCCCAAATCCCACCCAGTGGCTGCAGGAATGTCCCCGGGACGTCGGGGTTGGCTCCTCACCCAGCCCCTGAGGGCTCAGAGCTTTGTCTCCTGTGCAGTTTCGGGGTACAGAGGGGATCTCCTGGTGTGTGTCCCCAGCCTCTCCAGGCTGTGGGGAAGGGACATTCCTGGTTTGAGGAGAAGACCACGGCTCCCAGCTGGTGTTTGCTGTCACTGCTGTGCTGCCACAAGGCCTGTCCAGTCTGTGGGAAGTTCCCTGAGCAGAGAGAGGAACCCACAGCTGCCATTCCCAGCTTTCCTGGCCCTGCTCCTGCTCTAATCAGACCCTTCTGTACCTGTTCTGCCCATCCCAGCAGCTCTAGCCAGCCCAGAGCACAGGCACAGCCTTCCTGAGACCCCCTGAAAACAGCACTGACCACAAGAAAACAGGAACCACAAGTTAAAAATTACCAGTTCCGTCTTTTTTCACCAGATAGAGCTAATCCCAAATTCCCACCGCGCTGGCACTCAGTGAATGATTTCAGTGGCTGAATGTTTCAGCACGTGGAAATATTTCATTTGGAGGAATGTCTGTTTTTCCCCAGCATCTCAAGACTGATGATGCTGATTCTCTGCTCTGAAGTTGCGTTTTGGTTTCTATATTTACCCATGTTTTGTGAGGAGATGGTGGAAAGAGATTTTTTTAAAGAAGAAGAAAAATTCTGAACCAAACAAAAAGTACTTAGTGAGGGAATATTTGAAATGTTCTCATATATAAAATGTGTGTACATTTCCTTGCAGGGAGAGGGTGTTGTTGGGAATGCTGATTCTAAAACAAATAGGAAAAGTCAGGACATGTCCAAGCTGCTTTAAGCAGAGAGGTTTTACTGAATCCCATGTTTTAGGAATCATTTTTATCCCTCCGTGGGATAAAAATTTATCCCATGCATGGCCCCATGGTGGTGAATTTCAGGATGAGTGTTTGAAAACTGCAAATATCCTTGAGTTAACCAAGGCCAGAGGTTTTCCCCAAGAAATCCTGCGAGGAGGATGTGATGGCTTAAATTGCCAGTGGGACCAGGAAAGGGTGGCCTGGCACGAGGGACAGCCAGGCCTGAAGTCTTAAGGAATTATTGGCAGCTTTGGCATCTTTAGACAAGGAATGACTGAGCAGAATCTTAGGGGAAGATTCTGATCTCAGTGGCTGCTGTAAATCAGGAATAATCCCAGTCACTGTGAGATGTGTTCCTGTGTAATTTGTGGCAGTGTGGGCTTGACCGAGGAGCCTGGCTTGGTCTGTTGCCATGTGTGACTCACTTCTTTATTTTGTAACCTGAATTCCCAGCGTATAAACAGCCCCAGAGAGGTGCTGCCCACACCAGTCCTCCAGTTCCTTTTGTCCTCTGAGCTGGTAATGGCTCAGAATTTGGGGCTTCCACCACCTCCCGCCGAGCCCTTTCAGTGCCTGGCAGCTGTCCGTGTTCTGAAGTGTTCCCTGATGCTCCAGCTCCGTTTCCCCCCGCTCAGCCTCGTCCCCCTGCTCCGAGTGAAACACCCTCACATCAAACCAGTGACATTCAAAGGCAGCAAGGCAAACCAGCACACGGAGCTGCCTTCAAAGGGGGCAGCCAGAGCCCGTCCTGGGCAGCCTTTGCTGCTCCCTTCGCTGCTCCTGCCCTCTGAGGGAGCTCCAGCCCTCAGAGCTTGGTGGGAATGGCTCCACACACACACAGAGCAGGATTAGAAGGAGATTTCCACAAAGCCCATCATCATTTCCAGGTCCTCACCAGCCCCAGCTCGGGCAGGGCTGGATTTACACCGCTCAGAGGTGCATCCCTGCCTTCCCCTCTGCTCCTGGTCCTTCTCTCCTGCGCCCCGTATGGATCCTGTGAGCCCTGTGCCCCCTGTGCCCCCTGTGGCACCGTGCCCAGCTCGCTGGGCTCTGCTCCTGGGCAGGAGCTGGGCTCTGTTCCCGTGGGCACGACCCAGCACAGCCTCTCCGAGTGCCCTGTACGGATGATGTGGAGGTGGAAAACAGGTCTGTGCCTCAGCACACCTGGAATTGCTCAGTTTTATGCCTTTTCACACGGCTCTTGAACCACATCAAAACAAAACGAAGCAGCAATCACTGCAGCAGTTCAGGCTCCCTCTCCAGCCCTCTAGCAACACTTTCCTCCCTTTCAGCCCAGTTTTTTCTCACAGGAGGGAGGTGATGTGGCTCCCATTCCCTGGGAGGAGATCTGTGGAGGTCCCTGATCCAACAGTGGGATGTTTGGCACAGGACAGAGCCTTGCTCATCAGCCTGGATGGGTTTGAACTTGCTATTTAAACAGATTACTTCGGTTTGTGTAGATATTTAGATATTTCTACCAAAGATTCCCATGGGTTGCCACTATGGCAGCTTCCAAGAGTATTAAATTCCCATGAAGAGAGAAGTATATATATTTGAGAAATATAATGAGCATTGTCCTTTTAAATTTCTTCTCATTCCTGTTATTTAGGGTCCTTTAAATCAAGACTTGCTGCCCTTAATTATGTAATCTATAATCACTGGCCTCAGCCTGATACTGCATTAGTGAGTCCAAGAGTGCCATGAAAGGAAGCCTGTAACCACCAAAGTGAGGACAGCCTGATGAGAAATCCTCCTGGGAAAAAAACCACGGCAGGGACTGAAACAGAGCCTTATTTTTTCTTCTTCTTTTTCCCTTTTTTTCCCCCCCCCCAGCAACAGAAAGTATCAAAAGTGAGCCAGTTGAAAAGGACAACATTTCACTGGCGTTCCTTTTTGTGATCTCAGTGTAGCCCCGGGTGCTAATCAGCCTGTCAGTCTCTAATTGCAGAACAGCGGTGTCAGGCACGAGAGAGCCCTGCTGCCTCCCTGGGAACTGGGAAAGGGCACAAATCCCCTCCTGGTGCCCAGCAGTGACAGCAGAGGCCGTGTCAGGGTGGGCTGGGCTGCAGGGGAGCAGCTCCGGTGGGCTGGGAGCGTTCCTGAGCCCAGGGAAGTGCGTGGCTCCCAGGGAGGGGAGAGCAGCTCTCAGTGCCGAGCCCTTCCCTGATGTCCTGGTGCTCCCAAAAGCGTTTATTTCATGAGAGTGTTAAACCCTCTTTGGTTCCCCCCAGCTGCCCATTACAGAGCAGGGGGGTCACTGCAGCAGAGCTGGGGATCCACATCTTCGCAGGCAGCAGCAGCAGCAGCAGCAGCAGAAGCGGAGCTGATCCTGTGCTGTCACAGTCAGGAGTGGCCTGGGGACTCTGTGTGTCACTGCAGGGCTCGAGGGAGCTCACATCCAGCCCGGATCTGGGTGACCTTCTGCTCCCATTAGTGCACACGAAGGACTGGGGCTCCGCCTGGCACGGCGTGAGAAGAGAGGAGTCAGCTTTCCTTGGGCCGCCCTCTGGATGTATCAGGATATGCACTGAAAATCCTGCCTGCAGCTGGGCAGGGCTGAGGGGTTTTGTTGGAGGTTTATGGGGAAAAATTCAGGTTGGAAAAGGTGTCAGGGGTCAGGGCTTCTCTTGGTCACTCTGCTGAACGTCTGCCAGTTCAGAGCAACTAAAAGGTCAGCCTCTTCTTTTTCAGCAGAGTTTCCCTTAATTTACAGAAGGATACAGATGATCCAACTTCTGTAGGAGTTGGGAAAAAATGGAGAAGAAAAAAGGAAGTTTTTTCCTGGTTCTGTACAGATTTGGAGGCGTGGGACTGGGAGAGATTTGGGGAAGTCTGCCTGGAGCACGGATCGAGGCGTCCTGGGGGAGCCACGGTGGCAGTGCAGCTGAAAAACCAATTCCTTCTTTGTCCCCCACCCTGCAACTGCCCCCTGAGCCCCTCAGTGGGGACCAGGACAAGACAATTTGTGCTCTTCAGAGAGGTACAGCTGGGTCAGGACAAGAAAAGCCTTTGGAGGTTCAGAGGTTGTGCCCTGAGGCTCTGCTGTGGGAATTGGCACAGCAGCCCAGGCTGGAGGAGCAGGGCAGGACCATGGACACACTGCTCTTGGCCAGTCCCAAACTCCTTGCAATCTGTATTTCCCAATTTGCTCACCCCAAGTGAGAAGTCAGCTATTTCTAGCCTACAGACTGGATATAGAAATTGTTTTCCCCACATAAGAAACGCAATACAAATCCCATCATTTCGGATCTGGATGTTTTTGGGTTATGTTGCTTGCAGGGACTACACAGTTTGGATTCAGCTAATCAAGTAGAAGTGTTTACAGAGCCCTCTGTGTGTCCTCAGGCTTCAGATGCTACCACAGGAGTAAAAGACAAAGCTGGCTTTCTATTTTTAGCAGCCAGCCTCTCCTAAGCTCGCCCCCTCTCCTAAAGCTCCCATCCATAGGCTTGTGGGAATCTTCTTCATATAAGCTCGTGTGTAGCCAGGAGAGCTCACAGTTTCTGGAGCTGGTGTGTTTTCTTCAGAGGCTTCTGGTTCTGGGGCTTGTGTCCCCCTGAGCTGTGGCAGCAGCACTCGGTCCCCGGGCCCTGGCCAGGCTGCAGTGGGACCCTGCTGGGGCACTGGGTGATCCCAGCCCATGCCTGTGGGCAGTGACCCTCGGTGTCCCTGGGAAGTTATCCCTCGTTAGCCCCTGGGGCACAGAAGTGAGGCAGGGAGGTGGATAAAGCCCTGGCTAAGGCGATTTGGAAGTCTGTGCTGCAGCTTGGTGATGCAGTGACTTAATGAAGCTGCTGTTGTCACAGGGCCCAGGGACACAGGCGCTCGCTCCCAATCAGTGCTGAGAGGTTAATTACACATTTACCTGAGCAGCAGTTTGAAATCCTCACCACGGAATCAGGAGTGGGGAGGCCTCCACTTGGCACCTGCAGGTGTGAGCAGCACCAGAAGTGTGTGTCTAGCTAGATGCCCCCCATAGCTGGCTGAACCTTTACAAGCTGTTTGCTGGGATTTTTGGGACGCTCTTGTCCCAGAAATCGGTTCCAGCTTGGCATCAAAGCCATAACTGCAGTCGTTCACAGCCAAAAAGAAAAAAAAAAGCTCTTCTCTGACTTGCTCCTGAATCCTGCTCCTGAATGCTGCTCCTTACCTTTCAGCTGGAGCCACCCCGCCTCCTTCCGCGGTGCTCCGCCGAGATGCCCACAGGGCAGGTGGTGGTGAATTCACCCATTTTTAATAAATAGATTTTAATTAACTTTTTAAAAAGTCCAGCTCATTCCAATTAGTGGAGGGTGACTGCATTTGTTCTCTCAGAGAGTGGGAGAGAGAGCGCTGTGTTTTCAAGACCATCTGCTCATGAATCCTTAAAAAAAACTCGGGAGAGGAAAACAAGCGTTAGCCGGAGGCAGGGAAGGGTGAGGGCACTCTGGCAGCCAGCAGGGAGGCCTGGCCAGCCAGGGGGGCCCGGGGCTGCCACAGGAGCCGGGGTGGTGCTGACAGGATTTTGGAGCCGGGGAGCTCTAATGAGCTATGGGAGAAGGGACTGGCAGTGCCTGGATGCGTGGGAAGAGAGGCAGCAATCCAGAGGGCTGAGTTCTGGCAGCCTCAGAGGTGGGGAACTCATATCCCAGTGTGGCCCAGGCTCTCGTAGCTGGCCGGGGATTTCAGGAGGGGAAGTGCTTTGGGATGCTGCTTTAAACGGAGGGCGTGCAGGGAATTTGGTGCCCTGAATTCAAAGTGCCTCTGGGGTGGGCAGGAGGAAGGGGCTTTGTTTTCCTGATGCCACCAGCACCTGCAGCAAGATCCAGGGTCTGGGGGGACCTGGAGGGGGGAGTGGGGACAGGGTCTGGGGCAGCTCCTTCCCCGTTGCAGTGTGAACTGTGGTGACCATGTTTCGAGCATCCGCACTTCCTTCATTTATTCCCCTTCCTTCAGAATTATCCCCTAATCTCAGTTTCTGGTCCAAAATCAGATGGGGTGGCTTTGAGAGCTGCACAAGGGCCAAAATCTTACTAAATTGCTGCTTCTCCCATCCTGCAAAGACTAAGTTGTCCAGTGCAGTTGACTCAGCCTCGTTCCCTGTGCCCTGCAGGGAGACGATATCTTGGACCGCAGCTCGGAGCTGATCTACACGGGAGAGATGTCCTGGATTTACCAGCCTTATGGACGGAACCAGCAGCGAGTTTTCTTTCTCTTTGATCACCAGATGGTTCTCTGCAAGAAGGTAAGGACACAGCTAAGGGCATGCTGTGGGCAGGCTTGCCAGTCCGAAGTGGTTTTCAGGGCACGGCGGCTGTTGGCTACACGTGCAGAAGAGGATGTGGAGAGCCCTGAGGAAGGGCAGTCCGCACGCTCGGGGTGGGGAGCACACTGTGATAGAGGGATTTTTGTGCTCATAGCAAATCCAGCCTCCACTTGCTCTTTTCATGCCTTTATCTCATGTGCCCCTGGTTTGGCTCGTTGCCTCCCTTCTCGTTTTAGGTTTTGGCTGCAGTGTATGATCTGGGATTAGATAGCCCTGCAATTCCTGTATGAACTACAGAACCTGGCACTGGGGCTGACAGCCCAATTGCTGCATTGAGATGGTGATGAGCAGCAGCCAGGCTGTGCTGGGTGTCTGTGCTGGCACTTGGGGAGAGGCTTTTTAAGCCTCATCCTCCTGTCTCTGCCGTGCTGGGTTTTACAGGGCCCTCCCTGCCCTGGGACCCATGCAGAAGGTGGGAGGGCAGTGCAGGATGCTGCTGCTGGTGCGCTGTGGTGTCAGTAGCAGCAGGTGAGCTGTGATCCAGAGAAACCGTGTCCAGCAGCAGCTCTTGTACCCCTGTGTCCCACCGAGGTGATGCCAGCTCGCTGCCAGCGCGCCTGTGTGACATGAAGGGACAGAGCTCGTCAGTCCTGGCTGTGACAGCTCAGGATTTGCTGTCAGTCCCTGCAGCCACCCAGAACTGTGCAGGGGGGTGTCCCTGGGACAGCACAAGGCTGTGTTCCTGTCACAGCTCCTGGGCTCAGGACGGGCTGAGCGTGGCACCCTCCGAGGAGGTGCTGCCACCGCGGGAAGGGCGTGGGTGGGGACGTGGGTGGCTCCTGACTCAGCGCGGCATCACTGCCCCCTCCGCGGCCCGGGCACTGCAGTGGGTGGCACTTTCTTCTCCTGAGTCACGGCTGACTGAAATTGTGCCTTCTGGCATGCCTGTGCTTGTTTTTCCCCTCCTCGTTGCTGCGCCTTTCCCTCCTTGCCCGGCCCTGTGCAGAAACAGCCACGGAGCAGCAGTGAGAGCTGCAATTGGTCTGGAGGTGCACGGCTGGTTTCCTTTTCAACCCTGACCTCCTCCTCTTCGATTGTGACCCTGAATTTCCAATTCAGAAGGCAGCATCCAGTCTGGCTTGCACTGGGTCTGGTCCAGAGAGGTACTGAGCATTCCCTGAGCTCTGGGAGAACCAGGGCTGGGGGTTCTGTGGTCATCAGCACGAGTGGACAGTGGTCAGCAATTCACAGCGGGCTGCTGGGGGCCTGCAAGGTCCCACTGGAGTTCAGTGTTAGTGTGACACTGTCCTCCTCCCTTCTGCGTGAAAAAGGCATTTTGAGGGGTGCTGCACGAGAGGTGCCTGCATGGAAAACTCCCTGTGGGTTGTGCTGGGGGGCCTGGGCCTTCCTGGCAGGGACACTGGCTCCGTGTCAGGATCTGCCGAGGCCTCGTGGCACAGTGTGTGCCCACCGAGCTCGGGGGGGACAGGGCAGAGGGTGGCACCGCTCTGGTGACCCCGTGGGCACGGGGCTCAGACCCCACTGCAGGTTCTCCCTCTGTGTCTCTGTTTCCAGCATCAAACTGCTGCTTTTCAGCGTTGGGGTAGGAGGGGAGATGAGGTTCCAGCTGGGCTCTGCCATCCTGGTCGTGCTTTCCTTCGTTCAGAGTGATTGTCCCAGTCTGGAGTTCAGAGGAGTGTTAGCTCACGTTCTGGGACCACGCATCCCATATATAAAATACATTTCAGTGCTTTGTAGTCCGTGCTGTGTTGACCTCCCTGGCAGATCCCAAGAGGCAGGATCAGCTCTGCTTCGGAGCTGGGGCCCCTGAGGGAGGCACCACTTACCTCAAGGTGTGGGAAGCTGGGGCCAGCCTTCCTTACCCCCTGCTCTGAAATTGAGGGATATGAAATATGATCCACACACCCCTGAGAGCAGCTTTGGAACCACTTAGGATGGCATATCTCGGTGAACCTTCAGAAAATCTGCATTTGTGGGTTTTCTTCAGGTGTAATAAATTAATAGGTATGATACATCCCTCATCATGACACAGTCTATATGAAAATACTTCTTTTTATAATTACAATGGTTGATTTTTATCTCTTTATTGGCCAAAAGAGATTTTTAATAGAAATAAGGAGCTAATTCCTTATTTAAATATGCCACAGATGCCTCAGTTTGATGAAGGCATGGGAGATATCCCGAGTGGCCTTAGAAGGCAAACTCATATTTCAGACAGGATCCCCCACTCCTCAGATCTTCACTGCAGTTACCTGCACATCCTCCTCTCCTTCCTGGCCTGTGAAGGTGTTTGCATCCCCTGGTAATTCAGATGGATGCCGTGGTCGGGGAGGGTCATCCAGGAGTTGCTGGTGGGACACAGTTTGGTATCCTGAGCTCTGTGACAGTTCTGCTGTTGGCATTCTCTGTCATTCCCTGTGAACTCCACTGTCTCCACACCTTGTTCCCCCGTGGGCTCACCCTGCAGGTTCCTGCTCACAGTCCATGCAGTGGAAAATGAGGTTTTTTCCTGCTGGTCCATCCAGTATTCCCTGTTGGCTGTGCAGGTATTTCCAGTGTCCAGCTACCTGCTTCCAGCAGCAGGTAGCAGATTTCCAGACAAGCCCCATCTGCTCTGCTCGTGTCCTGCTCTCCAGAGGCTTTGCCACCCCTTTCTCTTGGTGTCTGAAAATGTTTCAAGGTTGCAGGGTTTTTTTTTTTTGTTGGGCACCTGGCTGAGGCATTTCTGAGAGGGGGAATAACTCTCAGGATGATTCTTCCTGATATCATCACCTGGTTGTTACCTGCTTTTTACACCTGCAGGAATTCCTGAATGCATTTCCATGACCACCTTGTCTTCAGACAGAGACCTGGGTTGGGAAATGAGTGATTGCCCAGGGCTGCACTCGAATGTGCTTGGCAGATGTTATTTCCACCAGTGTGGGTGTACTGAAGTCCTTCTTCCAAGCAGGAAAGCTGCACTAAGGTTTCCAAGGGCTGCAGCAGGTGGAGAAGCTCCCACCGTGGCAGGCACCTCTCCCTGCTGGCAAACACCTTGCAGAGCAACTTGAGTGGGATAATTTTCACAAACATAGTTTCCAGGCTTTACAGATAAATCCGAGACAGCCCTGGTCACTTCCTAGCATCACCATGGAATTCTTTCCTGGTGCCTGGCAGGGAGGAGTTTGATCAGATGAAATGGCCTTGTCAACCATTTCAGGGTTCAGCAAACTGAATGCTGAAACACCATTTTGGGTGCTACAGTTCCTTATCCAGGGCCACTGGGAGAGCTCAGGATCCGGGTTTTCCTTGCAAAGCCACGTAACTTTCCGCTGTTGGATGAATGTCAAACTCTCCCAATGGATTTCTGCCCGTGTTTCCTGAACCACAGGCTGGGACACTGCCGTGGGCATGAGGACAAAGCGGTGCTTTTTCCGAAGGGTTGGTTGGATTCCCTAATGCAGAATGCCTTTTGGGAAGGCAGAAGGGCATAGGCTGGGCAGGAAGCACGCAGTGCCTCAGTGTGCCGTGCCATATGTGTATAATCAGGAGAAAAACGCCTATTCTGGGATGCTGGCCGTAATTACCAAGAAACGAAGGCAGTCCTGGATGATGGTAACGCTAAAAGATGTTGCCTTAAAGGCACAGGGTCCACTTTCCTTATCACCCTGAAGTTGAGAGAGTTTGACACAGAGATGCTTTAGATTTGCAAATCGTGGTACTTAACATCCAGGCCTGTGACACACAGCATTAATTATGGTCACTTCGGGGATGCTCGAGGTTCTTAGCAGATGAGGATCTTCTTTTTTCTGTTCTGGGTAATAATTTGAATTCCCCCAACGGGCTCCGAGGCACTGTGGCACAGGGCTGGGAATGACAGTGTGGAGTAGGAAGGGTTAACAGAGTTCCTGCTCTAAATTCGACTTTCTTTCACCAATAGCTGAGCAGTCCTTGACGGGGCCCTGTGTTTCGTGTTTTCTGACAGTGCAGAAAGATCAGTGACTGCATGAAACACATTTAGTTTTCATTTGTGCTTTTTATGTGTCTCCTGTAATCGAGAGGCATTGCAAGCTCCAGCTTGTGGTTTATTGCTGTTGCTGTCTTCCCTTGAGCTGCCTGAGCAAAGCAGGTTGGATGGGAAGCAAAATGAGACCAGTTTAATAGCAGTAGCCAGCCAGCCAGCCAGCCAGAAATAGCTGTGCTACAGGAGATGGAGTAAATAAAATAATCCTGTCAGACTCCATTGCAGTCCAGGTTTCCAGATGGGAAGATAAAAGAGACATTTCTGAGTCCTTTTAGTGGAAGAAGGTCTAGTTCCCATGTAGCTTCTGTTGGAAACACCGAGGTGATCTCTGCACCAAAGCAACGGCCCTGCTTTTGTTGCAGGCTAGAGAGGGCCTGTGGGACCAGCCAAAAATCTTGTTTGCAAACACAGAGCAGCCCAGGGACAGTTCTTATTACTTTAAGTGGGTTTTCAACTCACCAGGAACAGTGCTTGACTTCAGCAGCACCTCCCAGCTCTTCTGTTTTTCTCCCAGTTACACAGATCTCCACAAAATGCCACGTTTTGGGTCAGGCCTGGGCCCAGCCTGCAGCGGGGTGGGGAAATGGGTCAGGCTGGGTTTCAGCAGCTCGGGAGAGACTTGGTGCTGTCCTGGCAGGCAGAGCCTGCTGCTGCTGGAGCTGGGCTGATTCCTGGGGTGTCCTGTGCAGGGCCAGCAGCTGGACTCTGACAATCCTTGTGGGTCCCTTCCAACTCAGGATATTCCATGATTCAATGAGGTGGGCAGGGAAATGACGGAAGAGAACACGGTGGCTTGGTCACAAAGTGTGAAATGGAGTTTTTAGAGACCAGTGTTTCCCCAGCCTCACTGAGAGACCCCTGTGCTCCTGCCCAGCTGCTGCTGTCTGCAGGCAAGAGGTTTCTGTGGGATCACAGAGCATGGAAGGGACGTTGGAGGCTTCATCAGTCCCTCGGCCAGCAGACAGCCAAGGAAGGCAAGTCCAGCAATTAACAGGGTATAGATTAAAACCAGTTACGAAACGGCACTCCAGCTTTCAGACAGGGGTACTCCAGGGAAGAAAACATTCCTGGGAATGGTCCCACAGCCTGGAATGCTCAGTGAGCCTTTGCAGGGCTGTGCAGGTGCCAGTGAGGTGGCCTGAGCAGTGTCACGGGGGGCTCATGTCACAGGGAACTCGTGCTGACCCAGGACCTGCTGCCCTTCCACTGCCTGAGGGGAGCAGAGAGGGAAAAGCAGGATCCAGAGGGACTGCAGGAGCCAGCAGGAGAAGTGCTAAAATCCAGAAAGAGCTGAATTTAGAGTCCTTCACCATCTGTGTGGTTGTCTGGGCAGGGATCAGGTTTAGCCTCCTGTGACCATACAGATTTGCAGGATGCTCTGCAAAACACTCTGTGCCTCGCTTATTGCTCCTGGAATTGCAGTGGGTGTAAATTTGGCTGAAAACCTGCCCCTCCTGCTGAAGGCCTTTCATCAGCACCATCTGAAGCCCCTGGGAGCAGCTGGAGAGGCCAGCAGAGCAGAGTGACGTGGCTGCGTGAGGGTTTCCCATCTCCTCCTGTTATTAGTCCTTTGGAAAGGCACTCGCTCTCGCCCGGCTGCTCTGCAGCCAAAGGGACTGGGCTCGGGGTGGAACAAGGCATCAAAATGCCGCTGCTGTTCCGCTAAATCCATGGAATGAAAATAGCATTTCCACACAAACACTCTCCGCTCCGGTCCTCCCCCTCTCGGATCCCACACTGCAGCTCCGTGGAGCTGGCGAGGATGAATCAAACGTCTCTTCCCCAGCTCAGGAGACAGACAGTGCTGAATAATTTGGCAGGGATCTGCCGACCTCCCCGGCACAGCTGTCCTTGTGCAGGAGGAGTTACGTAAACTGAGAGCGCCGGCATCTCGGCTCCCCCGGGGACTCTCCTGGGAAGTTTGGGGTGGGAAGCGACGGCTGAGGGGGTTTTGGGGAGGTGGTGTTACCTCCCCCCCATCCCTGATAGGATCCATCCCTCAGCTCATTCCAGGCTGGGCTGTGCAGACCCCATTTCCCCCAGCCCCAGCTGCTGTGTCCGAGGGCTCAGAGCAAAGCTCGCAGGCTCCAGCATCCAAACACGTAGCAGGGCTTAGATTTATTTTCTGATATCGAGAATATTTAGGACAAAAACACTCCAAGGGGTTTGTTGAGCTTTAAGGTCTCATTTGGACCGAGGGGAGGCCCGGTGTGGTGCTGCACTGAGCTCTGCTGTGTGTCACTGTCACTGTCCCATCTGGACTTTCAGCCTCAGTAGGGTTAAGGGAAATGTACAAATGCTGCAGAAAACTGTCCCCGTGGTGTTCATGAAAAGCAGGCCCGGCTGCTTCCGTCAAAGGGTCTCTTTGAGGTAAATTAGACTTTAAAAATGTAGGCTCGGAATCTTTTTTTAAAAAGTCAAAGAACGTGGAAAGCCCTCATGACTAAAGATACCCAAAGACATGGCACAGTGGCAGCGTGCCACGCTCTCATTGCTCACGGCAGGCTGGGCAGAGGGAAGACAGAGAGCAGGCGGGCAGGAAAATCAGGACGAATTTCAGGAGTACATTGGAAAACTCTGCCCCTCCGCTCTGCAGTCAGTGCCCAGGCCAGTGGGAAATCACGGAGAGGGGTCTGAGACCCACCCACACCTCAGTGCAAAAGGCAGCTTAGCCTCTTCCAAACCTCTGCCTTTCCCACGTCATGAGCTGGTGTTTGGGTGCAGTTATTGTGAACCCTGGCCCAGCCTTGGCCTGATTCCAGCACCAACTGTTCCCTGCTCATCACCTGTTCACGGCAGCTGCTCGCCAAGGGCAGGACTTGCTGGGCTGGGTCTGTGTCCAGCCCCATCCTCGGCTGGCTGTTCTCCCCTGGAACCTGGGAACGCATCATCTCTGGGCAGAGCTGGTCTGCAGGGACTGCTGCTTTTCATCCCTGCACAGGCCCCCAACAACCCCACCCTGGGCATCCCTGGCAGCGCTGCCCAAACGCCCCTGGAGCTCTGGCAGCCTCGGGGCCGTGCCCATTCCCTGGGGAGCCTGGGCAGTGCCCAGCACCCTCTGGGGGAAGAACCTTTCACAAAATCCAACCTAAACCTGCCTTGACACAGCTCCAGCCATTCCCTGGGTGCTGTCACTGGTCACAGATGAAGAGATCAGAGCTGTTAGAGATCCCCCATCAGAGCCTTCCAGTGTGTCTCTCACCAACTACTCATAGCTCCCCAGTGTTCTGTACGATAAATAAATGCCATTATCCCGTGGTAGAGATGGGGAAGGGCTGAGGGAGAAATGTCATTTCACCTGGAGCCCCAGGAGCTGCCCTCACAGGGCCTGGCTGCATCCGTGTCCTCAGAGCATGTAATTCCTCCCCGAGTCATTTTGAAACTCCTTTGCCAGTGGAATATGCAGGGTTTGATAAACGAGAGCACCAATAACCTACATACGCAGTGAGGAACTTGCAATGGATGATTGTGTGGCTGGCATCTCCTGTCCTGTCAGCTCCTGAGAGGGATCTAATGACTCACGGCTGGAAATGGCTCTTTCTCCATTTGTGTTTCACGGATGATTTGTTTTACGCACGAGAAGTCGAGTGTGACCTAGCACAGAGCAAGCCACAGCTCCTGAAAAAAGGCACCATCCTAAATCCAAACCTTTGCTCGAGGCCTCCCATCCACCCCTGCACGCCACACACTCAGGGTTTAATAGGAGGAATATGAAACTCCTGGGGTGCTGCACATGTGGGATGAAGGTCTGGGTCCAAGCCAGGTCCTCTCAGGTGCTCATTTCCTCCTCGGGTGCCCCGTGCTGCTGAAACCTTTGAATGGCTTTTGGTTGTGATGCCGTTTTGCACTGGTGACTGCAGATTGCCCTCCCTGTGATTGTTGTTGTTTCTCCCCTTCAGTGTCCCGGGAGGGTTTGACCCTTCCTCTCCCACAGGCAGTGCCAGGCACGAGGAGCTGTGCTCTGGATTAGTGGGGCAGAGAAAAAGTTAGAGATGAAAACCAGAGAGCAGGAGAAGCAGTACTGAAGGCAGGTAGGAGTCAAAGAGCTACTGAGCAGTGATTTCCAGGTGCAGGCCTTCCTGCAGGTGTCTGCATCCACTACAACAGGAGCTCAGTTCACTGTGGGAGCCCGTCCCAGCTTCCAGGTTTTCCAGTAAAGCTCAGCCTTGCTTTCCTTATGATGGTCACAAAGATTTTTTTTTTTCCTTCCAAGCGCAGTTACATAAAGTCACCTTCCCCCTTCCAGGAGGGGACAGTGGTGGGGGTGGCAGCAGAGGGGGTGGCCCAGGCAGGTGCCAAGGCAGGGCCAGCCCCGAGCGTGGCCGCAAAGCCCAGCCCAGCCCCCGGACAGCAGAGCTGTGGGGGGCTTACGTAACGTGTCAGAACTTCTCTTTGTGCTCCCGTCAAACCACTTTTTTTGGCTTCATCTTTTCCTCGTGAATCCTTAGTACAGATTACGTGAACAGACTGCAGAGCATTATTCAGAAGAGCTTAATTAACCTCAGCCAGGGGAAGAAAAGGAAATCATAGAAGCTATAGGGTAAAAAAAGATCATATTTAGACAAATAAGTGCAAATGACCCAGATGCATCAATTTCCTGCAGAGCCAGGCGAGGCGGGCTGGGTGCTCTGCAGAGGCTGCAGGTCTGTGCCACCGCTGCTCCTGCTGCCGCCCCACAGCGCCCCGGGTCCTGCTCATGCTGCCTGCTCCCATCCCTGCTCCATCTGTCGCCTCCTCTCAGACACCATCCAGGACCCCAGGAGAGCAGCTATTCCCTTTGCAGGATTAAGCACACTCAGATCACCTCCGATGGATGTTTGTCTAACCTGCTTTTGAAAATCCCCAAGGAATGCCGTCCCAAGACTTCCCTATTTTGTCTGTTCTAGGGTTTAACTACTCTTCTAGATAGAAACTTCTTTTTCCCAAGTTTCTAATCCTGTTCTCCCTTGTGGTAAATTAAGCCAAGCCACAATCAAAATGGAGACTAATTGATCACCAGCCTCCTTAGAAGAGGAGCAGCTTTCACATACTGGAATAATACCAACAGCACATTCCTTTTTAGTTAAGGCCTTTCTAGATTAAACAGCTCCATTTCTTTGGCCTTTCCCTACTGATAAAGTTTTGAGTCTGTTTTGGTTGGTTTTTTTTTAATATTTTCTTGCTCTTGCCTGATTTAACAACAAGAAATAATCTTGTGTGCCATTCAGAACTGGCCAGTGCAGAGCAGTCACCCTGGCTGAGCCTTGGGCAGGACAATAAACAGGACCAAACCAACAGAGCCAGCCTGTGAACAAAGCTATATCCTACAGATTAATAATTTCTTCCTAATTCTCTCATTTATCCCTGGGATAACCAGGAGCAGCAGCAGCATTCCTGTCCCCCACAAAGCCAGAGCTCCTCTCAGCACCGTGGCTGCTTCTGTAGCAGATAAATCTCCATTTTTGTGCCCAGGTCTGCTTTGTCCTCCTGCCATGCAGTACTTACACCAGGCTGGGAGAACAATCCATTTCCCTCCTCAGCTGCTTTCCTTAATCTCACGTTTGCTTTGGCTCCATGGACGTGCTGGGAAGAGGACAGAACTGAGCTGGACAGAGTGGTGTGAGGAGCAGCAGGTTCCTGTCTGAGCAGTGCTGCTGCACCTGGCAGAGGGCACACAGGCAGCATCACTTCATGGCCTCTGTGCTCTCTCAATTTCTATCCTCTTATCCACATGCATAAAAAGCTCCTTAAAACAAGGGTTTGGCATTGTTTGCTGTTTCCTGTAGGCCAGATGAATACCTGCATTTTATTGAGCTCAATTACAGTGCAAGGTGTTTGAAGAGGGCCCTGCTTCACTAAGGAGCTAAGCAGTGCCTGTTATTCTTTAAAAGCTGTGATAAAATATCCAAGGATCAAATAATTATTATGCTTCCCATATTATGGGTGTTAAAATTTAGGCAGTTGGGAAATAATATCCATTCACTGAGAGCTGGCAAGAAGAAGGGAGAATGATAATAGGAAGTGCTGAGCCCATTAAAAATGAAATTATCCAGTTACAGTTGTTAATCTGCTCTGTGGACTGAACTTTCTGGAACCAGGTGTGGACAAAATCCTCCGTGTCCAGGCATGTGCTGCTCATGGGATGTTTGTGTGCTCTGCCACTCTGGGGGGAATAAAGGGTCTCATAAATTCAGGATACCAGGGTGGAGTTCACGGCCAACAAGTGAGAAATGGTCCTTCTTTGGAAGGAAAGCATTGGGAGAAAAGGTGATCCATTTCTTCTGGAGTCATTTCTGAATTTCCTTCTCCAGATGACAGTAGCAGTGGCAGACAGGAGCTCTGTGCTGCTGTCTCTCCCTTGCTCAGCTCAAGGCCAAACCACGGCGTTTCCTCCTCTGCAGCTGAGCTGCTGCTTCCCCACTGCTGCGTTTCACCAGCAGTGACCTGTGGGGCCATTTGATCCCCAGAGGCACTTGTAGGATTCCATTATCTCCTCGCTGCTCCTTCAGGAACTCCTGGGCAGCACCTTTATCGTCACATCCAGTCCTCAGCAGCTCGGGAGCCTCGGAGCCTCACCGGGGACAGCGGCAGCTCCTGCTGCATCCCGGGAGGGGAAATGCGTGGAGCAGCTCAGTCAGACACGTCCAAACCCATGGGTTGTCTCTGGAAACACAAAGCTGGTAAAGCATTCACTTGGCAGTTGCTATTACAAATAGCCCATAATGTTTTCTGAGTCAAAATCAGAGAGGTAAGAGGGGGGGAAATGTATTTAGTGTGTGCAAGGAAAGAGGCTGGGATTTTCAGAGCTTGTGATTATTGATTCTTGTAATACCTTTATGAACAAATCTCACCATAATCATGAAAATTGCCTGGAAAGGTGCCTTGGATCCATCCTTGGTCTGTCAGGGTTGGCTCTGGAAGTGCTCAGCAGCAGTGGGAAGGGAATGGCTGCTGTGCAGCTGATTCAGGGAGCACATCCTTGCTCCTGTGAGATTTGGTATCAGGTTTATTTGAGAAGGTGGTGGAGATAAATGTTCTCTGTAAGAACAAGCCCCAGCCTCCCATCAAACACCATGTGTGGTATTGAGCTGATTGATCAGGCTCTGTGTAGCTCTTGCAGCCTTTCCCCAGCACCGAGGGAAAGAAGCAATTTCCTAAATTAGGACGAAACTGAAAAGATTTTCTGTTGCCTATTCAGCTTGAAATGCCGTTTTCTTATGTTTTGGACAGCATCACTATTTCAGGCCTATACCAGAGGAAGGTTTTTTGTACGAGATATTTGTGAATGGAATTTCCCCTCCTGCCCAGAGCATTCCAGAGGAAGGAGTCAGGATTTAAAGCCCGTGAGCTTCTGGTCAGTCTTGTGCTAGCTAATACTGTCTGGCAGATTCATGAGCAAGTTTGCTACATCATTATGATGTAGAGTTTATTTTCCAAGATTAATTTGTTTAAAATAATACCTACTGCTTATCTTGAAAAAGCCTCACTGCTAAATATTATTTCAATAAATAAATGCTGTACATTGCCTTCATTTTTCATCTTAAATTAATCCTTTGACATAGCATTTATCTTTAGGGCACTGAAAAGTCCAAAGGTATTTAGGTTAAATTGATTTAATATACTTAAATATTTCTTTTGAGCATGGTTAGGGGAAGGAAATCTTGATTGTGTGTTGCTGAATTTGGTTTTAAATATATCGAATCACCTTATGTGGCCATGAGTAGAGAATTAACATTCTGTTTCCTGGTGATCATCTTCTGTTATCTGAAACAACAGGCACAGAGATGTGGGGCCAGTGGGGAATTCACTTTTCCCTTCCCAACGCAGAGAAATGAGCTGTTGCTGAACAACAGGGAATAACCAGCTGAGAAAGGGGATGAGCATGAACAGGTTTGGCTGAAAAGGTTATAAATATCAAGGAGAGAAAAAGAAGAAAAAACTAAGCTGGATCAAGAGGTTAAATCCAGGGTGGAAGGAGGCCAGAGGCAGGTTAGGAGTGCTTTGAGCTGAGAACTGGGGCGGTTTCTCACCAGTGAGCTGTGTGGGAATGGGAAATGAGCCCCAGTGGCCTGCGCCTCACATTTCTCACCCCAAGGAGCATTTCTCCCACGTGGAAACGCTGGAATGTGTCCCCTGCTGCGAGGCATTTCTTTGTGCCTGCAAACTGAATTTTGCAGCTCAGGGGTGTGTATTTTGTTCCTCTCTGCCCACGGTCTGCCCTGTTTGGCCAGCGAGAGATGTGTTCACAGCAGGTGAGGCTGGCACGATCTGACCAGCTTTCACCATTACTTTGTTTTCCTCAGCTCTCCCAGGAACTGAAGGATCTGACCAGATTTCACCATTAATTCGTTTTCTTCAGCTCTCCCAGGAACTGAAGGATCTGACCGGCTTTTACCATTACTTCATTTTCCTCAGTTCTCCCATGAACTGAGGGGTCTGACCAGGTTTCTCCATTACTTTTCTCTTCCTCAGCTCTCCCAGGAACTGAAGGATCTGACCAGGTTTCTCCATTACTTTTTCTTTTCCTCAGCTCTCCCATGAACTGAGGGGTCTGACCAGGTCTCACCATTGCTTTTCTCTTCCTCAGCTCTCCCAGGAACTGAAGGATCTGACCAGGTTTCTCCATTACTTTTTCTTTTCCTCAGCTCTCCCATGAACTGAGGGGTCTGACCAGCTTTCACCATTGCTTTTCTCTTCCTCAGCTCTCCCAGGAACTGAAAGATCTGACCAGCTTTCACCATCACTTCTCTGTTTTCCTCAGCTCTCCCAGGAATTCCGTGCTGAGCTCAGGCCCCGTGAGATCTCACCCTGAACCCTGTCTCCTTTTCCCTGTGCAGGATCTGATCCGAAGGGATATCCTGTATTACAAAGGGCGCATAGACATGGATAAATACGAAGTGGTGGATATAGAAGATGGGAGAGATGATGATTTCAATGTCAGCATGAAGAATGCCTTCAAACTGCATAACAAGGAGACTGAGGAAATGCACTTATTCTTTGCCAAGAAACTGGAGGAGAAGTTACGATGGCTTAGAGCTTTCAGAGAAGAAAGGAAGATGGTAAAAGAAGATGAAAAGATAGGTGAGGAATGTGGAAATGAATCTGAAAGGAGGTTGTTGGTAGTGTTTAATTTAGCCCCAATGGGTGGAGGAGCCCACATTTTTTGTGGTAGAATTGCAGTTCAGCCTTGTTGAAATGTCCTTGGTTGCTCTCCTAGTCACAAATAGGTCTCTTTACAGCTCGGTTGCTGTTCTTTTTGGCCCTCAATAAACAAATTCTGCCCATAGCTCAAGCCTGCACCTCCGTGAGTGTGTGGGAGAGGGAATTGTTTGGCCATCCACCTTCAGGGTCTCCTGGCTGCATCCTCCTGCTCTGGTTAAGGATCTCAAGCAGGGGGGAGGCAGCAAAGTCAGTGACAGCCCTTCCCTTTCATCAGCCCCTGAACTGACTGTGACCAGCATCAGTCCAGGCTCATTTTGCTGCTCAGCTCTAAAGCACTGGGCATATTTGTGACACTGTGTAAATAAAAATGGGTCTAATCTTGCTTTTCATCCAGCCCCTGCACAAGTGAGATTAGAAAGAGGCCAGGGAAGAGTCGCTTTTCAGTAGAATCCCTGCTCACACACACCCAGAGCATTCGGTGTTTGCAAACAGTGCAGAGCAGCCCCCTCCCCAAAAGGCAGCGAGGCTTTGTGAGCAACCTTCTGAATTGTGTTTGCCGTGTTCCCTTTTCCAGGCTTTGAAATTTCTGAGAATCAAAAGCGGCAAGCGGCAATGACAGTAAAGAAAGTCAGTAAGCAAAAAGGTAACCGGCAACACGCTCTGTGCCTGGTGATGTGAGGGTGGAGCGGGCTGGGCTGAATCCTGCTGGGTTAGGATCCAGCATCCCCTCAACTTCCCCCTCCCTTCTCTTTTTATATCAAATACCGTTTGTGCTTTGTATCCTCTCTTAATGTATCTGTGGGCCAAATTAATCTCTGGTCGAAGGTGGTTGAAAGCCAGTGGAACTGCACCAGAGATGAATTTGATCTCATGTCTCCAGTCTGATGTCCAGAAGCTGTCCCTGGGGGCAGAAATCTATCTCAGTTGTTTATCTCAGGCTGAAATGGGAGTGAGTGCGGAGGTGTGTAGAGGTTCTGCTAATTCCCAAAGTCTCCCATTAGCAAAAAAATAAATTAAAAAAATAAATAAAAAAAACTGCTAAAATGCTGGAACTGGGGAGGGAGTAGCCCTTTCCTGCTGCTGGAAAGGAAAGGGACACTCTCGTTTCCTGGGGCTGCTTGTAAATTTCAAAGACAGCACAGTAGCATCAACTGTAGGAAATAAAGTATTTTAGTAAAGACATTGTACCTCTGGAATGTCAGATTCATTTCCCCAGGCAGGCAGGTGCAGCCAGCTGAGCAGTGCCCTGCCCGGCGTCAGGCAGAGCCTCCACTGGCCAAAGCCAGCGTTAATTCTCTCTCGCAATAACTCTTGCAGCTACAGGTTTGGAAATACTCAACACAGAGGGGAGGTCAGAGAGGTCATTTCTCACGTTCTCCAAAGCTGCACACAGTCATGGATGTATTGATTTGTTACCAAAGTACCATAGCCCAAGCAGGCCTACAAGTGGGTTTTGAGAGAGCTCCTCAAGGCTTGGCTCAGGTCAGGTGCAGGCAGGTTGGTCCCGCTCTGTGCAGGTGTTTTGGGGGGTTTAGCAGAAGTTGAAGGAGCTCTTTGCTTTCTGCCTCACCTGTGTGTTGTCTACTGGCTTTGCTGGTCCAGGAGCGGTTTGCCAGGCCAGCTGTGAACTCCTTGGTTTGCTGTGTCTCTCCATTGTCATCAGTCTTCTCCTCTCTACTAACTTCTGTTGTCTCCTAAGATGTTCTCTAAAAACTCTCCTGGCCAGATGTTCTAAGCTCAGAGTGTGCACACCCAGAGCAGGCCCAGGTGCCTCACACTGTCCCCGTGGCCCTGTCACAGCCCCTCAGCACCTGCATGTCTGTCCCTCGGCACGGGAGCATCCACAGGGCTCGTGGAGCTGCACAGTGAGAGAGCCTGACTTGCATGACTGCCGTGACAAAACCAGGTTCAGTTATTGCTGGCTGTTCAGTTCATTAGATTATTAATTAATAGAGGTATTAATTAATAATTGCACTGTTCAGCCAGTAAGTGACACAGTTCAGAGGTGCCTGAGCATGCCTGCCAGCGTTCCCACGTAAATCACTGGACTTGCATCCTGACAAATACAATCTGCCTGACAGGACTTGTGTCTTACACAGCAATTGCTCTCTGTCTGCTCTCTTTGTCTTTCTCTCTCTTTCTCTCTGAGATGAAAAAGGAGGGGTTGTTATCTTGGGCTTCTCGGACTATGAAATTCATTAGCTCCTAAAACAGCAGTCAGCATTTCTTCAGTGAAGAACGAGCTCAGGCTGTGGCACTGGCAGTTTTTTTTGTAGGATTAAGTCCTCGAGCCAGACAGAAGTTCAGTCACACCCCAGCACCGAGTTAAGCACAGCCCGGTTGGTTTTAGGACGTGAGATCTGAAAAACAACAAATAGAGTCATTAAAACAGTAGCTCTGTATGCGTTGCCCTACACTGTGGTGATCGTAGCCCAGTCTCAGGCTGATTAAATTAAATATTGACACTGAAAACTCTTAGTTTTGTTACTCTGTGGTTTGCCTTGTGCCCAAGACCCAACGAGAGGCGCGAGGCTGCCGCAGCAGGGAGGTGCTGGCACTGCTCAGAAGAGGGAGGTAGGAGGAAGCTCCTGAGCGTGGGCTTTTAGTGACTGCTTTTATGCATTTTACAGATATTGACAACATTTTATTTTGCCAAGACCTTGGCAGCACTCGGGGCTGCAGGTGTGCCCGAGCCAGGGGCTGCTGCTGCCTCTGCCCTCCCGCAGCGCCACGGGAGCGTTGGAAAGGGCTTGGAGCTGCTTTTGGAGCATCAGTTGTACCTGAAAAGCAGGGAAGCCCTTCAGAAGGAGGACCAGGTCCCTGTACTCGATAGGAGTATTTATTTATTTAAATGCAGGATGGTCTCAGTGGCTGCAGCAGGGCTTGGCAGCTCAGCAGCTCGAGGTGCCGCCAGCCCGGCTCCCGTGTCACAGGATGCCTATTACAGACTCGTTCCTAGATTATCTCACTTGTTCCCTCCACCTCTTAAATGGGAAACCATGGTAATTCCCCTGTCACAGAACACTTAAGGAAGAGAGAGAAGCCGTGAAGGAGGTGAAATGGAAAATGCAATCAGCTTTGTTAGAGGTGAAGCAGAAAAACATTTTTCAAATAGTATAAACTGCTGCTTATTTCATGCACTGTTGTACCACACCTCCCAGAAGTATTGCTCTGGAGATGGCTGGCATGTGTTTGAGAAGGAGGCATTTAAACCTCTGTTGGCTGCAGCAGGAGAGGGGGAGAGCAGCTGAGAGCAGCAGCAGAAACCTTAAAACTCTGCTTTTTAATCTAGCAGGACCTTTATCCAGGTGGTTAAGTGAGAACACACTGTGAGTGTTTCGAGAAGGGTTTGATCCCCAGCTGAGGGTCCTGTGTGGGGCAGCAGCCCCCTCCTGGCTCTCAGCAATGTGTGCAGGGCCAGGCTCCCTGCCAGCCCCAGTTAATGATGGGCAATATCCCAGGATTTGCACTCCTTATTGGATTGGGAAAAATGTAATGGTGTTAGACCAGGTGCCTTAAGACAGCATTAAACCAATTTTTGGCCTTCTTTAAGTCCATTAGACATCCAGTGAATGGGTAGTGCTGGCTCTGCACCTCACTGCCAGAGAGAGGAGGGCTGGTGTTTGCCTTTTGCATTGATTTCAAGATTCTGCCTCCTGGTTGCTGCCCTTCAGCTTCCTCCAGTGCCAGCGTGGCAACTGGGAATAGAATTCCGCCTGGTGTCTCCTAGAAATAGTGAAGCAACGGGAGAAATTTGTTTGTCTTGGCTTACAAAAACAGCAGAAGCCCCTCCCTGCAGCCCTTGGCAGCCAGGCAGGAGGGCAGGGTCTGTGCAGAGCCAGGTCCCACCGAGGGACAGGGCAGCACGAGGGTGGCACTGGCCTCTGCTGCCAGCACCGTGCTTGTCACCCACTGAAGGAGTGGAAACTGCCTCGAAAATGGATCCCTCGTGGATCTCCAGTCCATCCTTAACGTAGACAAAGGTTAACCAAGGGTGATTTTTCCATTTCTAAGCATTTGAAGACTGAAGGCTCGTGGAGTGCCTCTCTCCATGAGGGGCCTCTGTTCCCTGGCCACTTGTGATCCCCCCTCCAAGGACTGGTGTTTGCAGCCTGCAGGAACACTCAGTTACCTCTCTGATCTGGTCCCTTGCAGGACAGCCTGTCCACAGAAGGGATATCTGCTCGTATTCCTAGCAGCTGCCAGGCAGTGGTGAGAGGGAATTAGAGGTGCTTCCAGGAAGGAGATTCCATTCTTAAAGCACCGTTTCCCACTTTGGGAAAAGGAAATGTCTGTTGAGATTTAAAGAAGTGACCTTAGTGTGAGCTGGGGGTGTTTCCCACCCCAGGAGAGCTCTTGAGCCCCACACCACATCCAGCTCCTCTCCCTGCCCTGTGTGTTCCCCCTGCCCTGGGCACACTTCCCCTCGGGATGCCTTGAGCCCTGGCAGGTCTTCAGGATGAGGGAAGCAGAGATTCAGTCAGCATCACCTGAGAAAGATGCTGTCACTAAACCTGCCCGTGAACACTGAGCCGTGCAAACCCAGCAGGGGTTAAACCATCAGCCAGCATGAACTGCCTTGGCCTGTCACCAAACACCCTCTGAATCACTGGGTTTTCCTGCTAATTTATTCCTTTCTGATCACTTGAGCTCACAGCCAACTATGTCATAAAAGCCCTGACCCAGGCACCCAACAGCTTCTCTGACTTCCCACATTTCTGCACTTGAGGCTCTCCCAGCAACTCTGCAGAGCTGGACAGGACAGGGCCGACCTGTCGGTCCCTCCCGTGGTTCTCCCAGCTGTTTAATCCTATTTTATTGCATCTTCCTTGCTGACGAGATTGACGTGGCCCTGCCGTGTTTCCCCATCTATTCACACGTGTAGGCACAGCCCCGGGGGATTGCAGGAGCCCAGCAACCACAGCCCAACTGCTTGGAAACAAAGAGGGGCATTTGCATTTTCGGATAATCAGGGTCACTTCCCTTTTTTCCAAGCGCAGGAGGCGAAGGGATGGAGCTGATCGTGTTGTCGGTGGTATTTCCCCACAGATTCAGGGCAATCACAGAGCTTACCCCATTTCTTGTAAGATCCACACCCTGTGAGCACCATCCCACTGATGGCATCAGGAATCCAGCTGGAGCCCTCAGCATCCTCCAGGAACCAGTCAGATCTACAAGCTAAGGCAAACCAGGAATAAATCCTTGGCTGGGAGGCCTCTGAGGATGGCACTGGTGACATCTGCTGAGCAAATCCCCCAGGGCAGTTTTTTGGTGAGATGTTAGTGGGAAGAGCCAACGTGTTGACATCAATGACATGTTGAGATTCCCACTGAAGTAAGTTTGTGAGCCCAGAAATTCCTGCACCTTGAGCCTGGTGAGGGGTTTTAGGAAGGAGCTGCTCCCCAGAAGCAGCAGCAGCATTCCAGGGCTGAACTGATCCCTTCCTGTCGGTGAAACCCACGGAGTGAGCAGTGCGATCAGCCTGCAGGGTGCTGCAGGAGAGAGAGGCTGTACAAACACAGGATGGCAGAAATTAGTTTTCACCCGGCTCTGATGGGTAAAGCCCCGCTATCATTTATTCCATCTTGCCTCGATTAGCTTTTCTTATCACATGAGGAATCATTATCTTAATGTCTGGTCTGATGGCATCAGGCTGCAGGAGCAGCCTTGATAAATAGACTCCGGAGGGTCGGGTTAGCTCAGCGTGTGTAGGTAGATGTTGTGGTTGTCTGGGGAACATCAGGGCATGAGACGACTGTTTCCTCCTGCATTTCTCAAGCTGCAGCCAGCCCTCTCCCTCCTAAACTGAGAAGGGAGGTTCGTGGTTAGAAAAGGGAGCTAAGGCATGTTCTCCTCACTGGTAGCATCCCTGGAAATACCAGGGCCTGGGGTGAAATCCTGGCTGTGTGAAGAGTGGCTGAGGCACCACTGAAATTCCTCTGGAGCTGGGCAAGTACGGCAAAGTGAGAGTTGGGTGATTCAGCAGGGAGGTGGAAAGCGAGGAAATCCGGCTGGTCAGGACCGCCCTGGGAGGCAGAGGGTTCCTGTTCACAGCTCCATCCTCACCTCGGGGACAAGCAACTCCAGACTTATGGTCCTCTGCCAGCCCTGCACATCAGCCAGGGAGTCGTGGGGTAGTGCTTTGAGATCCTCTGTTGAAATGTGCTGAAGAGGGCAAAGGGCTGGGCCCACTCAGCCGGTTCTGCTCGTTTCTTTACCTTAAACTTGTTGCTGTGACAGGAGTAATTAACCATACAACAATTAGTGCTCTGGAGCCGTGTCCCTGGCTTCCCCACTCGTGGGGGTTGCGGTATTCAGGAGGAAACTGAATTTGTGGGGTTTTTTAGCATTTCCTGAAAGGTTCAAGTTGGCTGAGCTGCTGTTGAGCTCTGAGGGAGCTGGAAGGTTCCTTCCTCAGCCAGGGGTGGCAATGTCACTGTCCCCTCCCCAGCTCTGCCTAATGAGCAGCGTGAGAGCCGGACAGCAGGGTGGGGGCAAAGCCTGGGAAATAGCTGCTGATCAAAGGATGAGCTAAGATCTCCTAGGTGGAGGATGGAGTGAACAGCTTGTAAGGCAAGTTTCCATGGTTATGTGGAGGAGCTGTGCGTGTTCTCCGTGTCTGTGTGGTGTGAGCCCGGGGAGGGGCCGTGTCCTGCTGGATGATCCGTCTGCACGTGTCCCTGTGGATTGCCTGTGGGTTACCAGCATGCTCCCAAACCTTCACGTGCTGCTGAAATCGTGTTGTAACCTCAAAGAGAAGAGACGCTCTGAAAAAAAAAAAAGCAATAACCAAAAAAAATCCCCCAACCTAGAAGGGAAAAACGAGACCGTTTTAAATCTTTTTAATTGTTCCCTTCTGAGCTGAGAAATCCGAAAGGCTCCAAGTGACGTTGCCTGGTGCTATAAAAAGACATGATTTCAAGTGACAGCGCAGCATCTCTCACCAGTTTTGTCTAGCCAAATTACGGATCTGGGAATTTTCTTGTTCTGCTCGTGAGCAGCTCTCCCCAGCCCCGCCCTGTGAGCGATCCCTCTGTGCAGCTGCAGCCGCGCTGCAGAATGAGGCACAAACCAGCAGAAGGAGCTCCAGCTCTGCCCATGGGGTGGAGTTGGCTGCTGTGCCTGGAGATCGTTACTTAGCCATCGATTCTTCCCTTTGTGCTTTGAATTCCGCTTGCCACGCTGCCCAAAATTGCCTTGGAAAAGAGCTTTGCTCGTTTCTTTCTGGTGAATTGCAGCAGAGTTATGGCCTTGCATTTAAAAAAAAAAATATCCCTCAAGGGACAATTTTGCACGATGGCCCCGAGTCCTGATGAGGGAACAAACCACTTGAGAGCAGAACAGAAAAATACCTGCCTGCCAGACTTTTCCCAGAACTGCTCTTTCTTAGGATTTGAAGATGTGCAGATTAGGTGAATCCTCCCCTCCCAGTCCCCAGTTTCTGTGTTCCAGAACATGGGTATGTCCAAAAAATAAAGGAAAAGTGATTCTTGGGGCACCACAAGCTACGGCAAAGTGCTGCCTCACAGTTCCACAAGGAAATGCATTCTGGAATTAGCAGAGCACAGTGGTTTTATCTGCATGTCCCACACACGGCGATGGTGCATGTCCTTGAGATCCACAGGTTTGGTGTTCAGGCCATTGGATATATCAGAGAAATATGAAACCTTCAGCTGGTTGTGCAAGTAGAGCCAGCCAGGAGCTTTTGGCATTCGTCCAGCCCAGATGCTGATGCCAGTAGCCCAGATGTTGATGCCAGTAGCCCGGATCCACAGGGCCACACCTACAGCTGTGGGAAGAGCTGCTTTACTGAGGGAAGGGGCAGGCTGTGCATGGGTGTGTTTCAAGCAAGGACAGACATTCTTCAGGAGTTTTGGAGAAGAACTGAATGGGGTTTGCTCGTGATCTGGCCAGGGGAGTCTGCCCTTTTCCCTTTCGGAGAAGACAGACTATGGATTCCATTCCTTGCAGTGTAACTCCATCACTGTCAGTGGGCATCAGCCAGACTGTCCTTTCTCTACTTCTTCAGCTTTCCAAGTGCACAACATTTTGCTGATCCAGGAGATTTCCCAGCATTTTGTATCATCATTAAAATACATTAGTTCACCCTCCTCAAACTGGTTTAAAGAGCTCAGCCCAGCAAGGCCGGGTGCTCTGCAGCCACAGGATGCCAAAGCCATGGGGCCATGCCACTAAAGCAAGGCGGCTTTAAGGACTACCAAAGCTAAAAATAATTTCTGTGTCCCCCCCAGCAGCAGCTTTAGATTCACAGCTCTTCTGTTGTAGAACATGAATAATTTTGGTGGCACGAGGACTTTGAGGTAATTCCTGGTCAGTCTGAGAGCCAAAGCAGATTTATTTCCCAACTCTAGCCATGGAAGGGACCTGTACCAGATCCTCACCTTCCCACAGATCCTAAAATCCCTCACCAGTCTCTGCTGGGAAAACTGGCCGAGGGCTGGTGGCCTCCAGGAGAAGGTTGACACTCCTGCATGGGCTCAGGGCTGGAGTTTGTCCTGTGCAGCTGGTGTCACTGGCCACACGTTGGCCTGCCTGGAGCAGGGCAGCTCGGAGCAGGACAGTGCCAGGAGAAGGGATGGGAGAGGGGGGCAGAGGTCCGCTCCGTGCCCTGCCCTTGTGGGTTTCAGTCACACAGTGCAGTAAATTCAAACTGTTCCTTGGAGTTCTGTACCAGCGAGGGTGGTGCAGAAGTTGTGTCAGGTTTCCTGCAGCTGCCCCTGCCCAGGTGTGACCCCAGCACAGCTCTGGGGCTGCCCTCGGCTCTGCAGGTGGGAGGCAGGAGCTTGGGAAGACAGAGTAGAGAACTCGTTGATGAGTAACTATTCCAGCAAGCAGATACAGATGCAGAACATCTCCAGGTCGATTTTTCCAAGTAAATTTGAAACGCTAACTGTGATGAATTCGTTAAAGGTTAATGAGTGTGAATCGCAGAGCGGTTTTTGCCCACTGTAAGGAATGATCTTGGTTATTCCCTACAGTGGACAGAGAGCTGCACAAAATACAGTAAAGAAGGAGGAATCAGTTAGACATACTCAAGACATCTCCATTTGGTCTGAACCTTTTGAGGATCTTCACCCTCGATCGGTAAATTCCGTAGCGAGGAGAAGCGAATCAGTTCTCCTCCCTAAAGACACGCCGTAGCTTGTACCCCAAAGAGGTCCTGCCTGCCCAAGCAGCACCTGGCCAAGCTGTGTGGTGAGCTCTGTGGGTGCCCTCGTGAGGCTTTCCTGTGTGTCAGTGCCCGTCGTGTGCCGCCGTCCGTGCCCGGCCAGCGCTGGTGTGTCTGTGTGTGGTAGGAGCCGCATTGCTGTGCACACCTTGCTCTGGTACCTGGGCGCTAATCACCGTATTTTGCCTTCTCCAGCACCTTCCCAGCCGAGGATCTCAAAGTGTTTTACAAACATTAATTAATTTAGCTTCACAACCCTCCTGTGAGGTAGGTGGGGGATGCCATCCCGCTGTCCAGATGAGGACACTGAGCTGCTCGGGGACAGTGGCCTCGCCGCCGCGGTTAAAGCCCGGGGAGGCGACGGCCCCGAGCCAGCCCTCGCGAAGCCTCGCCCCTCCCGCAGAAGGAAGAGCAGTTCCGCATGATCCAGAGATGGCCAGAGCTTACAGCAAGCTGCTCCACAGCCCTGCTCCTCTCTCCTTCCTGCAGTCGTGGTTTCCAGCCGGCCCCGCTGCCCCGAGGCTGAAGGAGCGGTTGTCCTTGTGGGGAAGGACATCCAGCGTGTGTCACTGTGCCCTGTAGGCGCCGCTTTGGTGGTGACACACATCCCTTCTGTTCCACTTCAGTCACCCAGAGCCACCCTTTCCACGCCATCCTTTACAACGCGTTGCTGAAGCCCCCTGGTTCCGTGGGGAAGCTGCAAGGGCAGCATCCCCTCTCCCCGTTCCTGCACAGCAGCTGTGGCTCACCTGTGTGGGAATTCAGCATCTCAACCCTCAAAGCGTAGCCTTGCCAGTCCGTCCATTGCCACCAGTTTGGATTGAGCAGAATCGGCCTTTTCTGCGTTGCGTGCAGCCGTTTTTGGGCTGAAGCCAGACTGGTGAATTGAGAACAAACCCTATGGAAAAGTCCTAAACTGTCCCCAAAGACCGAGTCGCCCTCTGCGTAGGCGCAATCCCTGCAGGGTAGGGCCTCCTCCACAGCAGCTCTGCTCCGTTCCGTGCTCGGGGTCGTGCTCGGGGCTGGTCAGCGGGGCATGCTGGGGCGAGGCTGTTCTCCAGGGAGAGCTGGGAGGGAAAGCAGGAGCTCGGAAGCAGCGGATGTTAAACCGGAGCGGGGCGAGTTGGCCTCGGCGGGGCAGGGCTCTGCCCTCCTCGCTCAGCCAGGACTTTTCCATGAGGGCGGGCAGAACCGTGCCCAACAAAAGTAATGGATCGTGTCCCAGCCTTGGAGCCTTGGCGCAGGGAGGCAGCCTTGGAGAGGTCAGGCAGGCGCCGCGTTCCTGGAGAGAGGCCAGCCCCGGCACGTCCTGGCGAGTGGGACCCGGTTATGAAGCGATAAGGAGCGATAAGGAGCGGTAGCATGACGAAGAACGACTGCTGACCCGATTGCTCTTTGACTGATCTGTTTCTTTTTCCCCCCAATCATCGATGCAGGTGTGAGCTACTCCAAGTCGGTTCCTCCAGCCTACCCACCACCCCAGGATCCATTAAATCAGGGACAATACATGGTGACAGATGGCATATCCCAGTCCCAGGTCTTCGAGTTCACCGAACCCAGACGCAGCCAGGCACCATTCTGGCAAAACTTCAGCAGGTTAACACCATTCAAAAAATAATACCTAGAGAGATGGAGAATTTTAACTTAAAAGAACTAAAATTTAAAAAATAAAAATAAATAAAATTATATTTATAGATGGACCTTTTTTCGGAGAAGCACTGTTGCAACTAAATATATATACATATATATATGTATACACACATTTTAAAAATAATAATATATATACATATATGTATATATATAGAAGGACCAAAAACTTTTTTTGTTGTTTTTGGGAAGTAATCTGCTACTAGATACTAGGAAGCACCAATGATTTCTAACCATGTGACCTGTCTTATTTTATTTTACTCCATTGGTTGGACATCTCTTTTTGGTTTTTGGTTTTTTTTTTCCCTGTTTTCCTTCATTTCCATCCGAGTCGTCATTGGCATCCCAGAACGCTTTCTCGCTTGTGTGACTCCGTCATGGAACTTCCTCATGGACTACATTGGTGTATATTTTCTTTGATTTTATTTATGGGGGGGGGTGTTGTTCGTTTTTTGGAGTGCTGGGAGGTCTGTGCTCCCTGTCCCTCCCTCTCCGTCCCTCCCCTGGCTGTCCCCGCGTCCCCAGCCCGGGGCTGTCCCCGTCCTGCACCCCCTGGTCTGCCTCGTGCCTGTCTGGATGTGCTCCCTGTGCTCCCGCTCCGCTGCGCAGTATTTCTCTGGCTTTAACTGTTCTCTCGTGGGCAGGTGAAACCCAGCAGAAGGGCAAGCAGCTGTGTAGGAAGTGAGGGATGGGTTTTCCTCAGTTCATTTTTTTGCATTTTTGTAAGCACTCGTCTTTTTCTCAATTCGGTGTGGTTCGTTCACACTCGGAGTAAGACTGAGAAAAGAGAATCAGGGGCTTTTCTTCTTTTTGCTTTGTTTCTGTGGGCTTCTCTTTGATTTACTTTCTTTTCAAGCTGAGACACTTGAAAAGCCCACTCCTATCTTTGTTTCCCATGCAAAGATAAAAGCTTAAAACCCGATGGCTTCATGCCTCCGTTGCAGAGAGGAAAATTGGCTCCGAGGCTCCGACAAGCGGCCAGTTTTCTGTCTTCAGGAACTAAGGTCCCATCCTTTGGCCCCACTCAGCCTGCACCCTAATGAAGCACTAATTGCCATTTGCAGGAGCGGTGACCCCAAAAGTGAGGCCCGTGGCTGCTCTCGGTGCCCGCCCCACGCCGGGTGCCGCCGAGCGCTGCCCCGTTAGCGCAAGGATCCTCGCCCCGGCCCCTGGGAGTGCTCAGCTGAGGTTGAACCCCGAGGTGCAGAGGAGCTGAGAGCTGCCCTCCGTGCAGGAGCTGTGGGTGTCACTGGGCAGCGTGGCCGTGGTTCTGTGCCCCAGTCCCAGCTGGTGCTGGTTCGGTCCCGGCCCCTCCGTGGCTCCCGGCGGGGTCAGCGCAGTGGGTCTGGACTGACGGATCAGCCCAACCCTCCAGGTCTCTTTCTCTCTCTTTTTCTCCCTCTGGAGACTCACAGCTCTATTTTTAAAGACATTTCCTACAATTTCAGCCTTAAGTACATTTGTTTGCAAGTGCAGGAGCTTATGGTTAAGCTTGTAAAACAGACCATTGTCAGGAGGAGGATTTTGGTTTTTTTTCCTAGGGCAAATGAGACTGTTTAACCAGATTTAGAAGATGAACTTGAAATCTTTGCAGAGCTATTCTGCAAGCTGCTTTGAAAATGTGGGATGAAGTGATTGATCACGGTATTTGTCATTTTCTTTGGAATCTGATACACCACATAAGCACCCCAGGACAAAGAGCGTGGAGATACATTTTTATTTTTTTTTTTTTTGCCCCTAAGAAATCCAAGTGAATGGGAAGAGCAGAGAGTGTGATTTCATTGTTTCCATGGAGCCTGTTTCCTTTCAGGGCATATTGCAAGGGCGGCATTATTTTTATTTAAATCCAAAAATAAGCTCTCTTATACTTTTGAATAATCTAGAAACTATCAATAACCAGCAAAGCCAGATTAGTGTTTTGGAGAGGAGGAGTTGCCCCTCTGTGACAGGCAGCAGCCAAACACCAGGAATCCCAAATAGGAAGCAACCCAATTTTATATCAGAAATTATTTTTATGCTCTTTTGTATCTTTGCATTTTTATGGCCAGATTTTAATATGGGGTACATAGCAAATATTGTTTTGTTTCTTTAACAGAATGGGTATTTAAAGCAGTGCATGAGGTGGGTTCTCGTCAGTTTAACTGGAATGTTTTACTCTTTCTGAATGGCTAGAGAGAGGCAGAGAGAGAGAGAGAGAGAGAAAGAGAGAGAGATTCCAAAATGTTGTCAACATGATGAAAATTTCACTTACTCCTTTTGCCTGTTTAATTGCTTAGGGGAAAAAAAGAAAAAAAAAAAAGCAACCAAGTAACAAGCACATTAGTTAAGCCTGTTCATTTACTGTTTTGTGCCTCAGAGAGTGAGAATGAGACATCCATAATTTTTATGAGAAGATGCTTCCTAAATATTCAGCACTAGGAAAAAAGAAACACCACCGCCACACCATTATTTGCATCATAAATCAAGATCTGACAAGGCCACTTGTTGGACTCGCAGCTTCTTTGTTAAAAGTGGGAAGCCCAGCCGGGGCAGCGCCGCTCGTGCTGGCGCTGGCGCAGCGGCCGCAGGGACGAGGGGCTTGGCTCTGGGGCCTTCAAGAAAGCTCTTCCCCCTCCATAAATTGCCAAGGTGCTGCGGGAGACGGAGCATTGGCACAAAGAAGAACCAGCACTGGGTCCCACTTGAGCAGCTGCTGGGGCTTTCCCAGCAGGGAGCAGGGCTGGAGCGTGTGAGTGACAGCGCTGGGAGCAGCGCGGATGCAGATGGGGGTGACTTGACTGAGCATCTGATACAGACTTTTCATCCCAGTGCCAGACAGGAGGAACCCACTTCCCATTCCATGTGCAGAAACAAGAGAGTTGTAACAAACTTACGTGTTTACGGTATTTCTCTGGCTGAATCTATATATATATATATATATATATATAAAAAAAAATAAAAAGAAACCCTCTTCCCTAGGTAAATGACATGCATTACCCTTAACCTAGACACTAGAACAGAGGATCTAAATTCAAGACTTTCGCCTCCCCACCCTCTCCAAAAAGTCAAACAAGAACCAACCTAGGTGCATCTAACAGTTGTAAATAGAAAATACTACATAGAGAAATATATTTGAAATTTGTTTCAGTTTCTGGATGGGCACCAGCCGTCCATTGCAATGTTATTGATAGTACACTGTGGTGCTTTGGGTTTCTGGTTTTGTTCTCTTTATGCTCTGTCATCTTTTCATTGCAGCTACATTTCAGGGAACATGTATATTTAGTAGCTATTGTAAGTTCTGCATGGCATCACCAAGCTTATTTTTCCTTAAGAAGAAAAGAAGAGTCTGTAGGAGCTTAAAGGCACTATGACGACAGGGACTTGTAGCAGAGAATTTAAAAAAAAAAAAAAAAAAAAAGGTTTTTAAAATTCTAGTTTGAAGCCAAATACTGAAATTTTAGTGCTTTTGGGGTTTTAACAGAAAAAGCAAAAAAAAAAAAAAAGAAAAAAAAAAGAAAAAAAAGGATTTTGGTAACCCAGCTGATCCGCACTTGCCAGTTTTATTATTTTGTTTATATTGGACTGTTTGACCCTGTCAAACAAGTGTCAAAGTTGTGTGTATAAAACAAAAAAAAAGTGTTTAAAAAAGTGTTGTAAAGACACTGAGCCTTATGAAAATATTTATGGAATTAAATAAAAAGAAGTGAAAAGGCATCTGAAGGCATTTTAAATCATTTTCCTCAGAGCGGGGTCACCCTTCTCCCAAGGCTGAGCACGGGGCGGGGCTCCGGTGGGCACCGAGACAGTCGTGTGCCACCAAAAAAACAGGATTGTCCTGGAAAAATCCCCCCTGCCCTCGCTTTGTGCCCTCCCCCTGCCCTGAGAGAAGTGACTGAGGACAGGATCCCTGGCAGGGGCTGCTCGGATCAAACGCGGGTTCAAACCCGTGCTGTCCCTGCGCTCTGCCCGGCTCCCACCCTGCGGCAGGACAGCCGGAACGTCCGGACAGACATCCCGGCTGTGCTGGGAGCAGCCTCGGGAGCAGCCGGGAGCCCGTGGAGTAGAGCAGGGGTGGGTGCTGAGGGGAGGGAGCCCGGCCCCGCTCGGCTCTGCTGCAGAGGGTCCTGCCCCGGGCCGCGGAACGGGGAGTTATCCCTGAAAAGCCGGGTGCTCTCTCCAGCATCCCAGTGGCATTTCCCAGGTAAGGCAGTTGTGTGTTTCTAGATAGCCTAAAAATGCGATTATAACCAGGAGATCGGGGTTGGGAGCGGTGCTCGTGGTCCCACAGGCACAGGGGTGAAATAATCCCAGCCAGGTTTGCTCCTTGTTCAGCGAGGGCTTTCCTCTCTTCCCTCTCTGTCCCGGGCTCCCTGTCGGGGTCAGGGGTGACCAGGGTGCTGTCACACAGCTCACACAGGTGAGGGAACCGGGCAGGGCAGTACAAACCCACAAACCCCGAGGAGCTCTGCTCGGAGAGAATGAGAGAGGAGAGAGGCAAAGCTGCACCGAGGCTCCTGCGGGGCCGGACTTTGAGCAGGCTCAGGAGCAGACTCGCCCAGACCTCAAACATCCCAGCTTCACATCTGCCTCCTGCTTCAGCAACGCCCCCAGCCGAGCTTTTTTTCTCTTGCTTGCATTGCTTGCAGTGGAGAGGACGCTGGGGCTGCGCTGGGGTCACCTCTCCGAGTGATGCTGTTCCCCTCAGGGCGTACCTGGAGCCCCTCGGGAGGGGGCGGCAGGGACAGCACACCCGAAATGCAGCTCTGTATCAAACCGCCCCTTGGAGAGCTCCTCTCCTGCCACACCAGCGTCCGTGCAGGCCAGCAGAGCTATTTGCCAGCGTTTTGCACTGCCCAGGTTTGCAGGACGGGGCGAGCCGGGAGCGCAGGACTGGGGATGGGCAACGCACCCAAACCAGCCCGGCACAGAGCGGCTGGGGAAGGAACCCAGGCCCCCAGCATGTGCTCTGGGAGCAGGAGCACCACCGAGGCTTCCTCAGCTTTCAAACAGCCCCCTCCCTGCCCTGCAGCCTGCTCCCACCCCGGCTTGCTTCTCCAGCGGTGGGAAGAGCCCTCCATGGCTGGGAATGCTGCTGCCGCCTGTAGCTGATGGTCAGCTTCTGTGTTTCATGTGATTTGTTTGGTTTCAGCTTTTCCAGCCACCCAGCATCCAGCTACTCCGAACCTTGCTTGCATAAAACAAAAACCAAAACCAAAGAAACCCGTTTGAAACCCCCTTCTCTGGAGGGGAGGGTTGGGGCGTGTTTCAGAGTGCCAGCCCTGGGTGTGTCTGGGCCTCACCGGGAGGACAGGAATGTTGTGTAGAGCTGGAAACATCCATGGGCAGGGTGGGCTCTGGCTCCTCCTGGAGTGAGTGCTGTGTTTGTGACACGGCAGGAGTGTTTGTGAAGGGCTCTGTATGTCAAAGCCGTCTCTGTTTTACCCCCGTGTATGTCCGTGGTGTTACGGACCAGCTTTTGCTTTTTAAGGAATGAGACTTTCAGTGTGAGTGATGGTGCAGGGATTGCCCATCCCGATCCACCCCGAACAATCCATTTTCTGGTTACTCTGGAGCTCAGAAGCTTTGCCAGGTTCTGCACTAAGTGCAGCAGCAGGGCAGCATCCCAAAGCATGCCATGCACCATCTGTGCATGGCATTGTATGTGCTGGGGAGNGGTTACTCTGGAGCTCAGAAGCTTCGCCAGGTTCTGCACTAAGTGCACTAAGAAACCCTCTTCCCTAGGTAAATGACATAAAATGAGAATATCTGGCATTTTCAGAGTGTTTCCAAGCCCTGTCCACTGAGGGTTCCACAGTCAGCTGCTGAGGAAGGACAGGAGCTGTTAAATATAATCCCCAAAGCTGCAGGTACAAGTTGTAAAACTGTCTTTATTTGTCTGCACCTCCCACCTTTGCTGCGGGAAAGAGACACAAGGTATTTCTGAAATGCTTTTAATGTTCACATCCTTTTTTCTTCCAGCTCTCTCCAGGCAAAATTCATCCTGGTGAAGATTTGCACCTTCTCCTGTCAGAGCCACAGGAGTTTGTCACCTCTTGGAGGTTTGACAGATCTCTGTGCTCAGCCCTTTCCACGGGCTGGAAATGGCTCAAAAGTTTTCCCTGTTACAAGAACCCCCCAGGGCACATCCCCAAATTTCCCTCCAGCGCCTCACTGTCCAAAGCCAGGGTGGCCTGTGTGTTGTCCGAGGGGCATGGAGCACTTTTCTCTTCTCCTGGTACCAACAAAGCAGCAACGAGACAGGGAGCACTGGGGAGGATTTATTTTGCATTCAGGAGAGCGTGTTAAAAGTGCAAGCCCTGCAGGAACACGTGTCTCATAAAGAAATCATCCGTGCTGCAGGCACTGCGCGGGCTGGGGCATCCTGTCAGGTGTGACACCGCTGGCTGTCAGCTCCCAGCTGGGGAGAGAGCTGGGAATGACACTTGGGGGAGAGGAGGGATGGCCACAGAGCTGGGGACTCACACGGGGCTGGGGACTCACACGGGGCTGGACACAGAGCTGGGGACTCACACGGGGCTGGGGACTCACACGGGGCTGGACACGGAGCTGGGGACTCACACGGGGCTGGACACAGAGCTCTGGACTCACATGGGGCTGGACACAGAGCTGGGGACACACACAGGGCTGGACACAGCTCCTGGACAAANGGCTGGACACAGAGCTCTGGACTTGCACGGGGCACTTTCAGTGTTGGGGACTCACACGGGGCTGGACACAGAGCTCTGGACTCACATGGGGCTGGACACAGCTCCTGGACAAACAGAGCTCTGGACACACAGAGCTCTGGAAACAAGCAGATCCTGTTCACACACACAGAGCTCTGCACACACACAGACCCCTAACACACCCCTAGAGCCTGTCTGGCCTTTGTTCCTGTTTCACAGCTGGATGGGAACAGAAACTCATTTTTGCCAGGATCTGGGTTTTCCACAACAAACCCTGGCACTAAATTCACTCATAAATAACCTCTGAGAATCAGTTCTGAGACACTCAGGGCTGCCTTCCTGGAAGGCCGTGGAAGCCAGTGGAGCTAACTTCAGAAGAGAAGTTTCATTCTCTGTTTTTCATCTGGAGAAGCAATTACAGGATCTATTGGTGTATTTGCCTCTCTCCTTAGCTCACCTTTACAAAAGCTGCACAGCTTTTATTCAGTAAATCCTCAGAGGGTGTGGATGTGCATTCAAACCTCTGCAGGGTCACAGGATATCAAAAAGCAGCTGGCCCTTGCCCACAGCGTGGTTTGCCCTGGGTGGAAGTGGTTTAGGACTTAAGAAGTGCCTCGTCCTGAAGACAGCAGTCTTTAAGTCTGGTTTTATAGAGGCTGGGTTGATACCCTGAACACTGCAGAAATGTGAGGGAAGCAGCAGCTTTGAACAAATAAGTCACTTACAGGACTGGAGTCACTGCAGCTGTGTCACAAAGTCCTTTGTCACTGCTGTTCCTCCAGCCTGGTGAGACCTGGCCTCTCCAGAGCTCTGCTGAGCTGCGCTGCCCAGGCTGGTTCAATATCAATCTCATGCTGGCTGACCTGGACATTTGATAGCTTTTCCTTCATCAGGCACTCCTGTGCAGGGAGATTTGAGTCTGAGGAATGTTAGCACGTCTCGAAAGTGGAATTGCTTTCCACACATTTGAGCCATCACACAAGTCCTCTGTCCTCTGTTTGGAAGCTGGAGAAAGCCAAGTGCCATTTGCCTTGGTTTAACTCCTCAGAGGCAAATCTGTGCTTTTTCTGTGCCAAAAAGGAGCAGCCTGACAGCACCGAAGCTCAGGTGACAGGAAAGTGGGTGCTTTTTACAGAGCCCTAAATCAGCAAAGGACAAGACAAGCAAATTGCACTGATAGTGCAATTGTCAAAATCTCTGTCACTTGCTGCCTTATCTGTCCTAAACCACATCGTTTGTATTTTGTGATTGATTTTAGTTTATTTGTGATTTATTTTTTGGCCCGGCTGGAGCCCAGCTCTGTTGTGTTGGTGTCCAGGGTGTCCGTGGCCAGCTGCTGAGGGCTCCCAGGGGACACCCAGGTGACACAAAAGCCTGGCACCGTCCCCAGGAGCCCTCCCACCCCACAGGTGGTGCCATTACCGGGGTGGGGCTGTGTGGACAGGGAACAGGGAGGGTTTTTCCCTGATCCCACCCAGGGGAGCCGTCACCACCTGCCTTAACAAAGCCTCATCCCACAGGCTGCTTTTTCAGGGAATGTGTGACCAACGCTCTGCTTTCCTCAAAGTTTCACTCCCCCACAGATCCAGGGCAGCACGAGAGGAGTCCCTGGCCAGCCCTGCTGCTGCGGTGGTTTCACGCCATTCAGAGGAAATCCCGACTCTTTGGACCAGGAAAGGAGAATAGGAGCGCATACAATAAATACCCGTAGCTGTGCCGGGAGCCCGGCGGGGCCGTGGCCTCTGGCTCTGCCCCCAGCAGGGATTGTCCCCGTTCCCCAAGGACTGAGCAGGCTCCCCACAGCCCCACCGTGCCTGGTCCTGCTGCATCTCCTCCTGGAGGCGCCTGCTGCTGCTGGGGACAGGTGACTGTGACAGGGATGCTGCAGGGGCTGTGACGCTCCAGGTTTGTATCCCCTCCCTGGCTGGCGCTCCGTGGCTGTGGGATGCCCAGCCTGCTGGTCAGCTGGGGGCAGAAGGAAACGGATGGAGAGAAGCAAGAAATGTTGGATGGCCCAAGGCCTGACGTGTCCCGCTGGCGTTCCCGGTGCTGCCGGGGGGCCTGGCCGTGTTTCTCCTGTCTGGATGCAACATTAAAAAGTTTGATTTTGCTGCCTGCTTACAGCTGAGTGGTTTCAGCCTCCAAAGGGCTCCATTAAAGACATCCCTGGCTGTGTGGGGGTCCCAGGTGGGTTCGTGGAGCTGGGGGGTAACAGCACTTCCCTGGCAAAGGGAAACGGGTGCTTGGATTCTCCCGTCCACTCCTTGCACCTGGGACACGCTGACTGCTGATTTCCAGCACGGGGGAAACCAGACTGGCAAGCTGAGGTGGCAGGGGCTGAGTTCTGTCATCTCCTGTGGGCTGGAGAAGAAATCAGAGCCCGTTCCCAAGAGGCAGCTCCAGCAGAGCCCGCGTTCACCCCCAGGGTTCATCCCACTCCCCACACAGACCCGCTGGGATGGAAGCAGGGTTAATGGGGATGGCTGACACTTAGGGAATAACCAGTGCCCAAAAATCCAGAGATAACAGCCCTGAGAGAGAGAGAGAAAACCTGCTCAGCAGTGGGTTTTGTCCTGACTCTGTAATTCTTCTGGCTTTCCATAAAAACTCACATTAGTGATTTGTAAAGGGTGGTAAAGGCCACACTCATCCTGCAGCAAACACAAACAAAAGCTTCTGCTGGAAGACAAAGATCCAAACTGCTGTAGAAATGCCAGTTTGAATTCCATCCCCCCACCCCAGTTATAATTCCTCTGCCATTCCCAGGAGAAATTCCAAGAGGGCAGCAGAAAAAGGGCACTGCCTTCAGTGCCAGGGTTATTTATCCCTGCACCAAACCGCGTCACGAGCTGCTGGTAACACCAGGGGCTGCTCACTCGGGTCTGCCAGGTGTGCAGAGAGTCTGAAAACCACCAGAAATGTTGTGATGGGCTCCCCGTGTGCCAGTGGAAACAGATGGTTTCAATAAATAACCGTGGCTGGGAGCGTTTCTATCCAAACCTTGCGGAGGGGATCGTTCAGGTGGAACTGAGCACGGAGAACCTGCCAGCAGAGCCAGCAGCAGCTCTGCCCAGCTGTGCTTGGAGCCAGGAGGCTCCAGGCTGAGGGGGCTGGAAGAAGCCTTAGCAGCAAAGGCAGAATTAACGGCAGGGAACGCTTGCCTAGGTAAAATGTATGGGATTTTAAAAAAATTGTTGTTCTCATCTTGTGGCTCGTAACGAATCAAAGCTGCTCTGGAAGATGCCTCGTCTCTGTTTGGCTCCAGGGCTGGAGCTGGGGGGGACTGGGCTGGACTGGGAGGCTGAGGTGGTGGCAAGGGGGGGTGTCAGGGACATCACTCCAGGCCTGCTGGGGCCAGGGGCAGAGGGGCTGAGGGTCACAGAACCAGCACAGGGATCAAAGGGAGCGCGTGCAGAGATCCCAGCGCCACCGCAGGGGACACCTGGGCACACAGCACAGGTGGAAGCCCCTTGGTGCCTCGCTCCCACCTGGCTGGGTGTCCCCAAGGGCCACCCCAGGCTGGGCAGTTGTGACAGCACAGCCCCTGTGAGGCAGCAGCAAGCACTGCCGGCCAGATGGTCCCGGAGGGACGGACACAGAGCTGGCTTCGCAGACTCTCTTCAGTCTTTTCCAGACCCTGGAAAGCCACCCTGGGGATGCCAGGGGCTGGATCAGCTCTCACCTCTGGGTTCAGGCTTCATTCAGAGCTGGAAAGTGGGGCAGGAGCAGGGGGTGGTGCCTTGGTTGGGCTTCTGAGGTGCTGAGACGGGAGGAGCTGGGCCGGGCTTTGTTCTTGCTGGACACCCACAGATTCCCAGTTTTAATCATGGTTGTGTTGGCTGCTCCCCCTTTATCCTCACTTCTCCAGAGTCCGTCGGGGGTTTTGCTCTGGACTTTCAGGATTTCAGCCTTTCTCAGGAAATAAAGCCCCAGTCCAAGTGCCACAAGTGTTTCAGTGCAGCTTCGCCACTTAAAAACCCACCCTCCCCTAAATGCTCCAGAAAGAACAAGGTTGCTTAGGCAGCAGCAAGGCTGCCAGGGAAGGAGGGGACCTCAAGTGCACTTTATTGAGCTAAAAATAAGTTCATTAAAGGAAAACAAAGTCAACATCCAACCAAGATGTGGGAGGATGATGGCAAAGAGATGAAGCCACAACAAACCAGGAAAAAAAAATCCCTTTTCCCAGACTTTGTGCTGAAACCATAGGAGGGGCGAGGTTCTGCTGCTGAGAAAGAACAGCTCGTTAGGAACCAAGCGTGTTATAAATGATATCCTCAGGAAAGCCTCGAGTGCAGCAGAGCTCACATTGACAAGGCAGAATTAAAGAAAGGCTCCACCATACGAGCCTTACTCATGGTTCTGCTGGGTTCTTACACAATTAAACTCTGAGCTGGGGGCTGCTCCCTTGGCCTGTTCTAAACCAAAGCTGGCCCATGTCGCCCTGCGAGGCACAGCTAAAATTATCCACGTTGGCTGGGCAAGGATTGCACAGCCCAGCCGCAAATTAGCAGATCCAGAGCATGATGCTTGACATTGTCCCAGAGTCCTTGGTTCCCACTGAAAAATAAAGCTGGTCTGGAGACTAGGGCTTGGCAGGAGAAGGCAAAGCTCAAAATAGACCGTGGCTGCCTGCTCTGGGTACGGGGAGTGCTGGCTAAACGGTTTAATTAGCTCGTGTTAATGAAAAGTAAATTTTGAATACTCTCTCCTCCGGATTTTCATCTCGCCAAATGTCGAGATAATTCACTTTCAGATGGCTGAACTTCTCCTAAACCCCAAACAGTTGGAGGCTCCACGGTAGCAACAATCCCAAGGTTCAGTGCTCAACATTCCTTCCATCCCCACCAGGGCAGGTTGTTCCCAGGCTGGAAAACCACGGGAACAAACAATCCTTGGTCCAAGGGCCAGGATTACCTTTTCCACTGTGCTCAGCTACTAAGACCCTTAATGCAGCCCCATTTCAGCCTCAGACTGCTTCCCAAAATCAAAGTTTGACATGGAGATGACCCAGACTGGTTGGACAGCTGAAAAATATCCAGCAAAATACACCTGAGAGCAGCCATGAAAGGAAAATTTAGATTTATTTCGGTGAGGGCAGCACCCATTGCCTGGCAGTGCCTGCCCAGCCACCTCTGCTTCTGTCAGAAATCAGGGAGGACAAATCCCTTCCCAAGTATTTTTTACTAAAGCCCCATCTTCACTTCAAACGGGAGAAAAAATAAAATGTTTTCTTTCAAACCGAGCAATGTGCACTTTCATTTTTCTCTCTCTAAGAGCACTGCTTTTAACCTCTGGGTGTGGCTTGGAGGGAAAGCAGGGGAAGAAGGGCTCCTCCCCCCGAGAGCCGCAGAGTCTTTGGCTCAAGGAATCCAGGCAAAGCTGCTGAGAAAGTGATGCCAAACCATTCCAAGGGTAGCTTTGAAGCCATTCCCTCTGTCTGCTGCACTGCTCGTTGGACTTCTCCACTGTCCTGGATCTCTGCTCAAATAAACACCTGGAGAATGTTCTCCAGGGAAGCATCCACGCCAGGGGAGGAGCTGTGGTGTAGCCAGAGCCTCCTGAAATCAATACCAAAAATCAGCACCACTGGAAGTGTTCTTGGGAGGAGACAGCAACTCCATGTCTCTGTCCTCGCTGTCTCTCTAGCTGTGATCTCTGACAAAAGATTGCTGAGGGGGTTTCTGACAATAAAATAAATCCAGGGAGTTGGGCTGCTCCTGTTCCTGGGTTCTGACTGTCTTTTAAGTGCTTGTTGTTAATGGAGGGAAAAAGAGATTGGCCCTTTTCTTCTCCAGAAGTGCTGAAAATGCAGAAAATTTGTATTTTTGATGCATCCCAAATTCAGCAGAACAGGGAAGAATTTGATTTTTGCTTTCAGGCAATGTTTGCTGTATCACTATTTCCATTTATTTGTTCCCTACTTCTGCTTTGTACTGGCAGTTCATGAAAAGCAGATAAGAGAAACTGCATTTAGTGTCTGCAAACTCATTTTGTGAAATCAATTAACACGTTAATGAATTAAAGAGTGTTACCATTTTCACATTTCTTCTCCTTGATAATGCCAAACAGTGGAAGCGGAGGGCAAAGATTTTCACGGTTTGTTATTGCTGGGAGCTTTGCTAATTATTATTTTTTTCCCTGCATTTCTGTCCCAGGAAATGCCATCAAACAGGGAAAGTACCAAGCAGGGCTTATTCCCCACGTGAAAAACACTTGGAAAAATCCAGGGAAAAGGCATCCCAGATGGAAACCAATAAACCAAAGCCCTTCTGGGCCTTGTTACTGCCCAAAATGTGGGAGCAGGGATGGTGCTGGAGAAAGCAGCCGAGGAGCAGGAGGGGAGGACAGGAAAATATCTCCCAGTACATCATTGCCACGTCAGTGAACCCTTCAGAGTCAGTCAGAAGTGAGAGGGGAGAAGGGAGCTCAGCACAGGGAGGGCTGAGGAATTCCTGACACAAACCCAGCTCTTCCACCTTCTCAGCTTTCCAGTGACAAGGCTGCAAAACACCCAGTGAATCGTCCTTCCCCTCACTTCCCACCTGACTCCACAGCCTCTCCCCAGGTACTTCCCTGTTCGGGGGGAGCAGGAAACCAGACTCACACACAGAATTATTTCTTACAGACCTGGGGGCTTGAGGTTTCTGAGGGAGAGGGGGGGGGAGTTTGCCTTCCCATATTTGTTATTTAAAATAAGTAAATAAATCAAAGCTCTTTCAGCGCTTAGAAGAGAGTTGTTTCCATGCAGACGCCCCGACCAAACACATCCAGCAGAGCGTCCACAAACGTCACCCAGCTGGAAGGAAGATGCAAAGAATCCAGAGGGATTTCACGGTGCTGCATTATTTTCCTTTCAGTGGGCACACACATCACATCCATCACACGGGGAGAGGGATCATCCTCTGAGGGGGACAGTTCCAAGAGTCCGTGGCCGAGGATGAACACCTTTACAGCAACACCAGCACACCTTTGTCCATCCCAGGGTGGAGGATCAGAGTGTGCACAAGCACTGAAGCGTCTGAATCCCCTTCTCCATCCAGGCATTCCCCTTCTGCCACGTGCCAGGCTCACAGGGAGCCAGGAGCTGATGTGGGAGAGGTGGGAGGTGGAGCAGAAAAACGTGTGGGGTGAGCGGAGTTCAGTGGTGTTCCATTCCCTCACCTCTGATTAGCACCGTCCCAGTTTCGGTTACACTTCTTTGAAATGGTTTGGGAGCTGGGAATGGGGGAGATGAGACTTCCAAGAGCTGCTTCCTGAAAGATGCTGGCTGGGAAGAACTGCCACGGGGGAATTTGGATTGAAAAATCCGCGTGACATCACGGCGTCCACCCAAAATAACAGGAAGAAAACCAAACTTCCCAGCAGGCTCAGAGCAGAGCGTTGACGCTGCAGCCTGGGAGTCAAGGCCAGATCCTGCCCCTCACTCCCAGGAGGAAAATGGGGCAGGAATTCCTTCCCCAACACACATGGCACAGCGGGAGTGGGAGCAGCAATGAAAACCCGGGCAGGGTTTGGGGCCCCACAGCCCTGGCAGCCAGCAGGGAGCAGGTGGGAATGTTCCCTTTGGCTGAGCACGAGCACACGGGTGGCCCCAGCTTTGCCAGGACACCCCCGAAAAGGAAACCTCATTGTCTGAGTTCAAAATCATTGAGTTAAATATTTAGGAAGTATCCAAGAGAGGAAGGCTCGGCTGGGAAGGGCCACAAAGGCTCCAGGTCACTGAAGAGATAAAAGGTGCAGGGGATTCTCTGGGAGGAGGTTGCAGGGTCAGCTCTGAGGTTTTTTTCATTTTTTTATCTTTTTTTTTTTTTTTTTTGCCTTGCACCTGCATTTTTTTGCCTTTCTCTCTCAGAGGCTCCTGTGCTGGGTGTCAGCTCTGTTCCCACACGGGGGGACAAGGGCAGACCACAGGCCCAAAATTAACTGCACAGAGAAGAGATTTAAGCTCCAATCCAAAGCCCTCCAAACAAGACAAAGACTTTGATCTCACCTTCGGAGAGGTTTCATTTCTCTTTCCAACCCCAGACCAACGTCCTGGTTTTGCAGCTTTCACTACAGACACCTCAAATCTTGCTTTTCAGCAGGTGAAATGTGCCTTTAGAGGAGGAAGGCTCTGCCTCCACAGCCCAGATTCCAAGGCTGGGAATTCCAGGCTCCTTTCCCAGAGTTTCCTCCCAGTTGCCTGCAGGGTGCCACATCTCTTGTCCGGGCTCTCAGCCCTAAACCAGCACTGGCTGCTCCATCGCGGCGTTTGTGATCTCCCAGTCCCTCAGGGCTCATTAAGGTCTGAATTAGACTGCCCACGGCCCTAATTAGTCCTTCAGCTCTCTGGGAAGCAGCCAGGGCTTTTTTAACCAGTGCTTCCTTACCCGTGGCATCCACTCCCTGCCGTGATCTGGAGCGTGCAATCTGCAAGGGCTTTGAAACTAAGTGAGACAGGCATCTCTCCCCTGCTGCTCTTAATTGTCATTAATTGCAATGGCCAGCGCCGGGGAGAGCCCAGGGAGGGTGCAGTGCAGGACACGACGGAGATGCAGCTCCGACTCGGTTTGGGAGGCTGTTTTCCCAAAGATCACAGGGAGGGTTTAGGTGCCACCACCAAGTGTGGGGATTTCTGATGGACAGGGAAGCTGCACACGAGGGTAGAGCCGTGGGTAAGACCTGGAAGAGTCAGATCAGGAACCTCCCATGCTGAGGTCTCTGAGGCACAGGGTGGGATTTTTGGGGTGTCCTGTGCAGGGCCAGGAGCTGGATGATCCTGATGGGTCCCTTGGACGATCCTGATGGGTCCCTTGGATGATCCTGATGGGTCCCTTCCAGCTCAGCACATTCTGTGATTCCATGACTTCAGCAAACCACAGAACATCTCTGCCCTGATAGAAAAATGAGGGCAACACCTCCGTTGTGAGGCAGTTTGGGATCCCACACAGCTGATCCTGGAAGCATGAGCAATGCGAGCTATGCCTGCTTGTTGGCCTCCAGAGCGTGTGGGACGGCTGGGGCCAGAGAAATCCCACAAATAAGATGTGTCCATGCTCTCAGTGCCCTCTGACAACCTGGGGACACGCTGGTTTCCTCAAAGACACGTGGCAATGCAGAGAACTAAAGAGAGAGAACTGTGCTGGAGGTGTTCAGGAGCTCGGGGACACCCACCAGATCCCGAGGGATGGGGTGGCGAGGCTCCACACTGAGCTCGGCCCCAGAGCTCTCACAGGGCTTCGGGAAACCGTGTCGCTTGTAAAAAGGGACCAGGCTGGCAGTACCACAACATCTGGACACAGCAGCAGCAGCTGTGCAGGCTCCCTGCAGGCCAAATCTGACAGGGTCCCTGCAGATCTGTCTTCACAAGAAAATACCTACTTTTATTGTTGAAAATAGCCTCGGAGTCAAATCTCTGAGCCCTGCAGAGGACACGTCTAAGGAGCCCTGGGTTCTCCAAGCAGAAGAGGAGATTCCTTTGCTGTGGATCTTGTGGCACGTGTCCCGTCTGCCTGGCAATCCCTGGTGCTTTTTCACTGCCTTGCAGCGCACGGCTGCCCGCGGGGGCACTGCCAGGCAGTGCAAATTATCTGTGTCTCTCTCCGTTAACCCCCACCTTTGGCTCACGAGCTCCACGTCTCTTGCAGCAACTCTCCAAGGCAGGAAGGGGTTTTTGGTGCAGCGCTTGCAGGACTTGAGGAGGTCGGGCCCCACCTGCATCGCCGGGTGCGAGGCATTAGCAGGGGCAGGGCAGATTTGGGATGCAGCTCACGGGGTGTCGGCAGCTCCCGTTATGCAAACAGCTCTGATTAGCACCGAAGCCAAGGCCTCCTGCAATCAGGCCAGCTTATGGCTTTAGGCTCCCCACTTGAAATGAAGTTAAAAATAGTTGGCCTTTGTTTTACTGAAAGCTTGGGCAGCGCTGACCTTTTGTGTCTGCGGAGCCTCTCCCGTAACGCGCCCCGTAACATTTAGAGGATGTAGAGGATGCGCTCAGCTCCAGCGAGCTGCTCCTGCTCTGCTCCCTCCACTCTGGCTCTTTCAGCTCGTGGTGTTTTCCTCAGGACCAGCCCTGCTGTGGAGCACCAAGGAGCTGAGACAGATTTGGAGATCTCAAACCCCGCAGCCAGCGGGGAAATCCTCCTCTGGCACTTCCAGCAGGTCTGGCCACGGCACCCGTGCTGCCCCCGTGCTGCTCTGCACGCCTCCAGCTGAGGTTGGCTCCCACTTTCTTCTTAGAAACTTGACTTTCCGCCCTCTGAAATGCAGAAATCCCACGCATCCTTGTAGCCCCCTGAGGGATAAGCTGAGGCTCACTCTGTGTCCGGAGAATCCACGCTCAGTACTCAACACCCATCCCTCACCCTCCCCACTGGGACTTTTCAGGCCTTTAAGGAGTGAGCTGCCACGCAGAGAATATTCCTTTGTGCAGGCTGGGAATATTTAAGGTTTGGCCAAAAAGGAGCATTGCAGCACAGCAGATTTCATAAGGAAACCCCAAAGTTTCGGTGGCAGCACCAAAACAGGGTGAGTTATCCCAGGGAGGCAGGCAGGAAAAGCCTCACACTTTTCAGGGAGCCACTGAGGAATCTGATGGAGAACATGGACAGGAAGAAGTTGAACCAAAATCTAATAATCTGGTATTTTTTACTGACCACAAGAAGTGAAATTCAAAATACAAAGGCACGTCACAGACGCTGCAGACAGTAGCAGATGCCTTAATTTTGTCCCTTTAAAACACGTCTGTAGGAAGCATTTCCTCAAAGAACCCAAGCGAGAGAAGCATTTATGAGAGCAAAAAAATGCAAGTCATCTTCAATACATCCACCTGCAATTTGCCACCAGGCTGGATCTTCTCCAAGCAGTTGGGAGCAGTGGAGACCAAGACACGTGGAGGCTTCATGTCCCAATCCGTGGCTAAAGTTGGTCCTGCTTTGAGCAGCAGGATGAAGCTTCAGAGGCCCCTTCCAACCTGACAGCCCTCAGTTCCCTGGAGAGGCTCCTGGAAACTCCATCTTTTGCTGTTTCAGAATGCTGTTCCTGCCCCACGTTCCTCTGATTTTTCTGCTCTGCCCTAATGGTCGCACCAAGAATTCTGGAATGCTGTTTCCAGGCAGTTTGTCTGCTCATCCTGCCCTCTGTGGGAGGAGCTGATCCCACCACCAGAGAGAGATGGAAGGGCTGCATCCCCGTCCTTTGGAGATGTGCAACCAAATTCCTGGGAAATGAGGGCTGCAGCCCCACAGCCAGGCTTGGAGCACTGCATCCCCATCCTTTGGAGATGTGTAACCAAATTCCTGGGAAAGGAGGGCTGCAGCCCCAGAGCCAGGCTTGGAGCACTGCATCCCCATCCTTTGGAGATGTGTAACCAAATTCCTGGGAAATGAGGGCTGCAGCCCCACAGCCAGGCTTGGAGAGGCTGCATCCCTGTCCTTTGGAGATGTGTAACCAAATTCCTGGGAAATGAGGGCTGCAGCCCCACAGCCAAGGCTCCTGGCAGAGCAGCTGAACCCCCCCTGTCCCACCCAGCCCCTGCAGCACCTCCAGTGTCCCCAGCTGCTCAGGGCAGGTCTCAGCTCTGGGGCTGGGGTACAAATAAAGACTTGAGGGAAGGATCCCCCCCCCCCCCGAGCAGGGCAGTGGGATGAGAGCAGAGCTGGGATGGAGACTTCCCACGCTGAGCCCACACAACATCCTGAGCTGCAGGACCTGTGAGTCAAAGGAAGTGGGAATGACTGGGAGCAGGATTAGGAGTGGCTGCAAATGAACTAAATTTGCTGAAGAGCGTTGAGCTTCCCCGAGCCATCTCATTGGGGATCAAGTGTGCTGCAGAGCAGTTCACACAATCTTTATTGCAGGTCAAAGCCAAACAATCCTGTGTTATTAAATTATTTTTAAAAAATCCCCATATCCTGTCCTTGAATGTGATTCTGACAACAGCAGTGGTGGAAATAAATCAGCCATTTAAGATAATCCCTTTCACAGAAACAAGAGTCATTCCTTTTCTGAAACAAGCACAGGAATAATCTTCTGTGGGAGAAAACAGACACTGATTATTTACTGTCATTGATGCAGAAAAATTTCCTCAGTTACTCCTGACGCATGTCAGGCATCAGACAGCCCAGGATGGATCTCAAGAGCAGCTCTAGCAGAACTTCTCTGAAGAAAGATCTTCAATTTTTTCCACTCTTAAGTACTGAGAAAATATAAAACCAGGCAATGTATCCACTAGAGAAAAGAAGCAGAACATAATGCAAGGAAAAGCCACTCGATGATGAAAGTGGAAGATGCTGAATTAATTTTGTCATGTAGCAGTGCTGTTTTCCAGGAATCAGGGACAGCTCAAGAGATACCCATTATTAGGACAAAGGTTAATGCATTGCAAAGAGTTTGCTCACTTTTCCTTCAGCACAACGAACAGTTACGGATGTGGCTGAGAGGATTGGTGGCCACGGATGCCCAGAACAGGCCATGAGGACTTTGTGAAACTCACTCGTAGGCTGGTAAACACATTAATTTTTCTTCCTTTTATTTCCAAAGGCGACTGATAAACACCCAGTTTGCTGGAAGAATTTCTTCATTCTGATCTGAAAATCTTAAACTGTTGCTGGCTGAAAGCAACTCTTGGAATTTTGACTGCCGTTTTTCATTTTGCAGGATAAAAAGCTGTGCTCCCTCCTGCCCTTCCGTGAAATTCTGTGCAGAGCTGAGCAAGCAAAGAGCAGCCACCGTGCTGCAAGGGGGTTTCTGATTTACAGCATTTTAATTATGAGCAGAATCTGGTGGATTTAAAATGGTAATGCTGCATTCTTCCAGGAACGCCTGGGTGAGGCGGTCTCCTCTTTAATTAATCAATTTCTTGGGTCACATGCTGCTTATGTGTGTTTATCCATGGTCCACTCTGCTCTTTATTTAGAGCAACAGGTTGAAGTTTTTTTACCACTGTCCACATTTTTTATGTTAGTATTTCCCTCTTATGTGGATTAGCTTAAAATATAACTCAGACTCATGGCAGGTCTTTTCATTTTCACCACGGCCTCACCTTCCCTCTCAGTTTTCTCAGTAAAACAGGGACAAAGGTGTCCTGAGAGCTGTGGGAGAGGCTGGATTGTCCTGCTCCGAGTGGGGGATGGCTGTCATTCCACTGGGCATCAGCAGGGATGGCTTTCCACATCTCACTGCCCTGCTTTTCCAGGAGGGGTAGCCACGGTGACAGCGGCGTGGCGATGGTCATTCCAGGTTAGGACTGCAGTTCCCTCCCTCCAAACCACCACAGCTTCCCCATGCCAGCAGCACCCCCCTCGGCTTTGCTGTTTGAGGATACACAGGGCAAAGCAAAGAAAGGATTTGGGGTTTTGTGTTCTCGCCCTGTGCTCTGACCCGCCCCTGAGGAGCAGAGCCACGCTCTGTGCCGCTGCGTTTCTCAGCAGCAGCCGTTCTTCTTCCAAAAAGCTCGGAAAACAACGATGGGCCAAGCTCTGGGTTTGCCCCTGAGTTGTGCAGAAGGGCTGGGAGCAGCAGCCAGGGTCAGCTGTGCTGCTGAGCTCCCTGTGGGGATGCTGACGTGTCTGCACTGAGCAGAGGGCACGGCTGGGTATCAACCCTCTCCCGTTTGCACATCTTGACTTTGGAAGTTCTCTGGAAACGGGCCTGGCCAGTGAGTCACGATCACTGATTGTCCTCCTCAGCCTCTAAACACATCCATTAATCTGAGAGCTGCTGGTTCTGTGCTGAACTCACCTCACCCCATCCTTACCAAAGGAGATTTCTTGGAAAAATTCTCCAGCACGTCGCCGTGGTTCGGTCTGCAATTCCCAGCCTGTAAGCACAATAAAAATAGATGGTTCAGACCACTTCAACCTACAGAGCACTACAAATCCCCTTCACTGTGTCTGCTGTGACCCCCTTCCCCACGGAGCAGATCCCAGCCCTTCCCGCAGCTCCCACAGCACCACCCCGGCCTGGCTCCTTCTCCAAAATCCTCCCCTCAGGTGTGGAATTCAAGCTAAAATCGCCCAACACTTGGTTTTCCACAGCTCAAAGTAGATTTTCTTTCCAGTGCAGAGCTGTACCCCAAGTGCTCGTTATTTGTTGGCTTTCGACTCGAACGCTGCGGCCCCGCAATGTTCAGCATCTAAATCTGGGAACAGGGAGCGAGGATGGGGAGAAGCCCTGCGGGGACACACAGCCCCTGACATTTCCAGGCAGTGGGAATGGAGCTGGCATTCCACACGGAGCCCTGGGTAAGAGCAGGAAACCTCCTGAGCTGCAATGTCTCCGTTCCAAGTGGAGTTTGTCCCCTAAAATCTGGCTGTGAGTGGAGGGGGCAGCAGCGTGGGGCTCTTCAGGAGCCTCAGAGGGTCTGATCTGGGATCACTGGGATATAAATGGATGTTTGTCCTGCCTGGCAGTGTGATCCATGCTGAAAGAGGAGGAATGGGAGCAAACCTAAGCAAAATCATAGAGCTGAGCCCAGGTAAAATACAGAGGGTCAGGATGTATTTGCAGGGATGCAAAAAGAGATTCCAGAGCCTGAAAGGTGTCTGCTAAAATTAAATTTTTTTTTCCAATAGGAAACATCCTTCAACAAAATGCTATCCGAGATTTTTGGGGTATTTTTTTCACTTCATTTCACGCAGATATGGATATCTAAAAAAAAAAGATTTTCGATCTAAGCTGGACGTCTACTCTTGCTCTCCAATGGCGAAGCAAAGTTCTAAGTTGAAAGTCAGTTTCCAACCACCCCCTCTAAATGTCACTTCAGCTTTTTGTATCCTCTGTTTTTAAAATTAGAACTGGGAGAGCAGTACATCAAATATCTGCCCCAGAAGCCCAGAATGGTGCTGAGGTCAATTAATATTTGTACACTTTCCTTTTCAGTTCATTTCTGCCCAGTGCTGGAGAGGACGAGGAGATGAGCAGAAATTAGAGGGCGTTTGAAGTGAAGTCTGAGCTCAGAATCGTGTGGATTTGCACTCAGTCAGAGAATAGAAATAGCCATGGGTGACCTAAGCCTCCCCTCAAGATTAGCCACTGCAGCAGAAAATCTAAATATAGAACTGAGTGAGGAAAGACTGAGAATTACTCACAAAACTTATCTGATGAATACCTGGTACCTCCCAGGAAGGAATGGGGGTGTTGCGGAAAACTGGAAGCTGTTTAGGAGCTGCTCAGCAAACTTTTGTGAGCAGAAATAAAGAGGCAGAGTCACTGAGCAAATTATTCCTTTGACTGAGACTGCATTGTCTGAATCCCTGCAAAACTGGGGCCAGGTTTTAAGGAAATGTTAATTGTGGCCAATTTTGTAGCTTCGCTTTGCAGTCTGCTAAGAAATTAAATGTCACCGTGTCCCTGAGAGTGCTTTCTGAGAAATGAAGCTCTCTTGAAGTCGTTCAGATTCCTCATCTTACCGAGCTCAGATGCTGTTCCTTGAAGTGAAGGACTGATTTCATGCAGTACAGTGTATTTCTGCGTGGCACATCAGAAATGCCCATTTCACCAGTCTCTTGTCACAGCAGTTGTCTGTTCCGCTCTGGTTTGAAATGCAGTGACCACGGAATGGTGGAGCTGAGATCCTCAGGGCAGCGAGCTCTTCATCCTGGATTTCAGGAGAGCAGATTTGGGCCCCTCAGGGATCTGCTGGCACAGTCCCATGGGACAAAGCCCTGGAGGGAAGAGGGGCCTGGCTGATATTCAAGGATCAGCTTCCCCAGGCTCAGGAGCGACCCATCCCAGCAGAGGAACACACAGTGAGTGCAGCTCGCAGAAGGCAAAGGCAGGGACTGGGAAAAGGAGGCAGAATTCGAGGTTGGAGCATCCAAGGAAGCTGGAGGTCACAAATCCATGGGGCTGATGAGATTCATCCACGGCTCCTGAGGGAACTGGAGTGGCCAGGCCACCACCCATCATACCCGAGAAGTTGTGGCGATCCAGTGAAGTCCCCACTGCCTGGAAAAGGGGAACCATAACCCCATTTTTAAACGGGGCAGAAAAGGAAGAGCTGGGAACTCCAGGCCAGTCAGTCTCACCTCTGTGCCTGGAGCAGATCCTCCTGGAAACTCTGCCAAAGTCAGGGGCACTTTCCACCAGACTGAGCTGCTCAAAGTCCCTCCCAGCCTGCTCTGGAACACTTCCAGGGATGGGGCAAATATGGGTATTCCCCATTAAAATCCCTATTTCATTTAAAACCCTCACTGTAAACTGCTCACCTGGTTACTGGGGAGATTTCTGTGTCATTCGTTCATTCAGTGTCACATGGCTCATGATCCAGCCTGATTTGATTAATCGTGTAAGCACTTGAAATTAGAAAAAAAGGAAGAATTCCGATTTTACCTCATTTTTTTACATGTTTGTTTAAGCTGGAAAAATGAACCAAAGAGGAATGCTGCCTCCAGCAACTCATTTTTACACTGCAATATTTCCTTCCCCTCTCCCCTCTGCTCCTCAGGAGGGACCATTTCCCTGCAGTGCCAGGGGGACAGGCCAGCAATCCCACATTTCTCACTCCAAAAAAGCAATTCTTGCAGCCTGGTGTGCTCCTCTCGAGCAGGGCCTGCTCTGCAGATGGGCTCACACGGCACGGGAAGGTTCTGGGATTTATTCACCAGCTGCTCCAGCAAAGCTCAGCTTCCCTGCAGCATTTCCAGGGTAATGGGAGGGGTTCTGCCCTGGGGATGGGGACTCTGAGGCACACAAGGCTTCAGTCCTGTGGGGTCTCACAGCTGACTGTGGGTGACTGCTCTCCATGCCCCTTGTCCTGCTGGCTGGGTCCCTTTCGGGGCAGCGTGATGGACTGTCAATTCCAGCATCACTCACGAGAAAGCAGGGAGGGTGCTGAGGAGTGAAAGCTGAGCTCAAAGCAGTTTGCTAATGGTGTGTGGCCTCCCTAGCAGAGAATTTCCGTGTCAGGTGCAGGGAAGTGATCGATCCCTGGCACTGTGACTGATGCCTTCGGATTTTAGACTGGATATTTTTTATATATTTGTAACCCTGCAGTTCTTTAGTGTGCAGCTCTAAACTCCACATTCAGTGCCAGCCACTGCTCTCCCATTTTGGGCAGACACAACAATTCCTCTCCAGGCCTGGGGATCAGGGACACCTCACTGCCTCAGGCCCTGAGAAATGTCAACAGAAGTGACTTGGGTGGGAGCAAACTTGGGGTAAATGACTTCATTACCTGAAGCTGTAATTGGAAGATTAACCCCCAACATGCAAACGGACCAAACTTCCATTAAAAAAAAAAAGAATAAGAAAAAGAAAACCTGTGACCCGTTGTCCATTTTTGGGTGTAGCCCCTGCCCTAAATGTACCTGAATGCCCTTCAATAAACATAACCACTTTTTATTCCCTTAATTGTGTCTGGCCTCTGGTAGTCCCAACAAGGCATCACGACAGCCCCAGGTCCTGCAGCACGGGGACAGGGACCATCCTGCAAGTGCAGGGGATCACTCGGGGTGGAAACCAGTCTGACTGGAGAGCTGGGTGTGAGTAATTAGCCCTGAGAATCACTCACTGTCGCTGGCTCACTCCGAGTTCCCGCGTTATTGTCGCCATCGTCTGGGTGGAAGTGCTGGGTGCTCTTCAAACGGGAGAAAATCGTTAATAAATGCCATGAAAAAATCACGAAGCTGCATCGAGGCCTCTGAGTGTGTTATCCGTGGGAATCTGACCACGTTGTCAGTCCTCAGCCCTCGGGATTTCCGCTCCCTGCCCTGTTGGTGGCCGAGGGAGGAGATGCTGCTGGGGAGGGCGGTGCTGCCAGGGCAGGTGGGTATGGACAGCAGGGCACCAAGGAGCAGTCCCAGCCCAGGGGGAGGGCGGCGATGACCTTTCTGTTCCTGTTTAAGAGCTCAGGAAACTCTTTTATAGCCAAGCTCTGTCCCCCCACTCCTTGCCCGGTTCCGAGGGAAGTGCCCGCAGTGCCAGCAGTGCCCTTCCCACCCTGCTTCCCCGTGGCTTCTCCAGAGCTCATCTGGAAAATATCCCATGCATTTTTTGGGCCAGTCCCCACCCCGTCCCCGTTTCCTTCCGAGCCTCGCCGGAGCCGTGCCGGCAGCCCTGGAAGGAAACTGGCAGCGTCACAACGCAGCTTTATCAGCCCCAAACTTGGAATTATTTCCCTTCAAACGTGACCTGAAGTCAGTTCCCACACCAGGCTCCTCGGGACCTGCCTCTCCTCCTCCAAGTCAGTCCCGAGGTGTTTTGGGACTCTCAGCCACCCAAAAGGGACATTTTCAATTACGAGCCAAAGCTGAGTGCAAGGCACAAGCCTAACCAAAAAATCCCTGCCCAAGGACTTGCCCAGCCGTGAAGGAACAGGGGAGATGGTGGGCGGTGAAGCAAAGGGGAGCTAGATCTTCAATTCATCCCTGGATCTCCAATTCATCCCTGGATCTTCAATTCATCCCTAGATCTTCAATTCATCCCTAGATCTTTAGGTCATCCCTAGATCTTTGATTCATCCCTAGATCTTCAGTTCATCCCTGGATCTTCAATTCATCCCTAGGTCTTCAGTTCATCCCTGGATCTTCAGTTCATCCCTAGATCTCCAATTCATCCCTAGATCTTCAATTCATCCCTAGATCTTCAGGTCATCCCTAGATCTTTGATTCATCCCTAGGTCTTCAGTTCATCCCTAGATCTTTGATTCATCCCTAGACCTTCAGTTCATCCCTAGGTCTTCAGTTCATCCCTGGATCTTCAGGTCATCCCTAGATCTTTGATTCATCCCTAGACCTTCAGTTCATCCCTAGATCTTCAGGTCATCCCTAGATCTTCAGTTCATCCCTAAATCCTAAATCCATGCCCAGATCTTCAGTTCATCCCTGGATCTTCGATTCACCCCTAAATCCTAAATCCATGCCCAGATCCTGTGCACAAAGGGAAGGAACAGGAGCACCGAGGCTGGAGAAGGCCCACAGCAGCTCCTGTTTCCATCCTCACCCCTCCTCTCTCACAACAGCAGCCAAATCTCAGCTTTAATGCAGTTTTCCCCTCTGAAAGCAGCACGGACATGGCAATTTATGCCCAGATCATTCTTCAGATCATTTTCTGCCCCGTTAAATGAAACCTGTGGTCCTTGAGCACCCAATTCCCTGTACAAGGCTGGCCCTGGTGGGCAGGGATGCTCTGTTAAGAGAGGCACGGGGATGGAAACTGCCACACAAGTGGGAACAGTTCTCATCATTTTAATAATCTACGAGCAGCACAGGTAGAGATATTCCTAAACTATGATTTTATCATGATGGCATCAGTATCAGAGATGTGTTTTTCCCGAGGCTAGACAGCAGAGAAGAGAAGATATTGTGTTTCCTTGACTACCTTTCATCTGCCTTAAAAAATATAATTTTCCTCTATTAGCTGGTGTCTTTGGTTATTGCAAGTAAAATAACACATCCTGAGCCCTGGTAATAACTTGTATGTTGGTGGCCTTCCACCTTCTCTCTCTTCTCTCCACAGATTTCCTGGTTCCCTCCTCCTCCTCCTCCTCCTCCTCTCCATGCTCCTCTCCCCACATCTCCCTCCACAGTTTGAACCAGGAATTTTTTTTCTTTGTTTGTTCACAAGAAGGAGGGAGAAAATATTTAACAAACAGGTGATGTGCAGGGACAGATTTTGACTAATTGCCAAATTTCTATAAAAGCAACAATTGTATTTCAGCTGGAGCTGGGCTGGTCCTGAGGGGAGGTTGAACCCTCCAGGCCTGAGCTCCCTCCCAGCCTAAATTGCTGCTCGTTGATCATCCCACCCCAAAAATCCCCTCTGTCTGCTCTGTCTCATCCCTGGGAACAGGGAAAGCATGGAAGAAGCAACAAGCTCTGTCTTGTTGACACATATCCAGCTAATTCAACTTCAATAATTTTGTCCAGACTGGAATTTAAAAATATCCCCTATTTTTTTTTTTTTTTTGGCTTCTGCTGTTTGAGATGCAGTAATTTTAAATAAAACATTGTTATTGCCCTTAAATTACTATTATTTGGCACAGAGGAAGCTTTGGGGTCCCCAGGACCAGCAGTGCTGCCTGAATCCTTTGTTCCTGCTCCTCCCTCCTTTACACCACTCGGCTGCCCAGCCCACGTCATCCCGCTGCTCATAAAGGCAAGAATGAAAACTTCAGGAACAAAATCCACGTATTTGGGGGGTGGATTTGCCCATCTTCAGTGTGAGAGTGCTTTTCTGTCAGAGGCCTCTCCTCCAAGGCCTACGTGGCACATTTTATATCGCCGTCAAAAGCACTTCATGCTGACTGGAGTGGCACTGAGCTGATCCCACAGGAATCGCCGGATCGGAGAATTTTCCTTCACAATTCCAAACCTGACTGTGGAAAGCAGACACAGCTGGAAGTAAACACAAGCAGAAGTCAAGCCCAAGGTGGGGGCCAAATACAGGCAGGTGTCAAGGCAAAGGTGAAGGTCGCTGAAGGAGCTGCCGTGGGGTTCTTTTTAATAAGCAACTTTTCCACTCAGGAAGTCCTCAGGTACTCTGGGACTGAACACTGGGGTTGTGAAGGGCATCCCAGTTTGCATCAGCCTCAGACAGGAAGCAGATAAATGCAGATTATTCTTGTTGTGATTTGGAGATGTCCTAGCAAAACCACGCATTTGTTTTTCTCTTTTTAAGCTTCCTGAGAGACTTTGCTGAGGCTTTACTGGAATGCTGTTACATCTGACCCCCTGTCCCTGTACTGCCACAGAAACTGGGGATAAATCTGACACAGAGCAGCTTCTGCTTCCTGAGCCAGTGATTCCTTTGCAAGGGGAAAATCCACCACGTGGAATCTGTGAGCTCCCACCTGGGCCTCCCCCTTCTGCTGTGGTGGCTGCAGATTTCCCAGTCCCCTGCAAACTGAGGCTCTCACACACCCTCCCCTCTGCAGGAGCACAGCACCAGGCAAGCAGGAACCATCAGGAGGCCCTGCACTGAGAGATGCTCAGGAGCAACGCTCTCCCCAGTGAGCTCCACACTCGGGGCATGACGAGCCACGAAAACAAGCAGAAAGGGAGAGGAGAAACCCCAGTGAGCTGTGTGGGCCAGCCAGGTTTCATCACCGGCTCTGCAGCTTCCTGCAAGCATTTTTAAGGGGTAAATCCCCTGTAATTTGGTGCCTTGCTGCAGTTCTGCCCCACATTCCCAGGGGGCTGGGCTGTTGGCAGCTTTGGGAGGCCCTGACACCTTTTGCAGTTGCTCCAGTGAACCAGCCCCATTCTCTTCTAAAATCTCCCCTAAATCCTCCCTCCCATTTGTTGTAGAGATGACACTGAGCTTTGGGCTGTTGATCCTCTTTGAGATCCCTTTAACTGCAATTTTCTGCCTGGCAGCCTCACTGCCAGTGATCACAGGGGAAGGAACGGTCACAGAAGGAGGAAATTCACTCCTGTGGTGAGTACAGAGGTAACAGAGCCAAAAGTTTTAAGTCCTCCTCCAAACTGTGCTATACACACATTTCCTTTTTGCAGGGCAAACCATTTAACCTCTTTACCTGTTTGTCCTCATCTCCAAAATGAGGAAGGCAGAACTGACCCAGTTCTTATTATAAAGTCAAATGGTTTCAAAGCATTTTGAAGTCATTAAATAAAAGGCCTTGCAGAAGGACGACGCGCTGCTCCTGCCACGCTGCCGTGGAACACATAACAAGAGGTAAAATAGGAAATCAAGGGAAAGCTGAAATCCCTCCTGAAGCTCATAAAGGTTCGTGCTCTGCCTTCAGATGCCAGCGTGAGAAGTGTCCTGAACATGCTACACGTGTTTAGGATGAAGAAGTAATCGAGCTGACAAAGCAGCAGCTGCCTGTGTCTCTGCTTGCAGAGAATTTCACACCTTGGTGACAGCTCTTGCCTTGGTGCTGAACAGGCTCTGGGCTAGGTTTGGCTCCTCTTCTGAAGGCTGCCTCAGGTGAGGATCTGGCTCGAGGTTTTGTTCTGCTGCTTCTTTTTCCTTCTCCTTGCACAGCTGAAATTATTACACCATCAAGCTGTTCAGGAGGGAAGGGTGGTGACGGAAAAGCTCGAGGTCCAGGGGGTGGAATTCAGCTCCTGGACGCCAGAGCAGAGCTCACATGCACACCCTTTACAGGGTGCTTGGCTGCTCCATCGTGCCCAGCCTTGCTAGAAAAGGAACATTTAATGCTCCCCTTCAGCTTCAGCCACATCTGCCTGCATTTGTCTTAGCACAAGGCAATTGCTGTTGCTACTAGAAACTCATTTAGGGATGTGTGGGTGCTGTTAAGGTCAGGATCTGGGTATGACACCTTGACTTGTGTGCACAAAACACCCTTGGAAGAGCTCATAGGAATTTCTAGCTGGAGGAAGCTGAGAGAGGCAATCCCAAGATCCAGATTTCACCCTGAGCATGAAATGAAATGTTGTGTGATCAAATCAAGACCCTGAAGTTCAAGAGCAAGAGCCACACAGATACTCACTGCAAGGCCTGGAAAGAAGAGAGCACCGAGACTTGGTGAAGCTGCTCTGGAGGCATTTCACAGGGGGAAAAGCCAATCCTAAGATGTGGAAAAAGAACCCAGCCTCTTCTGAATGCCCCAGACATAACCTGAGCACAATTTCCACACGGACACGAGCCCCAGATCTCCCCCTCTGGTCTCTGTAGAGCTGACCTGGTGTTTCCCAGTGCATTTATTTTGCTGGGATTTACATTTTTAATACAGTTCATTGTCCTCCTGGTGGGATTCCCAGCGTTAAAGTGTTTATCGATCCTGGGGAAAACAACTGGCCACAACAGAGGAAAGAAAATGAAATGCAACATTGATGCTGCTCATCCACAATCCTCCTGGAGGAATCGTGCCTGTTTTTCTGTGAGCAGGAGGCGTGTTCTGTATTAATGTCCTCGATCCAAGCCCAGGATTTCACTCTTCCACAAGGTGCTCCCTCCTCTCCCACTTCCCCTCTCCCATTATCAGACAGCATCTTGGGTAGTAAAATGTTTTATGGGATTCTCTTTTTTCTCCAGGGAGAGGAAGACAATGATGGCTCTCTATCCAAGATTAAAAGCTTTTCCTGTGTATCCCTGGATTTAGCTCACTGGAGGCTGTTTTGTTTAGGCTTTGGGTTTTATTCCAGGATGTTCTGTCTGCCACCAGGGAATCTTGCAGACCATGGATCACGCAGCTTGGGTGCTCTGAAAGCTGACCTGGAGCCACTTGGTTCAAGCCAGGGGAGTTGCTTTATCCGTTGCTGGAAGGATGTGGAATATATTTATAATCACTGTGTGCAGCAGCATCTCCACCCTGTTCCCATCGGTAAACACGGAACGCGGGGCTGTTCACCAAGCAGGGCCTGCCAAAAACCAACCACAGCCAGGAGTGACCTCCAAACACGCTTTTTATGGGAATTCTGCGCAGGGCTGGGGGTCAGGGTCTGGTGTCACCCTGTTGGAGGCAGGGCAGTGTGTGGGGAAGGATGGAGAAGGTGCTGGGGTGAGGGGATTCCAGCAGCAAGGAACAGGGCCCAGGCTGGGCTGCAGCCTTAGAGGATTTTTCTGCACAATCTTAACCTATCTTCAAAATCACTTTGATGGACGGCACTTCGGGGCTTTTTCAGCCCAAATGATTTTTAAATTGTTGAGACGAAGTGAGCCAAATACCTCAGATGACATTGCTGGGCAGCTGGAAATTTGGCTTCTTCCAGTCGGCGTCAAAGCCTAATATTTATTTAAAGCCAGGCTTTTTAGTGCCCCTTATTACATTTAAATATTTTCTTTCAGTCTCATCGTAGCCAAACGTGACTCCTGCAGCCTGAAAGGATGGCCTGGTCACACGGAGCCCATTTCTGGGGGGCAGAACGAGGAGCACACTCAGTGACTGCTGCACTGCAGAGCCAAGGCTGAGGAGCTGCTCAGGGCAGCGAGTGCTAACAGGATCGTCTGTTCCAAAGCCAAAATCGGGCATCAAGGGAACAGCAGCGGCTCCATCACCCCCGTGGGAGCTGAGGCCAGGCTGGGCTGACACCCCCTTGGAGCTGGGAGCCAAGAGCGTGTCCCTGGAGCCCCCACCCAGGGAAAAGGGAAGGGAGAAATCCAACTCCCACAGTTCTGCAAAGGAGCTGGCTTATTCCAGCTCTGCTCGCCTGCCTGAACAGCCTCCTGGTGGCTTGGTGCACCTGAGCCATCGCTAATTCCAGGAACTGATCCGCTCATCAATAAACAGCACCGGGGATGGCGATCGCGTGCTCTTGGGGCTGCTGGGGAGCCTCCAGAAGACATTAGTGGAGAGGCAGTGCCAGGGGACAGGAGGAAACAGCTCTCCACGAGGGATCAACCAGCTCTCCATGAGGGATTAAAGAGCTCTCCATGAGGGATCAAACAGCTCTCCATGAGGGATCAGAGAGATCTCCATGAGGGATCAAACAGCGCTCCGTGAGGGATTAAAGAGATCTCTGTATCTCCATGAGGAATCAAACAGCTCTTCATGAGGAATCAAAGAGATCTCCATGAGGGATCAAAGAGCTCTCCATGAGGGATCAAACAGCCTCTCTCTGTGGGATTAAAGAGCTCTCCATGAGGGATCAAAGAGATCTCCATGAGGGATTAAAGAGATCTCCATGAGGGATAGAACAGCTCTCCATGAGGAATCAGAGATCTCCATGAGGGATCAAGGAGCTCTCCATGAGGGATGAAACAGCTCTTCGTACGGGATTAAAGAGATCTCCATGTGGGATCAAAGAGCTCTTTGTATGGGATTAAAGAGATCTCCATANTACGGGATTAAAGAGATCTCCATGTGGGATCAAAGAGCTCTTTGTATGGGATTAAAGAGCTCTCCACGAGGGATCAACCAGCTCTCCATGAGGGATGAGGCAGCAGCAGAGGTGGGTGGGTGAGGTGGGGGGGATCTCCCAGAAGAGGCCGTTCCTGACAGCTGTCAATCAGCCTGCAGACCCTGCACCAGGACCTGTGACGGGCTCTTGGATAATTGCTTTATGACTGATGTGGAATGTCAGGAAAAGTACCCGTGGGGCAGGAAGGGGAGGATGGGACGTGGAAGTGGAAATAAATCCCGTAGTTTTAGCTCAATACAGGCCTCGGAAGTCCTGTGAGCATTGCAGACACATTCCGTGTCTAGAAACAAACAAACAAACAAACAAAATGGATGTATTCTAGAAATATGATGGAAACATAAAACAGAAATAGATCAAAATACTAAATATTAAATACATAAAATACATCCATGGCCTCGAGAGATCTTCTGCAGTTTGTAAGGCCCAGTCCTGAGGGGTCTCAGTCCACCTCCAGACCCTGCACAGAGGACACGCTTTGGAGAAGCCCCTCTTTAACCAGGAGACAGAGCACTGTGCACAGCAGCCCAAAACCTCATTGTGAGGAAGGCCAGAAAGTCTGCGGCTGCTCTCCCAGCTTGAAGAATTCAGTGTTTATTCCGTTTCCTTCTTCCACGCCAGTGATAAAGTTCTGGTAGGTTTTAGAAGGAAAAGTAATCCCATTTCCCAGCTCATGCTGCTTGCACTCCACAGTCCCAGCCAGACACACGGACATGCAAAAGCTGGAATCCACCTTGAAACAAACCCAAAAGCCTGACACCAGCACCTGGCACATGCAGGTAATTCCAAGAGCCAGAGTCACCAATTCCCGGAGTCAGCTCAGCTCCTCCCACAAATCTGAGAGACTCCAGGTCTGGGAACACAAACCCAGCCCTGTCCTTCCCCTCGTGCTGCTGGGAAGCCCCACGGCAGCTCCTGGGATGCAGCACATTTCCCAGCTCCTGCTGAAGCCGTGGGTGAGATCCCAGTGTGGAAGCTGGCGTGGCACCACTCCCCATGGCTGTGCAAAGGACAGGAAAGGAGAATCTTTATGCCCAGCTGATCCGTGGGACGATGTTATCCCGAAATCTCATCCCAGTCAGGGGCTTGGCAGGGCTGCTCACACCAGGGGAGGGCCCAGGGCTGCACAGAACTCCATAAAAACCTGGGAATGTTGTGCTCCAAGGTGCCCATCACTGCACGTTTGGCTCAGGGAGCAAATGCACCAACGAAGGCAGAACACTGGGTTTGATCCTGATCTCAGCCACTGCAGGAATTCCTCTGTTTCTGTGTCTCCACAAGAACGGCTCTGTGTGTCATTTGAAGAATATCTGGTTTATTTATTTCCCATCTTTTCATCCCCGCTCTCCATTTTTATAGATCTATTGGCATAGGAGCTGGATACTTCAGCAAATGAGGTTAACCTCTGACCATAAATTACTGCTCCCTCAGGAGGAAGTGGCTGTAAAAAAGGAAACAGCCACAGCTCCAGCGGAGAGCAGCAAAGGCAGAGAGAGCAAGGGCTGTACAAATTGCAAAACCACCAGCCCCTGAAACCCTTACCAGGGCTGGCCGTGCAAATAATAAAGAGTGACATAAACACACGCAAAACTGGGCTCAGCCTGGCCAGAACAATCATTCGGATGCCAAGAAAAATAAGCAGCTTTCCCATTTTCCCTGGAGTTTCCTATATAGTGGCTCTTGGGGACAGCACGTGGCCAAAGACCACAGGCAGCTGAGGAGAGAAATGATCTAATCATCTGTAGCATTGCTTTTAATTATCATGTCACGCAGGAATGGAGGCCAAGACAGCCCTTGGTAACAGTGGCCAGGATAAAACCTGAGGGGTTTTTTCACTCTGGTAAGAGTGAAAGCCCAGTCAGGTGCACTCTCAGATGTCCAGCGTGGTTTCCATGTCAGAACTGTGGGCTCATCCCACAGTCTGTGGCTGGGATTTACCTTCAGGGATTTACATGCTCATCTTGAAAGTGTTTAAAAGAATGAGAAAAACAACTTCTTTCTCTTTGACTGACCTCTGAGGCACCTCAGGCTGAGCTTCAGAGCGTGGGGGGACCCTAAAATCGCTGCCATTGGGGTGGAAAGTTGCACAGGTCATTGATAAGAAAGGAAAGGAGAGAGAATGGAGTTCTGCAGGGCTGTGGCTTCGGGGGATGGAGTTTCTGAATGAGGGGTTCAGGCCTCTGCTTGGGGCTGTCGTGCACAGGTGGCTTCCTCAGGCACCCTGCACGAAGTGTGAGCGTGGGTAAAACAAAACCTGAGCTGAGCACGGGAACAAGGAGACCCAGGCACTCGGGGAGTTTGTCTCAGAACCTCTCCCAGATAGCTTCAAGGGGGAGTTCTGCTCTGCTTCTCGTTTTCCTGGCTGATGGGAAGCTCCCTGCAGTTCTCCCAGAATATATTATGGGTTTATGGGGGCCAAAAGCTTCTCCACACCAACTGACTGGCCAGCTCCATCACTCCTTGGGGTTTTTGTTCCATAGGTGCAGAGGAAGCAATTGCTTCTTTATCAGCATCGAGTTAGGAACTCCACTGGCAAAAGTAAAAAAAAAATAATAATAAGGTGAGATGGAACAGATTCAATACCAGCAATGGCTAAGGAAACTGTGAGTTCCCAGTCTGAGGATGGGAATGGTGTAGGCCTTTAATTCAAAGAGGGTGAAGAGGCAGCAAGAGCTGCACTGACAGCCTTGAGGAGCAGCAAATGAAACCAGCAGGTGACGTGCTGGAAAGGAGCCAAAGGAGAGGTCCCTGTGTGCACCTTGCTCTGGAAAGCCTTGCTGTGGGTATGAAAAGCACCACATGCCCTCGAGAGGAGCGTGGGGAAGGTCACAGCAAAGGCACCAGGATTATTAAGCCAAAGGACAGCTCCTCTCTGGCAGCTTGTGCTGGACGGTCCCAGGCTGGGAAACCAACCCTGGAAAAGACAATTTCCTCCGTGCCTTCTTAAAAGGCTCCAGTCTGAGCCCCTGGCAGCAGGGTGATGGAGTCGATGAATCTCTGACACGATCTCCCGTGGATGATCTCATGTTCTGAAATGTTTCTGTGCTGAATGGGGAACACTTCTGGGGGCTGCCTCTCCCTCACCCATTCCTGGGCTCTGCTCCCAGCTGAGTCTTTGTTTCCTGCTGGCATCCTTAGCTATTCCCTGTTTTACCACAGGTAAAAGGTCTTCAAGCTGCCTGTCCCCCTGTCCTGTGCCAAGAGCAGGAGGAAGGTGGCAGCCAAAGGGAAGATTTGCTGCCTTTCTGCTGGGAGCAGCTCCGTCCCTGCAGCCGTGGAGGCGCACAGGGAGCTGGCTGCTCCCGTGCTCCTGGCTCTCCTCCTGATTTCCAGCTGCTAAACTGCATTAAAAGAAGGTAGGAGTGGAATGAATACGAGGACTTTGCAGTGGAAGTGATTGCTACAGCTGCCGGAGGGATGCGGCCCTTGGAAATTAGACTCAGCCAGGGTAGGGAAGTGTTCACACTCACTATGAAAATGAGATCCATGCTTTCCCTCCTTTCCCAGACCATTTTCCCTGCCTCGTTTTTGTGGCTGGTGGGGGTGGGGGAGTGACATCAGCACTGCTGTGAGATTGAAGCAGTAAATAATTCTTTATCACCACAACATCGCAGACCGTTGCAAAATCCCTGCAATTGCTGTGCAGGCCAACACTTGTAATAAGCTACTGCCAATCTGGAAGGTGAAAAGCAAAAATTAGCAGCTGACCCTGGAATATTTCCCTTGTCATCCAGAGGCATCGCTTCCTGGATTCAAGGAAGAGGACAAAGAACAGTCAGATCACACAGAACTGAGCTGGTATCAGAGCGTGAGGATGCCATGACATGACTTGTCACAGGGACTTCTAAAATCCAGCCTGGGTTTCCAGGGCGAGGAGAAGGGATCTGAAGGATGCTGTTATTTGGTTAAGGATGCTATTATTTGGTTAAGGATGCTATTATTTTATGACATGATTTCGTCTCAGCAATAGTGTGGCCAGCAGGGAAGTGATCAGTGCTGGGGGCAGGTCTGGGCCCCTCAGCTCAGGAATGACATTTTGGGGCTGGAGCTTGTCCAGGGAAGGGAAAGGAGCTGGGGAAGGGGCTGGAGCACCAGGAGGGGCTGAGGGAGCTGGGAAAGGGGCTCAGCCTGGAGAAAAGGAGGCTCAGGGGGGACCTTGTGGCTCTGCACAACTCCCTGACAGGAGGGGGCAGCCGGGGGGGGGTCAGGCTCTGCTCCCAGGGAACAGGGACAGGAGGAGAGGGAACGGCCTCAGGCTGGGCCAGGGGAGGCTTAGGTTGGATATTTGGGAAAATTCCTTCCTGGAAAGGTTTGTCCAGCCCTGGCACAGCTGCCCAGAGCAGTGGTGGAGTCCCCATCCCTGGAGGGAGTTAAAGTCACATGGATGTGGCACCTGGGGACGTGGGGCGGTGTGGCCTTGGCAGTGCTGGGGGAATGTTGGGCTCCGTGGTCTCTGAGGGCTTTTCCAACCCCAGTCATTCAGTGAATCTCTGATTCTGTGATCGTTCAGCCACCAAGCTCTAGCACTACTTCGATGATCATGGAACAAACAGAAGAACTCTTCTAGGAGAATGCTCAGTGCTTTAGCACGGGCTCATAGCTTCAGCCCACAATTCTGGACCACACTCCAGCAGCCCAGGACAGACAACTCCTCTGTCACTCAATTTTATGGCACAGACATGTACAGCAGCACAGCTGCTGGCTGTACCAATCTCTACTAATTGAAAACACAGAAAATGCTTATATTTTTAAAGCAATTTCTATAAAACAGTGTTCATTTTTTCTACAGAACTTTGGTGCTTTCATGCCTATTAAATTCTAATACAGCAGATAAAATTGGCAGAAATTACCTCGTGAAATGCTCCTTGCTACATCTCTGTATCAGTCTCCACCTGCCAGATTCTGCTGCCTTGATGCATTTTGGAGAGTCCCTTACTCCTGAAATAGTCCCACAAGGGTGGTGGGAGCACTTCAAAGTGCCTCTCACAGAGCAACAAAGCCCTGCAGAACCTGAGCAATAAATCCAGCACAGGTGGGGAACAGAGAGGTGCTGAATTGCACCCCCACAATTGCACACCTCCAATAATTGCCTGTTTCCTTGGAAAGGAGACACGTGGCAATTTGCCTTTTCCACGTGAATTATCATCACCTCCATCAAGGAAAGCGGAGGGACATTGCTGTCGGAAAGGAGCAGTCAAATCTGCCTGCAGAGGCTCTGGCAGTGTTGGTGTTCCCCCACTGTTGGCTCCAGCAGGTGGAAATGGGAAACTTTCCTGAAGGAAAGCCTCAGAGGACAACCTCAGTGCTCTGGGATAATGCTGGGAAGGAAGAGGCAGATCTTGGCCTGGGAACACCCCCCTCAACCCACGGGTGCTGGCAGGAATCCTCGGTGCCTCATTACTGCCTCCAAAGGAGCTGCCAGTTCAATCCTTCCGCAGGCTGAGGGTGTCCCCAGGGAAATGTCACCTGCCCAGTGCCAGTTCATGGACCGTGAGCAGCCCAGGGAGGTTTGCTCCTCTAAAAGCCACTCCAGATCCTGTAGGGGTGGTGGATGGGAGCATGCGGCATAGAGTAAGGGTGACACACTGTGTGGACACGGAGAAGTGCAAGTCCTCCCCTCCCTCCCAACTTTTTTTCAGAGGTTTGGTCCTTTTTTTTTGAAATCTGAGTGTGGACTGAGGCAAACCCAGAGCGGTCCCAGTGGAGATCTCCTTTGGGCCCCTCCTGAAAAAAGGCTGAGGCTGCATTTTCACGCCAAGCACTCCCACCTTGGAGGAAGCCAGAGCAAGAGGCAATAAATCTGAGGATGTCCCCGGACTCTGGAGAAGAACAGAAAGTTTTCTGTGACCTAATTGCTGCCACAAACCTCTGAGTGACGAGAGGCACACAGCACCAGAGCAAATGTGCCTTTAGCTGCAGAAAATCCCTCCAGCAGCCAGTGTGGGCTCAGCGCTGCCTGGAGAAATGCAGCAGGCCTGGCTCGAGGAGGTAAAGCTCAGAGGAAAAAAGGTGAAGCAGCAGTTTCAGCAGGTGTGGTTTCATTTTGAAACCAGGCTGTGAGTGCAGCCCTTACCTGAGGGAAGTACAACCTTCCACACAGCTCAAAAGGTGCATCCATCCCTCACTGCCAAACATGGCAGCAGAGACTCAGACTAATGCTTGGACAGGGACATGATAAGAGAGGGAAGCAGGGATGAGAAATGCACAAGCCAGCCCTCAGAGCCCACCTTGCTGATTTTTAAATCCTTGTTTTCCTACTGAAAGCCCTTGTTACTCCACCTCTGTCATTTAGAGTAGGAAATCCCTGCAGTATTTTCACTCCTCCTGATGCCCAGAAGATAAAGAACCTCTGTACAGAAGAGCCTTGTGGCATTGTTAGGGATACCAAGGCTTTTAAAAAATCCCTGTTTGTCCTTTAAATGCTGGTAAGCAGGCTGGGAGACGGCAGGTGCCTGGCCTGCAGAGAACAGAGTTTGGGGGCTTTAAGAAAAGAGGAGCAGCATTTTTTTCACTGTGAGCTTCACCTGTTACTGAACACCACGGGCAGGAACAAGCAGGATTCCCTGCCATGGGGTTTTACTGGACTGCAGCTCCAGCTCAGCTTGCCAGCACCAGCTGGGCTCACCCCCATGCCAGGGTGCCAGGGGAGGCTACAGTGACATCTTTCCTCTGTTTAACCCCAAAGCTCATCCCCACCTTGCCGGCAAATCTGGGATCCCGCCAGGCTGAGGCTCCTGGTTCAGGGTAACCTCAGCACCCTGGGGCTGTGTCACGGCAGCTCTGGAGCACAGCTCTTCCAGGAACGTGGGTGTTTCCTCAGCCCAGCCGTGCAGACGAGGAGCAGGGCACGGAGACCGAGCGGCGTTCCCAGGAACAGCCAGGTGAGCTGAGGAGGAGGAGCAGTTTGAATCCCACCACTGAACCAGAATGCCCTGACGGGGAGATGGTTCCCCCCATCCCGTGTCTGACATCCCGCTGAGTTTAAGAGACTGCTGAGGGAGAAACTTGGAGAAGGAAAAGCACCAAATGTGGGAAGAACATCTCCGAATTTACTTACAGGCCAGGCAGCAGAACGCAGGCACTGAGAACAGCAAGGTCTCGCCAGCTTTTTTCTTGGGAAAGACCATCCAGGAAATGTGTGCTTTATCCCTGGGATTCATGGGCAGAGTGTGCTGAGGCAAGGGCCTGAGCAGGGCTCCCTGGCCGGGCTGGGCACTCCTGGGGGACAAAGGAGAGCCTGTTGTCTCCAGCTCCGTCCACACCAGGCTGCTCCTGAGCACTATTCCTGGCCTTGCACTGACTGCCTCGGTGACCTTGCTGAGAAAGGCTCTCACATCCAGCTCTGCCTGCCTGCAAAAGCCATCATGGGCTCCTCAGGCTGGATTCTATTCGAAGCGTGGATGATGAACAAATATGAAATACTTCTGCTTTCCTTCAACACCCAACCCCTGGGGTGAGCAGGAACTGGCCGGATAAATGAACCCCGCTATCCTCCTGTAAGCTCTCCTTGCATCTTCTTCCTTAATTTTCCAATTAACTGTGCCAATGTCTTGTTTTTGCAGTGCCCTGGGGCTGCACCAAGTCCTTCCGGCAAGAGGAAACACCACAGCCTTGAGACAGGTGCTTATTTTCCTGAAGTGCTTCCAGTTTATATTCAGGGCTGTTCACAGCTGCTCTTTTCAGTGTGACACCTCCACTCCAGGTAGCAGGGGCTGGCCTTGGAGGGAGGGCGACAAGGGAGGATGGAAAAGATGGTGAAGCCAGGACATGTTTGGGATTTCGAGGTTCCAGCCTGGTGGCTGCAGCTGCTGCCCCATGCAAGGACAACACTCACAGCTCAGCCTTTCTATGCCATGTGGGACACAGCCACCTTTGGAAAAAAACTGCAGCGTAAACAGATTCCCTCTGCACACTGCTAATTCCAGCCTGGCCTGTCAAAGGTGAAAGGATTTTTAGAATCCAGTTTATTCACTGCCAGTTATGCTTCTTCATGTAGGTTCAGAGCCAAAACTCATTAAGGGCACTGGGAATCTCCCCATTCCCTCCTATTCACTCCCCCTGGCTCCAGTTCAAGCTTTTATTCAGTCCCTCTTGGCGTGGACGATGCAGATCAGTGGTGGCAGCTCCACTATCAGTGCCTTTGTGCCACCACGTCTGGTTTCTCAAACCTCCAGCACAATGCCCACTTGTCCTCAGCCACTGCTTCCTTTCGGATCTCAAAAATAAATAAGTCCATGCAAGAAACATTTCTTTTGGCCCTGCGCTGGCTGCGAGCTCCTCTGCAGACATTTTAGTTTTGGGAGACAGTGTCTCTTTGATTCTCCCCATCATCTCAGCACACCAGCCTGCTATTTTTGCCTCACGGCTGCACTGAGTCACGGAGCTCGTGCTGGTTTGCTCTGGAGCCAGGGTAGAAACCAGGGATGATCCCAGTGCTCGCCCTATGGAGACAGGAGCATTCACTTGTGGAATCTGGCAGGGCCGTGGCAGCCCGGCGAGAGGAGTGCTGGGCATGTTCCTGAGGCATGTGCAGCGGGGAGGAAAAACAGTGCTGTGATTAATGACACATCACTGCTGGGCTCTGCAGCTCTGCTGGACGGGCACTGGGACACCTGGGGCTGGACTGGACACCTGGGGCTGGATGGGCACTGGGACACCTGGGGCTGAACTGGGACATCTGGGGCTGGACGGGCACTAGGACATCTGGGGCTGAACTGGGACATCTGGGGCTGGACTGGGACTGGGATATCTGGGGCTGGACAGGCACTGGCACATCTGGGGCTGGACTGGGACATCTGGGGCTGGACTGGGACTGGGATATCTGGGGCTGGACAGGCACTGGCACATCTGGGGCTGGACTGGGACATCTGGGGCTGGACTGGGACACCTGGGGCTGGACAGGGACTGGGACATTGGGGGCTGGACGGGCACTGGGACATCGGGGGCTGAACTGGCCTCTCCCCACTGGCCTTGCAGGGCAGTGCTGCAGGGAACACCTCACCCTGCTCCAGATGCTGCTCTGTGGTTCCTGCAGTCACCAGGAGCTGAGGAACCAGCCAGGAAGGCGGATCCAAACCTCTCTCCAGTTTGGATTAGGCATTTATGACATCAGCTTTTAAACCCCTTCAGACTAAGCACTGGTAGCTGGTGAGAGCCGAGTGATAAACTGGTGCCACTCTGGTGCCAAATTAGAGTTCACAGCACAGGACTCCAGCCTCGTGCTGCTGGCTGAATTAACCCCAGCACTTCTGGGAATGACATGGAAGGAGTTGGATTCGTGCAGACCACTCGTGGTTTTCCTGCCTTGCCACTGTCACGACCCCGTCTGTGCTTTTCCCTCCCTCCACTCCCGATATTTGAATCGGTTCTCGCTGGGATGGTGCCCTGGAGACGTGAGCAGGAACCTCCCGTGGGAAGGGAATGTCTGCAGAGCACCAGGACACAAACCATGCTTCTCATTCCCAGCCTGAGTGGTAAGAAAATCCTGCTTTATCCCCACGGAGAGAGAAGGAGCAAGAAGGGAATTAGAATCCAAACTAAAATAAATAAAACGAGCATTCTTGGTCGCTGGCTGAAACCCATTCTTTCTCACACTTTGAAGTTCGGACTCTGGCAAAGGAAAACCCTGCACATGAAATCTGGCCTCGGCCTGAGGAAGGTCAGTGCAGGGAGAAGGTCTGGGAGAAGGCACCTCAAAGGGCTGGAATGTTTTCCTTACCTGAAATGCCGTGTGTGGATGAAACCTGGCTCAGGAATTCCTTCCCCATTAGGTGGATACCTCTGTCTTCCTGCCACAGACTGTGGCAGGACAAAGCAGATCAAACCCCGTGCCTGTCTCCTTTTGTTGATGGCTATTTATTTTCGTTACCATCGCTCTTTTTCTGTTCTCTTGGCTCAGAGCTCTGGCTGCTGCTCCAAACCAGTTAATTCTCTGTAAGAGCCGCGCGGGCCCAAGGCCTACATTATATTTACAGGCTGTAAGGATCTCCCCAGGCAGACTCAGAAATAAAAGATTCGAGTCAAACAGCTACAAGGAGATGCTCCAAAACAACCTCAGAGAGGAAACACAAAGAGATGGAACATCGGCCATTCCCCCATGCTGAATTTTAAAGGAACACTCCAACTCCTGCAGCCACGGGATGGGAGGTGAATGTTCTTTATCCTTTAATCTCCCAAGTTTCCAGCACAAGGAGGAAATGTCCCGCTTTCCTGTGCTGTCTGAACATGTGTTTGAGGAGCTTTTCACTCAGGCTGATGGAGGGAAGAGCGGCAGGACAGGCTGGGACTGGGGCTGGATGGCCACGGATGCAGCAGGGACAAACCTCCGCTGGCCAGGGAGGGAGGAGCCAGCCAGGATGCCAGGCAGGGATGGAGAAGAGGTGACACCAGAGGAAAACTCCTCATTCTCAACAGTTTTTATACAAAAATCACATTTGTTGCCTATTACTTTACCTATATTTTTACTTTGTTGTTGCTGGAAGTGACCGACAGGCCTCTTCCAGCTTTGAATTATTCATTAAATCCTTTTTGTTTCATTTTGCCTTCTTGCACGAAGCAGAAGCTTGCAGGGAGGCTCTGTCGCGCACTGGCTGTGCTTCCTGTCCCTCCTGGTGACGCTGCCACCCCACAGAGGACACCAGGACGTGCCCGTGGCCCTGCTGGTCCCACACCTCCCGTGATCCCATGGCCTGAGTGCCTGAACAAAGCTGGCCAGGAAATGTTTTTCCCAGCTAGAGAAACATTTTGTTCCCATTCCGCGCTTGAGCCAAATGGGGTTTTCTTGAGGCCTTTTTTTTTTTTTTCTTTTTCTAAACAAAGGAATAAGTAAGCAAACACGTCTGCGAGGAGCTGATTGAAACAGCCAAAGCACAGCCAGTGGACTTGTTGAGGACTTTGGCGAGATGTGAAAATGCAGTTTTCTGGCCCAAATCACGCCTTGCACACCCAGGACATCACCAAGTTGCAGGCAAGGCTGGGATGGTGCTTTCTTTCCCCAGAAAGTCCATCCCTAGCAGAAGTCTCTCCAACCAGAGCACTCCCACAGAAGGTTTCTGTTTTGACAACATGCCATTTTCCAGGGGAAAAAATATTTTTATCTAAAAGCTCCCCACCCTGTTTGCCCACAGACTGGCAATGTGAACTTGGATTTCCATCCCCGAGGGACTGGAGGATGTGTGTGTGCAGGGAAATCAGCCTGCCTGGGTTGTGGGGAGAGGCACGCCCAGCCCTGCAGCTTTCCTGGGGATTAAGGCAGCAGTTCTGGCAGTGCTGCTGTCCCCGGGAGGGATGTGGGGTGCACTGTGTGCCCTGGGAAGTGAGGGCTTTGCTTCTGTTCATGGCTCAGGGACCATATCCCGTGTGCAGCCAGCACCTTGCCTGTCCTGGAGGCCAGAAATGCCTCAGGAGACCTTGTACATCAAATAAATTATAGCTGAGTTCAGGGGCGGGCAGTGTTTTATCACAGAGAACTGCGAGGCACCTTGGCAATGTCCTCCCTTCTTCCACCACCTCTTCCCGGGGCTTGAATTTGCAGGGCATGGGACACTGTCCATCAGGAAGGGGACGAGGGTGTGGGCACAGCAGGCCACCGTGGAAATCTGGGGGTGTGCCAGCCCCCAGCCCTAAAGGCTGGCACCACCCCGGTCACAGGCACCGGAACGAAGATCACCAGCATGGAAAAACGCCTTTCAATCCCTTCTCATGTTCTCCTTGTGTCTCTTTCCACAGGCAAAGCTCAGCTCTGGGAGGCCACAGCAGCTCAGCTGGGGGTTCCAGCCCTCTCCAGCTGCTTTGGAGCCCCTTTGGAGAACAATTCCACCCTGCAGAATGGGCTCTGCCAGGGTTCTCTGCGTGGAGCTGACAGCAAAGGCATCCCCGTGCATCCAGCTCAGCACGCAGGGCAGAATCACCCAGCTGAAACTGAGGATTAGGGGCTAAACTCGCCTCTTCCCTCTGGGGCGGAGGGAGGCAAACAGGCACCTGGCAGAGAGGGTTTGTGAAACAGGGGCTGTCACCGAGCAGGCAGCCTGGGAACCAGCCCAGAGCTGGACAACTCCATCCAGGTTAGAGACATTTTCCCTTTAAGGCTAAAACCAGCACAGGATGCAGTTCCAGAGCCTGCCCTGATCCACAGCTCTGTCCCCTTCCATGGATGAGCACCAACAGAGGAGCGAGGTGAAGGGAAGGGTTTCCAGCTCTGGAATCGTTCCCTGCCAAGCTGGCAGAAGGGGTTAACATGACCCACGTAATCCTGTGCCAGGCCGGTGCCAGAAAGGATGGGAGATATTCCAAAGGGTGCCGGGCACGTCCTGGGGTCAGCCAGGTCCCACAGACCGCCCTGCCTTGGCCCTACAAAGAGCACATCCCATATCCTGGTGTTCCAGCCAAATCCCTGCAGCTTACTGCTTCCATCCCAGCTGTCTGGGACACACACACAGCAACCTTCCCTCCCTCGTGTCGGGGTTATTTTTATTTAGTTCTGGTCGCACTGCCACAACTGCTGGGTGCCTCTGCAAAGCTCGTTGGGAAGGGAAATGACCTTTTCTAGCCCTGCTTCAGCTGCCCTGAGTACGGCGAGGCTGATGTTTGTTAATGTTGGTAAAGAGCTCTGAGCTCCTCGGATGGAATATCCGTCATGGAAAAATGAGCTGGGTTATTACGAAGAGGTTCTAGCCCAGTTAGCAAATGGCTTTTCCCATCTGTGTGAGCAGAGCAGGCTGCTGTGCCAGGGAAGTCTGCTTTCCTTTGGAAAAGCTCTAACAGGTTGCTCCAGGCACAGGAAGGTGCTCAGGAGCAAAATGTGCCCTTCTTACAACTTTGATTTTGTGTATTATGAGGGGGAAAATAAAGTATTACAAACTCAGGGCTGCTTGACCAGGTTCTAATACCGAGCTCCTTGTGAAACCACACACTAGAGGTATTTAGTCTCAATTAAAAGATCAATTACATTTATCAACAGATAAAATATTATCTGGGGCATTACACAAATACAACACAATTTATTACCAGCTGGTGAGTAACCTCTGATGAATTTTTAAACACGTCCTCATAAATTACAAATAAACTACAGTCCTATAATTATGTTAGAGTTTTGATTCTCCAGTTAAGTTCCTATGAGATTGGTCTTTGCTATTATCCATAATTATTTAGGATTCTGTTACTGTAGCCCAGATCTGAGGAAAGTTGTATGTTCTAAAAATTAATTTTAGGCACAGAAAATGCATTTGTCATCTTGAGAACGATCTGGGCATTTCTGTGAAGATCATGTTGAGAAAAGCAGTCATGATTTAACACTGTGCCTGAGAAATGAGGCTTCTTGTCCATAAACCTGGGAGTATCTGAGGCCTGTGTTTGATTTCCTGTTGAATTTGGGACATTTCCACACCAGGTGTCAATTGTGACCTTCTGAAGTGCCCTTTTTCCTTTGGATTTGTAACTCTCAGAGCTGGACCTGCGTCTCCCTTTGCTCCAGGGCCTGGCATTGTGGAACTCAGACCTGTTACGGGCATTAGGGATTTAGATTTTGGACTAAACTGAGGCGTGAAAAGCTTCCTCGGGCCCTGAGCACAGTTCAGTGTCACTAAACCCCCTGACCTCCATCCAGTAAAAGGTCTGAGGCACCTGCTGGCTCTGTCTCTTCTTTTGCAAACAAACTGAGCAAGAGGAACGAAAAACTGCAAACCAAGTCCATGACTGAGCCACAGGGACTGACAGTGCTTCACTGCAGGGCTCTGTAGGTGCTTTGACACCAGCGTTCCCCAGTGAGATTGGGATTACTGGGATTATTGGGAAGGACAATCCGTGGGGGCAGCTGTGGGGCTTCCACCACTCTCTCACTATCAGTGCTTTTTACATTAAAAGCCACATATCTGATATGTGCATTGAAACAGCACAGAGCAGCTCCCTCCTGCTCACCTCAGCGCTGGCTGCACTCCCAGAAGTGTCCCTTACGTGCTCTGGGACATCTCCTGGGACACCCGTCACCGGTCTGTGACCCTCGGAGCTGGGGCTGCGCTGGCCCAGGGGCGGCTGGAGGAGCAGCCCTGAGCCAGGACTGGACTGGGATTTCCAGGGTGCAGGGAAAAGGGGGAACATCCACAGGGCTGGAGTGCCCATCCCTGCCAAAATCCTGCCTGGCACGGCTGGAAGGGGCACAGGGACAGGCTGGAAGTCTTGAGGTGTGGGTAGAGCTGTCTACACCCAAATCCTGGAGATAACGCCCAGGTGAGAACCCCATGAGGGATCAGGGTAATAATATCAGAGGGGTTCCCTGAAATATCCAAACAAGGGATGTTCTCCGTGCCCCAAGGGCGAGGGAGGCACAGCAGGGCAGGGAGGATGGAGGTGGCATCCCAGCAGGGCACGGCGAGCAGCAGAAACAGAGCCCAAACTGCCAAATAACGGGGGGAAGGGGAGCAAGAGAGCCTGTTCCTCAGCTGGTGTCCCCCGCGCTGCCCTTCCCGGTGTCCCGGAGCCCGGAGAGCCCCGGGGCCGGGGGGAGATGCCACTTCTCGGGACTGGGGGAAGGTGTTGCCACCTGATGCTCCCGAGCTCCGGCTTTGCAGGGACAGGCGATGCCGGCAAGCAGCGGGAATCAACGGGAATCCACTCGTTTGCCCCATCTCAGGCAGCAGCAGCAGGAAATCCAGGAGCTCTGCGAAATGACAGGGAGGGAGAGAGAGAGAGCGAAGTCCCCTCGCCTCGGCTGGTGACGTCTCTCCTTCCTCCTTTTTTTTTTTTTTTTTCCTGTCCCTATAAAGAATCTCGGGCTCGCATCAAACTTCCCTGCGAAAGCCAAGGCAAGGCGAAGGGAGGGGTAGGGGACAGGCAGAGAGCAGAGCCAGGCGGGCTCCGGCCATGCCCCAGCCCCGCTGCCCGCCCGCCGCCCGCCCCGGGCGCTGCGCGGTGCCCCCGGGCAGGTAGAGCCAGGTGGGCTCCGGGGCAGCTCCCCGTCCTCCTGCCCTGCTGGGACGCCGAGATTTGCCCTCCCTGCCGATCTCCGCGGCACCTGCAGCTGCCTGGAGAAATAAATCTCAGAGAGGGCTGTGCGGCTCAGCCACCTTTCCCCGAACTGCGAGCGGCCGCTCGGCGAGTGGAGGAAACTTTTTGCCGAACTTTTTCGGGTGTTTTTGCTTTGCTTTTGAAGCCCTTGAGTGACTCTGCACCGGCCGGGCGGGCTAGGGAGGCTCCTGAGGCAGAGCAGGGCTCCCCTCAGACACCCCAGGGATCGGAGAACCGGGGGGAAAAAGGAATTAAGGAGATTGCGGAAAGGGGGTGAAGGAAAAACCAAGAACCTCGGGGAGAAAGGAAGGCGGACACAATCCGCAGGATGAAGCAGTGAATGGAAAGAACAGTTTAACCGCAATCAACAAGTGGGAACTCCTGCTCGCCTCGTCCTTCTCCTCCCTCCCCGCTCCAGCTTTCCCAAACTTCTCGCTGCGAAGGAAAACTTGTCCGGCGGACTCGGGACACACACCAGGAGCGGCCCCGGGATGCTGCCCCGAACCCTCGTGGCCGTGTGCGCCCTTCAGGGGCTGCTGCTGCTGCACGGTAAGAGCCGCCCGTGTGCCCCGGGGGTGGCAGGGCGAGGACGAGCCGCGCCTCGCTGCCCCCGGCGCGGTGCCGTCCCCCGGGGCCCCTCGGGAGAGCGCTCCGTGATGCTTTTTTTGCGCTTTTCCACGCTTTTCGTGCTCGCCCGCCGGCCTGGTGAGGTGTCACCCACCGGAGAGCGCCGGGGCCGGCGGGCAGGTGCCACCGCGCTGTCCCCAAGCGCACCCGACGCCTCAGGTTTCACACCTTCATTAAAACCGGTCTTTGGAAATTAGGGTTAAAAAACTCGACCTCCTTGAAGGTGTAACACGTAAAAGGTCAGATTTTAATGGGTGTTCCCCCCTCGAGGTTTGGCCGCTCGGTTAAAAATAGTTGTGAGTGTTCACCGATTTGTGGCTTTTTTCCCTCAGTGTGGGAGGGTTTCTGGTGGTATTTGATCACTTGAGGCAGAGCTGAGGCTTTAAAAGGAGGAGCTGTCTGGGCTATCCCTCTGTCCTGGGGCTCGTGTCGGAGCTGTGGGCACAGACATCACGGGCATTCTCGCTGATATTCCAATTCTGATTCTTTGATATTTCAGTTTTGGCTCACGTGGTGCTCCTTCACTGCCTTCCCCTTCTCAGCCCAGGTGCCAGGTTGGATTCCCTGCTCTCCAAAACTCATTTTCCTTTGCAGCAAACTCCCTGTCCCCCCGGATTTACTCCCAGTTTTCGCTGCTATCAGAAAAGCCAAGAGGCAGGTTAATGAGATTTGGGAGAGCTTTTCCATCTGCCGTATGACTTTTCATTATCTCATTAAGTACGAGGATTTTGCTGGATTACTGAGCTATTCATTCATGACGCTGCAAATTGTGTAAGGGAGAGGGGCTCTTGTTTATTGGGGAATTCCTTCTGACAGAAAGGACTTTTTCATTTTTTTGGGCGGTGGATGGATTGCACAACACGAGGCTGTTGTTCTTCAGCAAATTATAATCTTTTCATAGTTAAGAGGATAGCTTCTGGAAACGCTGCGGAGCATCACTGTCCTTGATTTTCTTGGATTCATTGAGGGATTTAATGTATTCCTTCTGCAGAAAGGGACTGATTGGCAGGGGAATTTCACATTCTCCCCACAGTTACCTGCAGAATAAATAGCCAAGCCTGAGGCTGTGCTCCAAAGGGCTTGTCCAGCTTTTCCAGGAAAAGCTGAAGCAGCAAACCTGGCAGGTGGCAAGGAGCCCCTGCAGCAGGAATCCTCAGGATCCACGGTGTCCCCAGGGAATCTGTGCTGTGCCAGCTCAGCCAGCAGCGCCCACACCTTGGGCTGCACCTGGAGCAGCCCTGGGAGGGTTCCCGAGATGGGCTCCAGCTGGCTGACACGTGCAGCAGCAGCCAGCTGCGTGCTCTGGGAGCTCTAAGCTCCGAACAGTCTGGAAAAGTTGCCCGAAATCCAGCGTGGATTTCACAGAGGCATAAATCACCACGGATTTTCGTGGATCAGAGGGATAATTACAAGGGATTGGGAGGTGGGGGAAAACGTGGTGTGCCCAAGTGTTCCAGGGTGAAGTGGAGCACAGGGAGTTCGGGACTGAGGAGCTGGGGGGAAAGCCTGGCTGGAAATGCTGCTCACATCTCAGGGCTGCTCGGGTCCTTACTCGCCGGGTTCTTTTCCTGATCATTTTGGCCCTGATAACCTCGGAATTCGGTCCAGATTCCTTCTGCCATCAGTGCCAGGCCCACAGGGGGCCAAGAGAAGGCAAAGTCTGCATCCTGTGACAGGGAGGAAGGCAGGAACATCCCTGAGCCCGTGGGCAAGGCTGATGAGGGACTGGATGCAGCACTGTGGATGTCAGGAGCCTGGTTCGTCACTAGGGAGGGAGAACACATCAGCACAGCCTCTGAGTGCCCTCGCTAGGCTGGGAGCCAGAGGGACACAGGGCCAGGAAGGCTCAGGAGTGGGCATAGCACTGGTGCTACTGAGGAATTAACTCCTCACCTCCTTGCCCTCAGAGTTCCTCTCCAGCACCGAGCTCAGTGCAGCTCTGCTCGACCTCCCAAAGCCCGGATTTACCCCTCAGCTGTAGTTAAACCTTCCCTGGGATGGCCAAAGCCAGGCAGAGCTGTGCTGACTCTGATTCAAATCCAAACAATTCCATCTGCAATGCAGAGAGAAGGAAAGTCCTGCAGCTGTGAAAGCTGCTCAGTTCCAAGGTATCCTCGGCCACCTTTCCCTCCAAGTTCATCTCCAGCAATGAACTCGATGGAATTCTGGCCATTACATTTATCCAGGTCTCCTCTGCAGAATTCCTGACTTATCTGGTGCTTTCAGCGGGGGGAAGAGACCATACATCATCATCCCAGTGATTTCCCACCTTCCTCTAAAATACAGCTTTAAATACATCTTTAAATTTCCTTATTTAGCTCCATGTGCATCATTAAATCTCCACTTTCCTTTTGCTCATTGCTCAGCTTCTTCTGAACTCCTCAGAGCACTGGTTGGGGTCTTGCTGCTCAGAAATTACCACTGATGAGGTAATGATGGTGCAGGTGCCAACAGCTGGCACAGGTTTTAGGTGTGGAGCGGGGAAAAACAATCTGCAAAGAAATCCTTACACAATCCTTAAACCGTGCATGAAAAATTCAGGATCTTTTACCCGCTGACAGGATCACCAGAAGGTTTTTAATACCTGAGCAATCCGAGTCACTTTTCAGGTTCTGGAATAAACTCAGCCATTTCAGTGATTTAACACTGGAAATTATTAAAGATTGAAGAATAAAAATGAGGTCCTGCCCAATGGCTTTGAAATCAAAGCGCGTTCGAAATTGATTTTTTTTGTTGTTGTTTAATTTTGCGACGTCTTCCACAAATCGAATATGCTGGATGGGCAATGAAGCTCATTAACACAGAGATTTCAATTAAACCGTGTATCAGAAGATAAAAGCTTCAGGAGCTCGGATTCCTCCTGGTTTTCCAGCTGGGATGGTCACAGTGTCCAGCAGGATGAGTGTGGCTGTGCCAAGGCGGAGGCACTGAGGGGCTGCTTTCCCAAAAAAAAGTGGCTCTTAATTGGTGTTATTCCCAAATATTTGCTTTGCTGTGGGAAAATGTTATAAAAAGCAGAGGAGCCCTTTTTAGGCTGCTGATATATGAGCCTCCTGCTGAAGCTGCCACACTCGAAACCAACTGGAAATCTCTTTATACCAATTCAGCCATTTAAGGCAAGGGAAAAAATGTAAAGTATTTCTGAATACTGCCTGAACTTCTAAAACACAGCATCATACCCTGAAAGAATACTGAGAAAACCAAGCAGATTGTTTGTTGAAGGTTTCTGGTGTAAGAACTTGCAATATTTCCTTTAAAACTTGCACAAAATATTTATCTGTGAGCGCTGGTCTCCTCTGAGTAAGAACAACGGGGTCCATTGGGGTCATTTCTGCCCTTCCACACATTCCCTGGCTTGTTCATTTTATGACAAATTATTTGTACAAAGCCATAACTCAATGTACTGCACTTGGAATTAACATCTCAAATTGGGCTGAATACAGAATATTTATGTTGTTAAAAAGTTTATGCATGTGAGCAAAATGTTTCCAAGCCCAAAAGGAGATTCCTCAGGTGCAGCCAGGGCAAGGTGATCGGTGCTTTTTGGAGGTTTGTCTCCCAAACCACCAGTTTGGAGGAGGGTGGAAACCTGCTCAATCCCATATTTATTCAGAGGTGAGACACATCTGCTGCTTCCAGGGATATTTGCAAGGTGTGATGCAGGAAGGGCCACTTGGTCAGCAGAAGAAGGACAGGGGGCACGAAGAAGCTGCTCTCAGTTATTGCAGGAGAGTTTTGGGGGCAGCAGCAGCCACCTGCATTTTTCAAAGCTACGCAGGAAATTTCCAGGAGGCAGCACTGGACTTTGAAAGCGAGCACGAGGAGGACCCTGAAGCACAGCCCCGCTGAGCTTCACACGCTCACTTTGGTATTTCCTCTGATCCTCCTTTCCTTTTTCCTCCAAACCAGCCTGATGTCGCTGGAATGGGAATTAGGAGTGGAAGTAATTAAGGGATATTGGAGTACCTAAACAACAGCTAGGGATGGAATAAATGTGTCCCCAGTGCTTTCCTTCAGAAAGCAGCTCCGGTGACTGACAGGACACGACGGCTCTGAGCGCCCATCAGGACACTCCTGTTCCTCCTTCGGGACGAGCATCCAACTGTCCTCAGTCACAACCCCCAGGACAACTGGCTGCCCAAAAAAAGCTGGATAAACTGTGTGTAATAGAGAACTGAGCTCCCCGTTAGGCACTTCTTTAATTTTTCTTTTTAAGGCCCCTAGAGAAAAGAGTAGAAGCTGCCAAAATCCACCAGGCAAGGTTTTTTATCTGGAAATGGCATTTAATAGAAGTGCCTGCTTGAGGCTTGCCCCAGGGAGCAGGAGTCCAGCAGCAGAGCTTGCAGTCACAGGAGCAAGGCAGGATGAGCACAAATCATGGCAATCAAGGTTTGTGCACGAGGCGTGACCTCAGGGGCTCGTCCAGGAGCCTCTTCCTCGAGTGGGGAAGGAGGAAGGATCAGGATCTCGTGAGGCTGTGATGAGCAAAACTGATGGGTGCAAATTCCTCCCTGCCGAGTGCTGGACACGCTTCCAAAGGCTGCGGGGACGGGAGCAGGGAACTCACACACGGAGGGAGCTGAGCTGCTGCCCTGGGCCACTGTTAACTTCCATTTTAGTCTGTTTCTGACAGTGCAACACAGCTTTGCCTGCTGATGGACAGGCAACTATTTTCTGATGGACAGGCAGCAATCTGGGAACCGTTTTCTGATGGACAGGCAGCAATCTGGCAACTGTTTTCTGATGGATAGTGAGTAAGTCCGTGGACATCTTCATGAGTCTTCAATGCCCTCATCCCCAAGCCCTTGCATTAGCCTGTCTTTGCAGCACATACTTCTTGTCCCCACTACATCCTACGTCCCTCTCCTGCTCTCCCCCCCTTTCCTGGATGTCTCCTAAACTCCCCTCAGGGCTCAGGATTCCTCGAATTTTTACATTAGGAGAAGCCAAGAGGAATTTCCCAGCCCTTCCACACCAGGGGTCTGCACAGTCTCTCTTCTCTGTCCCAAAATGAATTTTGCCTTTATAATTTCTTCTGGTGCAGAGATTTCTGAAAAAAAAAAAACAACAAAGTGGGACTGCTCGAGACGTGCTGTTGAATCTCTTGTTTTCTGCCAGCTCCTCCTGTTTTTACTGCACTGAATTTTTACAAGAAATAATTCTTGCAAATCCCCCCGGTATGTGGAAAAGCAGGAGGGGTCACATCTCATGCATGGGGTGTGTGTGACCACTGTCCAGGGCTTTTTTCGTGGCTTTAAGCAGGAAAGTTCTAGCACCAAGTCTTTGGCTGAGCAACAAGGAAAGAACCTCATCTAACCCTGCAAATGATGGAAGTCTGAAAAAGCCACTTTTCATTTGTGCCCTGCAGGGAATGGCAAAAGCATATGGCCCTCAAGGTTTCAAAATTCAGCCAAAGCCCAAACTGAGGCCCAGAATGTAAAGGAAATATATGGACCAGCCTTCTATTTTCAGGTCATTTGCCTTTGTCTTCTGCATTTCCACATAGGTTTCCTTAGATCTTCCTGTGTTTTTCTGAACTGTGGGAACGTGATTGCCAAGGAAGTGGAGAGGGGAGTTTTCAGCCCTGCTGGGATTGTTCTTGATTTGAGGGTCAAGGAAGCCTGACCTAGCCATTACCTGTTCCATTTTTACGAGATCGCCGCGAATCTAAACCACCTCGGCCAAAATGTTGGCTTCCTCAGAGCCCACAGCTCAGAAATTGCTCACCTGGAATTCCTCCCCACGGATACGCCGGGGTCAGCTCGCAGGAAAAGCACCGAGCACCGCGGGGCTGCTCTGCCCATTCCTCCACAGCCGCGAGGAAAACGGGATTGCCCACAGGGATACTCCACACACACACAGAAACAGCTGAGCTGTGAGGTGTTCATCCTGTTTGCTCTTAATCCAGGGCTCCTTAACTGAAATCAGGGCTGAATGCACTCGTTTAGGAGTTAAAGCGATTTCCTCCCAGTGCCCAGAAGCTGCAGTGGGGATGTGAGTGTGGGGCCGCCCAGCATCTCCTCCTCAGTGCCCTCACGGCTACTGGAAAGGGCTCACTTTGGCCCTTTGTAGCACCAGGGGTCATCCCAAAAGCTCATCCTGAGCCTGGATTTCCCCAGTTTTTGGGCTGGGCAGTGAAGGGGTCGGTGTTTCAGACCTTTCACGTGCAGACACCTCCTGAGAGTCCCCCAAGAGCTGTAAAATGTGATTTCCCCCCCTGCTTCTGCACTCGCTGTTCCAGCTGCCGGGAGCAGCTCCCACAGGAGCCGTCACACACATCCAACACGGCAGCACTTGGAAGCCCTCGGAGTGGGCAATCCTGATCCCAGGAGCAGGAAAAGGCTGCTGGAAGAGCTCGCCCAGAGCCCTTCGGAGCAGGGAGGCGCGTGCGGCTGGGGCTGCGAGGAGGGAATTAAATAAAGCTCTGGATTCTCTGCTGCAAAACTCGAGGTCTCTCTGCGTTTCCTCGCAGAAAAATAAATCCCACCAATAAATCCCACGCATAAATCCCACGGGTGCCCCACTGGGGTGACTGGGACATCCCCCTCCCCTTAGGGAAGGGCACCCACTGCTGCTTCACTCCCCAGTTAATGCTGATTTGCAAAGATAAGGGCAAGGATTTCAGGAGCTTCCACTGCTTTGCTTCCTAACCCACGAGGAGCATCAGAAGAAATGTTAATGCAGGGGACAGGTGTGGGGAGAAATGCTTTTCCCAGCTCTGTTTCTGAGGCAAAATCTCTTTTCCCAGTTTTTTTCCGAGGCAAAATCTCTTTTCCCAGCCCTCTTTCTGAGGCAAAATCTCTTTTTCCAGCTCTTTGTGGATGTGGATGAGGCAAGGCAGTGGTGTCAGCTCTCCCTGCATGACGCAGCAGCACCGAGCCTCACGGTGAGCTCGGCTGCTCCGAAGGGGTTTGTTACAATTAAAGGATGATTCAAGTCAGTGTAAACAATGATGTCAGCCTGAGGACCTTTCAAACACAATTTAAGCTATTACACGGTGTGAAGCAGGGAGAACCAGGTAACCTTTCGGCCTGCCACATTTTTTTTCTCTGCGAATGGATGATGTCTGGATTATTCTCATGTTCACGCACTCGGGACAAGCTTTGCCTCTCACTCACACAGGTTTAAGGCTGTGCTTGGCTGGAGACAATAGCCTGTCTTTGAATTGTCCATTGTGTGGCTGAGAACATTTAATTTCTTCTGGCTGTTTACACATTTTGTGGTGGAATCTGAGGGGGAAAAGAGCTGGCTGAAAGCTGCTCCCTCACTGCGTGCTTTATAAAGGCAGAGATCTTACCGATCTTGCTGGGAAATCCCGATTTGCTTCACTGTGAGGAAGCAGAATAACCTGCTTCTTTTGCAGGGGTGAAGGAAAGCCGGAGTGTGGCTGAGCCTGCAGCACCCTCCAGTTGTGTGAGGCAGCACAAGAACCCCTCCTGCCACTCCTCACATTTATTTTGGCTGCACGGATCCTGTTCTTCTCAGGCTCCTGGAGACTCCCATCCTTTAAACAACTTCCCTTTAGTCTGGGCAGATTTTCTGTGGAGTAAGGACAGAGCAAAAGGGTTTGGCCCAATAGGAATTCCCAGAGAGAGAGTGATTAATCCCCAAAATCCTGTGTCAGCACGAAGGGAGCGGAGCGTGGCGGGAGGGATTGCCCGGGGCAGAGCCTCCTCTGCCTGCGAGCTCCCTGCTCTTGGCCCATCTCACCCTGCTTCTCCCAGCCCATCATCCCACCCAGCGGGACTTTTCCAAGGATAATGGCACCGTGGGTCTGTGGGAAAGCAAGGCCAGGTGTTCCCACGAAGCCACTCATGAATCTGTGAACAGTTTTATTGCTTAATCCCCTGATCCATCAGCAAGGAGATAAACCAAGCCCGAAGGGTGATGAATTCACAGGTTTGGAATGGCTCTGGTGTTTCCACGTTTGGAATGTTTTCTCCTGGCTTTCCCAACCAGCCAAATAAACGTGAGCTCCGTTTTCTGGGTCAGCTCGGGCAATATCAGCCCTGCAGGGTGAAATGAGAGACCCAGCACGGAGGGACTGCCTGGGAAGGGGAATTCAGGAAATCAGGAGGCTGCTGAGCAGGGCTTGTCAAGGGTTCCCCCATCCAGCTCCAAACAGGTCCCATCAGGAATGCTGTCATTGTACACAAGGCTGATTTCTCCTTATTATTCTTATGGGATTGTTCTGATCTGTTTTATCTATTCTGATCTATTGTAGAAATCAGCCACTTTGCCTTTTTTATTGTTGTCTACTTTGTATTTGAAAGGTAATGTTCAGACCCACTGGGTGAAACGCCATTATTAATTTCATTTGACAAATCATGAAGGCATGGACCCTCTTCTGGTTACTGAGGTTGCTCTCTCTTGAGCCTTGTGCATAACTATGGTGGTTGTTTTGCTATTAAAAAGAAATTACCAGCCTTATCTCCTAATGATCTGTGTGGATGTCAGAGCTGGTGCTCAATATCTGCCAGGGCAGGCTCTCCAGACAGGCACCACGACATCCCCCGGGTCTGCAAGCACAGGCTGATGCTCCCTAGAGAAAGCTTTTCCCTGTCCCATCCCAGGAATCTGTGCCCGATTTGTTTTAACCTTCTCCAGGACAGAATCTTTGGCTCTCTGGTGGGTTCCTGGCAGAAGGACAAAAGAACAGGAAAGGAGTTTTGTCTGGGTATAAATCTCACTTCTCATTTGCCAGATCTGTCCTGCACTCAGGAGAAAATCGGGGCAGTGGAGATGAAAATTCTGTGCTCAGAGTGAGATTAGTGGAGAAGCTGAAGCTGAGCTGGTCTTGATTTCCATGGAGGATTGCTGGCACGGCCGCTGTGCAAGGCCATTTGCCCTTCCACTGTGCAACATCTTTGTGCTTTAAAATTAGTGTAGGCTTTGAAATACTACCTGGACTTGTGCTCTGGCACTGAGCAGTGCAACTCTGAGCTTGTCCCTCTCTGCCTACCTGTGCCAAGTGTAATCTTTAATCCAGGGGCCAGCGCTGCACGCTCTGGATGAGGGAAGCACCAAATCTTTGCCCGGTGGCTCTGGGATTGCTGTTCCAGGTTCTGGACACTTCTGATGCAGTGTAAACTCTTTCATTTTGCATCCCTGGAGTAGCAATGCTAGATAATATTGATACATCATTGATGCCATGGCTGGCGTGGTTCAGGATGAACACTTCACCTGCATCAATCACGAAGCTAAAGCCTTGCAGAGCCTTTTTTTGGGCTGCTGATTCTTTAATTCCCAGGCTGGCCAATACATCTGGTGCCACCAGAAGTCTCCTTCAATTTAGAGCCAAGCTAACCAGACTTAAAGAGAGAGAGGAGAGCCCAGAGCAGCCCAATTTAGTCATCTTTCCTGTTTTAAATTCTTTTGCTTATCTCAGTCCTGGCCTTGCCATCTGCTGGTAGTGAGAGCGGGGTAGCGACACTTGGGCGTGGTGGGATGCAAGGAGAGGATCTCAGACTCTGATCTTCTGCAGTGGAGATGATAAAGGAATTTTTAGGATAAAGGAACTGAGAGGAATTCTCAGCATCCATAGGGCAAAGGTCTCCCTCGTGCTCTTCAGTTTAATGGTTGATGCCCTATAGGGTGCATTGTGCCGCCAGCCTTTGAAAGGCTGCCTCGTTGTTTTGGTTCTGTATTGTTTGGAGTTAAATGGTAGGAAAAGAGAAATTGCTGCCACCACAACATTTCCTTACAGGTCTATTCATTATGGATCCCCAGAGGAAACGGAGAGCTCCCCTGGACAATGGGCAGATATACAAACGAGCATACATTAACTTTCTGTGCTTATACAGCTCGCTTGGGCTGCGTTTCCTTTGCATTCTCACGAGCACGAATTCAGGCATCGTTTGGTTTGATGCCTTCCTCTGCCCTGAACTGCTGCCTTGTTAGACATTCTGGGTGACAGGCAGTGCCTCTGAACCACAGAGCCACAGAACCAGAGTCACAGAGTCACAGAGCCACAGAGCCACAGAGCCACAGAGTCACAGAAACACAGAACCACAGAGTCACAGAAACACAAAACCATGGAACCACAGAGTCACAGAACCACAGAGCCACAGAATCTCAGGATCACACAATATCCTGAGCTGGAAGGGACCCACAATGATTATCCAGTCCAGCTCCTGTCCCTGCACAGGACACCCCAACAACCCCACCCTGTGCCTGAGAGCTTTGTCCAAACACTTCTTGAAGAGAGAGGCAGAGGCCTGACCTGGAAATGCTTAGGGCAGATGTGATGGAGCACTGAGGGATGCTCTGGACTGGGAGCACTGGGAACAGAGGGGACCAGGCCGGGTCTGTGGGGTTTGGGTGGGGGCTGCTGGCCTGGGGCTGTGCTCCAAACCAGCAGGGAGCTGAGCTGAGGGTTAAATGTCCCCTGCCCTTTGACAAACACCCCGGGGAGCTCCCTTGGGGCAGCAGCCGCTCCAGCCCAGGGGCTGCAGCAGGGTGGGATGGAGGAACACCCAGAACCTCTGGATGGGAAAGGCTGATGTGATCCCAGCCCTGCTCCCTGCACTGCCTTGTGTGGGTGCTTCGCTCGGGCCCTGCACTGAAGTTTGTAGGTGCCCTCAGGCCTCCAGTGCACTTTGGCCTTGCATTCCTCCCTGCAGCACAGGTTTTTCCTGCCTTTGTGCCTCTGCTCTTCTGTAAATCAGGGACATTGGTCCTTCCCTTCCTCCCTGGAGGGATGGAGCGATCAATGTTTGGAAGAGAAAAAGCAGCTCAGGAGCTGCAGTAGATTTCCTTCATCCTTCGCTCCCATCACCAGAGAAAAACCCATCTGAAGCTGCAAGGACATGGAGGCATCTCAGGTTATAGGGGTCAGGACTGGGGGCTGTGCTGGGCTTGGCCTGAACTGGCACAAACCCCTGGCACGGATGCTCAGGGCTTGCAAGGCTGCATTTTTTTCTTGAATTTCCTCTCCTGTGGTACCTCCCTCAGCTCCCGAATGGTGAAACATCCACGGCATCCACACCCACCCCTGGTTCTAGAATTGTTTAGGTTGGAAAAAACCTTTAAGATTACCAAGTCCTGCACTGGTGCAGAGTCACGGCAGCTGCAGCCACATCCCAAGGAGCCTCTTGCTTCTCATTCCGACTGCGTCTTCTGGCACGGAGGAATTTGCAAAGCTAATTTCCAGCCCTGGAATCCCTGATCTGATGGATTCCCCCGCTGAGAGGCTGTTACAGTGAGAGGATTCCAGGCTGGGGGCTTGTTCTCATCTCCCCCACCCCGGAGGTGCCTCTTGGAGAGCTGGTTAATGAGCCTGGAGTGCGACCAGGGCTTGTCAGGAGCTCACGAGGAGTTTCCCCTCCTCACACACCTCCAGCTCCTTGCTGCTTTCAGCAGCAGAAATAAGGTGATTACAGGCATCAAGACTGCTCGAGGGAATATTGGGTTTATTGAAGTTGAGAATCCAAAGGAGAAATCTCCTTTCTAGGAGCTCACTTGTTCTGGAACTTGCACACTTTTGGGGACAAGCAGGGAGCAGCATCCAGCCAGGGCTCAAAATCCAGCCCGAGTTCCTCCTTGCCCCTTGCAGACTGTTATTGTTGTTATTATTATTATTATTATTATTATTATTATTGCCATTTTGGTGCTGTCCTTTCTCAGCCATAGATGTTTCCCCACAACAGCTGCACCTACCCAAACCTACAGCTAAGGCTGAAGGATCGACATCCACAAAAAAATATTCTCATTTTTGGGCACAGCCCTGTGGATTTGCACCCTCGGAGGGTGGGCACAGCCGTGCAGAAAACAGAAGATGAATAAAACACAGACACAAACAAGACACACATTTACAGAGCTTCTCAAAGCTCAGTATCAAAGCTTCTCAAAGCTCAGTATCAAAGCTTTCGTGCTTATATTAATATTTGTTAAGACTTTGTCTTGAGGAAGGGTGGGAAGAAAGGCAAAAAAGAGACATTGTTCCTCCTTGGGAAGTGTTTTGTTTTTCCCAAGCAGCAGAACTTTAGGTATTTACTTTAAGAACGCATTTCTGTGTCCAGTGGGTATGAAAAACCTTGGGAGGACAGGACAAAGGGAGCCCAGGAGGGGTCAGTGCTGGAGCTGGGCTCCGTGGAGGGTCAGGGCTGGGATTAGGGCAGTGCCAGGGGATGGATGGGTTTGTCCACGATGGTTCTCAGGAATTCCTCACTCATCCTGCAGCAAAGTTTGTGAAACCAGCCCAGCCGGGCTCCTGAACCCTCAGCACTCCTTCAGCCTCTGCTTTGGTTATATGTGACCAATATCCTGTCTCTTTTCTCTTTTCATGTGAAAAAGATCAAATTATTGAAGAGTCAGGAAGTTGATCTGTGCATCCATTGACAGAATTTGAACTGCTTAATCTCCTACCAAGGCATTTCTCTCACTGAAAAGGGAACAACAAAAACGAGTGTTCACTGGAATAGGCTATCCTTGCCTTTTAACGAAGATGAAAATAGGAAAAGCAGAATTCCTGGGCATTCTCAGCTTTCCTGGCTGTTGTTCCCTCTGTCACTGGGGCAGCCCGTGTGCTGTGGGAGCTGCAGTGCTGAGGGACGCTGTCTCCCTGCTCAGGAGCAGCAGATTCCCAAGCGTGTTGTCTTTGGCATGGCCAGTATTTTATCTGCCAGAGCCAACGTTAATGAAAAATTCCTGAAAAATTCCACATTTCAACACGGCAACACTCTGCTGGGAATAACAACCTCTTGTGACCTCGTTCAGAAGCAGATATCGGGCAGGATTCGAAACAGGGAGGTGTTTCTGACCCCCCCCCACCTCAGATTTGGGGACTTTGGGCTGAGTTTGTGGTGCTTGCCTGCCTTCAGGAGTGATCTCAGCACTGGCAGGTTCCCTGTGGAACCAAACCAGGATTGTGCTGTCAGAGCCACGGGGTTGGTGACGCTGAGGACTCCTTGTGTGGCACAACAGTCCCAGCTCTTCAAAACACAGTGAATTTATAGCAATTTGGAGAGAAATGTCTGCACGGGAGGGGTGTCCCCTTCTGGGACAGGGCTGGCAGTGTCCCTGCTGGAGTCCCTTTGACACGGGGCAGGAAAATCCGTGATCCATCCCAGCAAACATCAGCCTGGATGGTTTGTCACACACGGCTTCATCTGCTCATTGCAGCAGACTGAAAGCCAAGGTCAGGCAAATAAAGCTGGGGAAAAAAAGCCCAAGTCCTGAGGAAAGTGGCCTTAAATCACTGCCACCAACTGCAAAGTGACAGAGCAGGGAAATGGAAGGGACTAATTCACCTCGATTGGCACGAATTGGGTTCTCACAGGCGGGTTTCCCTTAGGATTTCTGAGCCAGCCCATCCTCCCTGCCCTGGCAAAGCTTTTCCAGGCAGACCCTGCCAGGCGGGCAGGACAGGCCAGCCAGGGCTGTGGGACTGGGGACATCCCAACCCCGGAGACAGAGGTCCTGCTCAGGACACCTTGCAGCAAAGCCCAGGGGGCTGCTGGGTTCAGCTAGCGTGGGTCGCTCAGTAAGTGGAGAAAGAAATGAGTGAGCTTGTCAAAAAGCAAGGGAAACTCCACGGATCCAGCCTCTCCACGCCCTGCCCGACCACGGATCCTTTCCGCTCCGCGCGCGCTCTGTGGCCCACAACGCAGAGTGCAAAGGAAAATCAAGGCTTGCAACTCCCAGGCCTCCAAATCCAGCGTATTCCACCCACATCCACACCTGCCAAAGGCCGGGAGAGCAGCGTGATTTATCCCCCTGCAGCCGGGGTCGGTGGCGGCGTTTGCTATCTCCTGCCTGTCGTGCCCTGGGGACGGGCGCTGCCAGCACCCAGATAAGAGCAGCTGCTAATTCGCGGCTGTGATCCACAGCTCCGGGTGAATGCTCAGCTCCCAGCCCCTGCCAGGTCCCCTCTGGCCGAAGTCCCCCTCCTTGGCAGATCTGTTTCAGCGGCAGTGGCTCGGTCAGAGCACAGGACGTTGCTCCTGTGCAGAAACATCCGTGCCGTGACAGATTACTGAGCTTCACAGCTGCATATCACAGAGAAACACACGCATGCCTCCTTCGTGGCACTGCCACCACACAGCCCCTCCATAAAACAAAGGAGGAATTTAACAGTTTTATGTTGGACTATGAAGGGAAAGGCTGTAGTAGATAGGAGCACCAGCATATATAGAATTTGTCTTTTCAGTTCTACGAATGTGACTGAATCTTGTCAAAACCAGACTAAATTCTCATGATTGATTTGTAGCATCTCCTGAAGGAATGACATTTTTCTCTGAGCTGCTGCCTTCACTTCAGCTGTGAGGGATGCAAGAGAGGGACAGGTGCTCGCCAATCACAGACTTGCCTAAATATTTATCTCTGCTGAAAACAGTTTAGCTGCTGGATGCAGCCCAAGGTTGGTTCTGATGGGAGACATCAAACACAATGTACATGAATCAGGGACAGCACATCTGGCACTGCCTGTGAGCTGTAGGAATATAAATAACAGAGCCAGTAAACTCCAGCTGCTGAGTTATTTGTCCTGCAGCAAGGCTGCAGCTTCCCAACATCACCAGCAGTGCCAAGAGGGTGCCAGGAGTCACCTGGGGCTGCTCTGTGGTCCCTGTTGGCACTCGCACTCCTTTTTGCATGAGGGGGCTCCAGACTGAAGGATCATGACTTTTTTGAGAAGGATTTGCAAAAGTGATGGAAAGACTGGTGGGGCAAAGCAGGGCAGAGCTGCCAGCACTCAGAACATTTCTGTGATATTTTATTTCTGGAAGTAGCTGATGCAAATGTTCTTTTCCTGGAAAGATTCCTCCCCCTGCCTGCTTCCCCCCCCCGCCTCCCTCAGAACGCTGGTGCCAATATCTCTGTTGCAACTTCCTTGCTCCCAGGGGTTTCCTGCTGGAGATTTCCCTCCCCTCTGGCCTGGAGCTGGTGGTCCCTGCATTGTTCAGTGGCCTGGAGGGAGGGAACGGCCCCAGCACTGGCCGGGATGCTGGCGGGTATCCCTGAGGGATTCCAGCTCATCCCGCCAGCACAGAGGTGCCCTGGGGGGATGGCTCAGGTCTTGCTGATTGTTTTTGCCACAGTGTGAGCCTGGCAGGTGCAGGGGATGAGCAGAGCTCTGGATCCGTGCGCAGGGAGACATTTCAGCACACGCTGCATCCCCCTCCTTCCCATCCTCTCATCCAAGGGGTTGTGTCCAGCAGCTCCTCTCACTCCATCTCCTGCTAATGGACGACATAAGTACAACCCTTAGCTGGGCAAAATTTGGCATGAACAGAAGCCTTGGAGCTGAGGGTACAAAAACTGCAGTGCCCAAAGGGTCATTTTGATAATTTCAAAGAAAATCATCTTGCAAAGCAGCCCTGCAGAGAAGCTTATCACTTTAACTTCCCTGATTAGCCCAGGACACCAATTTTAGGCACCGTAGAAATGGTGGAGGTCAAATTTACTATGGAGGGCAAGGACCAGTGACTCAATTTTCCTTATTCTTTATAGTCACTCTTCACCTTGAAGAACAAAAGGTCCCAAAGTCAGAGAACGTTTGTTCTCGAGCCTTGCCAAAGCCTTTTCTTTTTTAATAAACCATCATTAAAATCTGGGCCCATTGCCTTGACAAAAGAAAAGAATATATTTGTGTACACTTAAGTGACAGGAAAGAGCCTGTGAGGCAGGCCTGGTCACAGATAAAGGAATTCCGGACATTATTCCTTGTGCTCCGAGGGGTTGTGACATGGGATTTCCTCTCCAAGTGGTAAATAGCCCTGCAGTCGTACAGCAGGGTGGGGCCACTCCTGGTTTCTTTAAAACCAGGAGAGATGAAAGCACTTTGGGAGAAGAAAGAGGGGCTGGGTGCGTGTGCACAGTGCATCCCTGGGAATGGCTGGGGGGGAATCCACCTGCTCCCCAAAAGCTTCCCAGGGCTTCGAGGTGCTGCCAGCTGGGCTCTGCTTTGGGAAGAACAGCTCATGGCACAGCAAAACAGATCTAACTCCAAGGAGTGGCCCCAAACCTCGGCACCTTGCACGTTCCCCCGGATCTGCGGGAGATGGGTGGAATTCGTGGGGAAATGGGTTTGTCTTGGGATGACTCTGGATGCTTCCTGCCTCCTCGGAAAGCCAGACAGCTCCCACTGCAGGCTGTGGGACACCGAGTGCCCATCCTGGCCTGGAGTGGGATCAGAGAGGGCAGCGGGGGCGGGATCCCACAGCCGTGAGCTCCTGGAGGAGCCTCACTGGGATTTGGAACAAGAATGAGGCAGTCGAGGACTTTTGTAACTGAAAGCACTTTTCTGTCTTGTGCTGAATCCCACCCAGGAGTGGGGTGAGCGTTTTTGTAAGAAAACAGAAGAGCTGAAGCTGCAGATTTTAACCTGTTCTCATTTTAAATCGAAAACCATTCAGCTTTGGATTAATCCTTTGCATGGAGGGCTCACCAAAGTGCCCTGAGTTGGGTGAAGACCAAAGGGGGAGGGACATGAGTCCCTTGATGAGGGAGACAAAAACATCAAACTGATTTTATATTTGGATTTCCTTTCCTCCTTCTTCCTGTGGCTGTCCTGGAGGGTCAGCAGAGCCTGCAGATCCCAAACCTCCCAGGTACAGCCAGGCTGAATGAGAAAGGGAAAGATTTGCAAGTTACAGCTCTCCAAATCCTCAACAAGTGTTCATTTAGGGAATCAACAGTGGAACAGATAAATTAGAATTTGCAGGAGTTTGCAAATGGCAGGTTCCTACATGAGCCTTTTCATTGCCTTCTGCTTGAGTGTAGATATCTGAATTATTTCCCCTTTCAGCTACAATGGGGGCTCGTGTCAGTACAGGGAGGCACGTGATCAAACTGGAAAATCCCACTTGGAAGGTGGGAATGTTGGTGAGGCTGAGCTGCTGCTTCCAGCTCGAGATCCAGTTTGGATGTGCTGTGAAGGATCTGGTTCCACTGGTGAATGAAACACCAGGGAAGGGCTGGAGAGGTTGAAATCGTGGCTAAGTTCAGCCCCCACTGCATCTCACTGGCTTAAGAGATTGTGTCAAGGGGGTTGAAGTCCCTACAGGACACAGGGAGGCCTCTAAACAAGTTCAGAACTGGAGAATTCCGAGGAAAAAATGACAAATTTTCCTTCTTTCTCTGTGCCTCCTTACCAACCTCCCACATTCTTCTGGAAACGGGGGAAAAGAGAAAGTTCCCCTGTTGTTTGCAGGAATAAAATACCACAGCTAAAATTCCTCTACGGCTGCTCTGAGGAACAACAAAGACAACGAGAGATGAATCATGCAGAGAATTACTCATTTCCAAACAGCAAACAGGTCATGCTCAGCATTAACTCGGGGTTCTGCCAGGCTGCACGGTCCCGTGGCTGCTGCGGGGGTTTTGGGGAGAGCAGGGCAAAATCTGTCGGTGCTCAGGAGTAAAATGATGGGAATCAGGCTGGAATTGCACCCAAACATTGGCACTTCTGCCACGGGGGTGCGGGGCACTCACGCATCGGGATCACTGCTAATTCCTGCTTTTCTCATATCCTGGTACAACCTGTTAAATCTCATCAGAGAAACTGTATTTTCACGGCCAAAAGCCAAACAAACAACACTGAAAAATGAACAAACAGAACCCCTTTTTAGAAAGATTTGCAAAAAGCTAACCAGGTCTAATGCTTAGGTTAGGGACTTGTGGTTTTAAAATAGCTCAAAAGAAATAAATAAGAGAGAAATAATCACAAAAAGTGATCTGCTGTCCTTCCTCCCATGGTGATATGAGCATGGGACAGTTTCTGTTTCTGTTTCATCATGGGGCAAACTGTCCCTTAATTTCAGTGCCATCGTGGGGCAAACTCTCCCTTAATTTCAGTGCCGTCGTGGGGGAACTCTCCCTTAATTTCAGTGCCATTGTGGGGGAAACTGTCCCTTAATTTCAGTGCCATTGCAGGGAAACTTCCCTTAATTTCAGTGCCATTGCAGGGAAACTTCCCTTAATTTCAGTGCCATTGCAGAGGAACTCTCCCTTAATTTCAGTGCCATTGTGGGGGAACTGTCCCTTAATTTCAGAGCCACTGCCCCATGTCAGGACCTCTTTCTGCTGCCTCTGCCTGGCCTCAGAGGACTCTCCCCACTGCACAGATGTTCATATCACCACGGCAGCTCCTGTGAACAAGCTGTGCAGGATTTGGGCTTGATCCGCAGCTCTTTTTACTCTCCAGCAGTGTTTTTCTCCTCCCGAAGCTGCTCCCATGCTCTGACCTTGCTCCACAGCCCAAAAGAAATGCCTCACGATTTTCCTAAAGGCTCTCTTTATTCCGATGGCTCCTGTTGGAACCACTGCTATGCAGTTAATGCTGCGCACTCGTTTCTACCCTGAGACCTTCCAGCCAAGGGTTTTACAATTTGGCATCTGAGGTCTCGGCCTGAGAATTCATCCTTGTTTCTTTTACTCTCCCCCAAGAGCCTGTTTTCAACCGATATAAACATTTTGAGAGCTTAAGAGTGCAACAAAATGCTGAGCCTCCCTTTTCCAGCTGGAACCCCAGAGTGTTCCTTTGACTCCAAGTGCTGCTTGCTGTTGGCTGCACCGGTGACTGGTCTCGTCTTGGCTTGGCCACGCAGACCCAGGCACCCCTGTAACCTCCTGGCACATCCAGGGACAATTCAAACCATTTTTATGTGCTTTTCCAGCAATTCTGTCTGCCTGCAGTGGGTGTTCTTCCCCCTCCTGCCCTGCCACACCTCGCAAACACCCCCACGCTCAGCAAGGGCCACCTTGCTGGTGGCCACCAACACAGGAACGTGTTGGTTTCCTTCAGAAATCCCTCAGAGCCACAGGTCACCTCTGCCAGGCCAAAATTCATGTGCAGCACCAAAAGTTTTGGGGACCAATCGAGACAAGAGGGAGCAGAACTCTGAAAGAAGAACCCCAGCAAAAGCTGGCTCTACCTTGATAAGGTGTTTGTTTATTCTGCAGGGTCTCAGATCTGGATTTCATTTCTGGGATTAGTTCTCTGAATTCTTAGTGCAGCAAATCAAGGCTGTATGAGTAGAATCGGGATGGAAGGAACCTTTTTAATTTAATTGCCTGCATGGATTTGCATTATTCTTTCATCTCCCACCTTGGTGCTTTTCTCCTCCTGAATTCAAACGGTGACATTTTTCTTTCTTGGTGACATTTTTCTTTCTTGGTGACATCCAGTTTTCATTTTGCTTTCATTCGGTGCTCACTGAACTTTCATCATTCCCTTTTTTCTTAGTCATTTTCATATAGTTCTGTATTCCTTACCAGGGCTTTGGATCCTCTGCAAGAGAAAGTCGGAGAGAGCTCCAAACCCTCCTCGTTTAATCACTTTTAGAGTCATATTTGTTGATTTTGTTAACTATCCAGCACCCAAATTAATTTTACTGTTCAAAGGGCAACTGCACATTTTGTCTGTCTATAGGAGCTGCAAGAAACTTTTGGGATGAAGAGGCGAGTTTTTTAGGAAAAGCAAACAGCGGCGTGGTTTTTTCTGCTCTGAAATCAATATTAAAAACAGAACCACTTTGGAGTTTTATATTAAAAAAAAAAAAAAGCTTTTCATTAGAAAATTACGCTGTGGCAAAATCCTGTGTGGAAAGTGGCCGGGTTGGAAGCGGTTTTCCAGGAAAGGTTCTGCAGCCAGGACGGGGTTTCCGGTCACATCCCAACGATGCCACGACCTTGTTGTTGGGATGGAAGTGTGGGATGCTGGAGACACCACGTTCCTTGGTGGAATCAAGGCTCTGGATCTGTCTCCCACTACCGGGGGCTGCCCTAAATATCCGGCTATTTTTAGACGAGTCTTTTTCTGTTCCTGCTTTCCATAATAAGAAAAACCTTTGAAGGATTTGTGTTTTTCTCCCTATGCACAAGAGGGATTAAAATAAATAAATAGGCCTTAAATATTTAGACATGAAGAGAGAAGAATTTCCTGCCCAGCTTTGGCCGAGCGGCGTAGGTGGCTTTAATGTGACCCGCGGCTGCTCCCGGTACCTGGCAATGTTTGCTTTTCTTGGAAGCAGCTGCAGTAAAGCACCTTCAGAATCAGGATCCCACAAAGCAAATCTGCTGTTTCCAGGTCACCGTGCAACCCCCGTCCCCGTGCCACAGTTTTTCCAGGTGAGGAGCTGATGTGTTGCAACTCAACCAAGCTGTTAGGGAGGGAATGGCTCCAGGCATGGCAGAGGAGTCGTGGAAGTGTCTGGGCACTCCCAGATCCATGCAAAAGGCAGATCTGGCACTAAAAACAGAGCTTGGCTCTGGGCACCACACCTGGATTACCACCCACCTGCTCGCAGACACCAGAACCCGCTTTAGCTCCAAACCTCTGTGGGTCAAGTGAGCTCGTGTGGGAACCCGCGGGGGACAGGAGAAGGGATTTTTGTCAACAGGCAGCCATGCTATGCAGACTTGATAAATATGTGCAGTGCTAATTCGAAGCAGATTCCTGCTTTGCCACGAGCAGAATTCCTCCAAAGCCTGCCATCAAAAACATTATGTCACAGCTGTGGAGAAGCCTCGCAAACAGGGGAGAAGCTGGGGTCATGTCAGGGTAAGAGTGCGGTGGAGGCTGAGGAAGCGATTGAAGCCCTGCTCCACGGCCTGATGGAGTTTGTCATTAAGAAGGATTTCACAAATGATTTGCAGCCAATTCCCTGGGTCCGATTGGTACTTTCCAGCTTAATGCAAACCACTGAGGAAACCAAACCTAGTTAGGCCAAGCTGCCCAGGGAGGCTGAAGGCACAGGGTAACAAAACATCGCCCGGAGCTGCAGAAATGTAACTGGAACTGGGCTTGGGTTTAAGGAGATCGTCAGGTTCCCTCTCCCCATCTCAGCAAACAGCTTTTATCTTGTCTCCCAAAATAGCAACCTGCTATCCTTCAAAACAAACCAGAAAAAAAGGGAAAGCCTCCTGAGACAGGCACACAAAGCCGACAGAAGTGGAACACGGAGCTGATCGAAAACAGATTCTGGCGTCAAGTCCAAAGTCAGCTTCAGCCCATTGCTTCTTAATGGGCAGAGCTCAGAAACTAAGAAAACAAAGTAATTACCCACCGAGCAGATTTTACTGACACTGAGCACTCACACGTTCCTGACACGTCCAACCCCTGTATTTGTTCAAATCCATCTCTGTTTAGTGTGGCACACCAATTGCCTCGACCTCAGGAGGCTCTGGCTCATTTGCTTCTGGATTTATAGCTCAAGGAAAAATGGTCCAACAATGCTAACAGGGGTGGGCTTTTGTTCTGCTTCACCCTGCCCATCCACCTTCCCCGCTCTGATTTCAGCTCCATCCCTCTCGTGGCCTTGCCTTGGCCTGCTCCTTCTGCAGGTCAGTGATTCATCACACAGGAGGACACAGATGTTCTTTACAAAGAAGCCTTTCCGTGCAGGCACGAAGTTTTCTTAGAAAAGAGGGCTGGGGATGAGGAAAGAGATGGAGAGGAGGAATAAAGGCCTGAGAATAGGGACTGCCCAGTTTCCACCGGAGTTTGTATCATGCTGCCTAAGGGACACACCAGCACCCCCAGGGAGCAGAGATCACTGCTGGACTCACACCAGCAAGGCTCCAAGCAGGAAACCTTGGGCAACGTGGGGCTCCAAGCAGGAAACCTTGGGCAACGTGGCCTGAGCAAAGCTGGGGTCTCTCTGAGCAGCTTTCCCATAATTATTTGGTGCTCCCTGGGCAGTCACCTTCCTCGGTGGCAAATAGGATTTGGTCCTGGAGCACGGTCAGAGGTTGCTTTGCAAGCCACCCTCTTGTCATTCAGCAGAACCTCACCCAAATCCCTCTGTCAGCTCTTGCCTTTCTTGCAAAGCATCCCCAGTCCTCTCCGAGGTCTGGCTGGGCCTGGAGTCCAAAGCTGAGAACATCCACGCTGCCTTTGAGGGAGAACCAAAGAAGTTTGGAAAGGGAAGAGTCCTGCACCCCAAGGCAGGCCCTGCTGGGCCACTCAGCAGAACATCAGATGCTGCCCAAATGTGGCAGCCGGAGCTCTCAGAGACTGTTCCGTGCAGGGCACCAGCAAATGTTTTCTGAAGGACATCTCCCAGCACTTTATCTCGTCTAATTCAAAATGTTCCTAAAGATAGGGCTGGCATCACCGCTTCCTTTGGGAGATTAATTACACAGCTGATGTAACAACCTTGGGAAGGTTTTCTTTCCTCTCCCCAGATTCCTGCCAACAGAAAGAGCAAATAAATGGTTGCCCTTGGTATCAGACCTGCCGTGATTCCAACCTCTCCTGCAACCACTCCCATTTCCAACAGCTTTATTATTGCAGCACCTAAAGGCCCACTTATGATCCACCCCTGACAACTCCTATCAGTTGGGCTTAATTCTTTTTTCCTTTTTCAGATCCTATAAAGCTCATTCTGTGCAGGTTTGAGGATAAGGCACAGGTAGTTACGGGGGTTCCCAGCACTCTCATGTGCACGTGATGATGGAACAAGAAGAAAATTTGGGAGTCATGGATTTATTCTGCAGATGGTGGAGGAGGGACGTGAGTGAGCATCCTCCTGATCTGACACATCCAGGCAGAGGCTGAGTGCTGGCAGAAAAGACCAAAAAATGCTTTCAAAGAAACACACTTTTTGCTAAACCACAGTATCAGGGATTTTGTAACTTCTCTCTCTTCCTCTCTGGCCATTTTAATGTCTCTCCAGGGGTTCCATCTTACAGTTTTCCAAAGCCTTGTGCTTAGGATGAATTACCACCGTATTTTATTATCAAAGGAGAAGCTGACATGCAGGACAATGATTTAGTTGAGTGGGTATTTGGAAATACTGTTTCACTTGCTGCTATTGCCTCATGTTACATGGAAAATTGCTCTGGAAATGAATGTTCTAAGAACCAAAATAGCCAGGCCAGGTGAAGTTCAAGTTTAGCATCCCTCAAGTGGGACTTTATTTGGAGTTCATGCTGGGCAGTGCTTTAATTTCTGTGCTGTGGCCCAGTGAAACTTCATTTCCCAAGCTCTTTAACCTGAGAAAAGTTCATTTGTATCTGTTTGCCGTGAATTTATAGGAGTTTTACTTCTGAAGGCCCAAAGCTGTGCTTCTAAACCGAGTCTGACTGCCCTAAATTGCTGTTGGAGGTTGTTTCCTGATTAAAGATGTCAGGGACTGGGTCAGCTCTCTACAGCCAGGACAGATTTTCCACACGTGTGAAACCAAGTGCTGGCAGAAATTTCAGTTCCCCACTGACAACGACTTGCGTGGAAACCTCAGGGAAATCCCTCCTCAATATTTTCTGGTGCCAGTTTCAATCCTGACCTCTGCTGGCAGCCGGGCTCAGTCAGGAGCTGATGCCTGCCTGGGTTATTTCATTGCCTCCTAAACTCTGAATTAAGGCAGTTTCTTGCCTACAGAGAGATAAACCCAGTCTCAAATCTCTCTGTGTCCTGCCTGACCCACCTGCAGCTTCATCACTCCTGGTGCACCTTGTCCCCTCTGTGGGAAGTGCCACCACAGTAAAAGAACCACCACAGACATTTCCAGTCTGCCAATACCTGTGCAGTGATGTCACTAATAAGGAAAAAATTAATATGAACTTATCATAGCCACACAGAAAAGGAAAGGATTGGGTTTTTTTAAACCTGATTTCTTGTCACTTTGAAAGGAAGTCATGAAAAAGGTATAAAAGTGTAGAGAAAACCTATTGAAAACTTCTCTACTACTGCTCTAACTTTAAAATAAATCCATTCTCCTCAACAAAACATCCACCCTGGAGTGTAGGCATCTTACCAGCCCTTTATTCCAGGTTAAAAAGTCTGGTGTAAAGAGTAAAACTGGGTAGGAACAGGGGGGAAATCACTGGTGAATCAACAGAGATTTACTGCTTGTTTTTGCATGGGAGGACCTGGCTCATCTCAGGATGGGTTTCGAGAGTGACTGATCCTCTCTGCGCACATGAGTAGGCTGGGGAATAGTTCTTGGAACTGAGTCAGCCCAACAATTGCTTTCATTATTTGCAGCTGTACGAAACAAATAAGTTTGAGAGAAATTTCGAGAGGTGCCAAATCCAATCCCATTGATGTGAGAGTGAACACAGTGTTTAGTGCTGCACACATGAAGCCCACGAATTACTGCTGTTGACTCCTCAGATTTACCTGTCACCTTTGATAAATGAGCAGATCTGATGATACTCCTCAAAATAATACAGTAATTAAGCTACAAGTGTTTTAAAGCGTTCCTTCCTTAGCATCCACAGCTTTGTAAGTAACTACTGACCACACAGCAATTACCTGCAGAGAGGGATTCTGGTTAGATTAAAGGCAGCTCAGGGCAGGGTTTGGACAAGCTGCAGTCACAGCCTGGTCCACGTTTGGTGTCTGTAGCTGTGAGGAACCGTTGGGCTGACAAGCCATAAAAATCTCCAGCTCTATCCATCAATACCCACATCGACCACCAGGAGCTCACCTGTGGGGACAGTTCTGACTTGGCACAGGGACACAGGGGAGCCTGGGAAGGGCCCAGAGGAGGCAGGGATAGATCACAGAATATCCTGAGTTGGAAGGGATCCACCAGGATCATCCAGTCCAAGCCCTGTCCCTGCAGACCCCCCAACAACCCCACCCTGGGCACCCCTGGCAGCGCTGTCCAAACGCTCCTGGAGCTCTGGCAGCCTCGGGGCCGTGCCCATTCCCTGGGGAGCCTGGGCAGTGCCCAGCACCCTCTGGGGGAAGGACCTTGCCCTGATCTCCAACCTAAACCTCCTCTGACACATCTCCAGCCGTTCCCTGGGGCCTGTCCCTGTCACAGCAGGCAGAGGTTGGTGCTGGAACTCTGCTCCCCCTTCTGAGCAAGCCCTCCCCCTTCCCGTTTTCCTACCCAGTGCTCTGGAGAAAGGGAAGAAATCCTGGCTAGGTTCACTTCCAGAGAAATGCTGGATTAGCTCTGGAGCGCAGGAAGTGCTGCCTGAGTCCCCTGGCAGGAGGTGAAGGGCTGGGATGGGCAGTGGGAGCACAGGGTGATCCAAAGCCACCACAGAGAGCTGTGTCCGGGGCTGCTCCCCGGGATGGGTCATCCTGGAGCCCCCTGGGTTCCTCCTCACTCGCAGCCTTGCCTGAGGAATGTGCCCTGTCCTGGGGATGGCCAGTGAGGAGGAAGCAAAGCTATGTCTGGAGCGCTGATGAAGTAATCCTGTCTGGGAATCATTGGAAGCGCTCGCATCTGCAGCCCTCCAGCTTTTCTCAGGAGACCATGTTGGGGGGAGAGGCAAAGACAGCTTCATAGCTCACATTTTTGGATTTTTTTTCCCCCCCTAGAGTCTTTAGGGCTCCTTTTTTGTGCATCTCGTTCCCACTGGGTCTGCATATTTCCTAATCATGGAGAAGTGCCAGGTCTTCTCTTTCCCAGAGGAATTGCCATAATTTGGATCAAGAAATAACAACATTCCCAGCCTTTTTTTCCATCCACATGAGATTACCACATTTCCTAAATACTTCAAATTGTGCTTGAGTGCCTGGCAGATGATTGCAGATGTTGCCACCTCCTTTCCCAGATTCCATGTTTATTTTTCATGTGGATCTGAGTTCCTGGCTTCTCAGCCAGTCCCAAAGCAAGGACACGTCCCCTCACTCTGCAGCTCACCAGCAGCACGGGCTGGTGACATCCCTGGCACTCCTTGGGACTCTCTGTGGTGTCAGAGGGAAAACAACGGCCCTGATCGATGAGCTGCTGCCGCCCAAGACCAAACAATTTTGACCTGGAGTTGCTTTCTGTGACCCCTTGCCATAAATCTGCAGCTGATCCAGCGATCCGGGTCGTGGACAGGCGGGAAAGGCCACGGCATTGTAGTTCCAGGGGCTGCCTTGGAGCAGGTGCAGGTGAAGCCCAAAGGTGACGCTTTGATGGCAGAAAAGGCAAGGAGAGGTCACAGGGTTTGTGTGTCAGCACCCAGAGCAATCAGGTGGCCTTGCTGAAGGGTTCTGCTGATTGCAGGAGGAAACCAGGGTGACCCTGTGCCACCCCAGCAGGAAGTGCTGATGCATCTGCGGCTGAGGAAAAGCCTTGTAGGAACAAATCCCAAAAGCTGGGCCAAAGCCTTATCTTATCTGCAAACACTTTCCCCACTTAGCAGTTGTTTTTACTGTGCTGTTGTTGACGTCTCCCTGCTCCAGACTAATGATTTAATTTTTCGTCGTTGTCACTCCGGATCATTTACACCCCAACTGCTGCCTCCGGCTGAGCCACACACAGCTCCCATTTGCAGCAGGCAGCGAGGAACGGGTGGGAGCTGCTCCCTCCTCTCATGACTCAGCTGAGCAAATCCTGCCTTCCCTGGCTGGGGGAATCAATGGAAACTGCAATCCTGTTGCTTTGCCAGAGATACTCTCGGGTTAGCACTTGCGTTTGAATATCCTCAAGGAATCTTTGCCTTCTCTCCTGATGAGTTTGTGATTGCTAATTTAATTTTGGAAGAGCTTCTCCAGCTTCTGTAGGAAAGGAAGCTCCGGCTCTGGCCTGGAGGTTCTCAGCTCTGTGCCCACCCACAGCAGAGCCACCCTGGGGGATTCCTGGTTATTTTGAGGTGAAAAACCACAGGAAGAGAGGCTTCTAGTAACTATTCCCCTCAAACAAACAAAGGAAATAGAAAATCTTTAAAAGCTGATGAAACATATTCCTTAAAAATAGTTCAGCTTGAATAGCAGGCAAGGGAGAGAGTCCTGGCCAGAGGCTGTGAGAGATTGAACCCCTACTCACCTCCTCCCCCAGGAAAAGTGGTTTAGCACAGTGGAGATGCACAGGAAAAGATGAAGGGTTTAAATCTTTGCAGACAAACTGTTATGCTCAATAGACACATGGAGAACTGAGAGAGCAAATAACCTGGCCAAAAGCAGCTCCCTGAGCGCAGGAGATGGGAGAGAGGCACTCAAACCACATTAGGTCTAGAGGGGAAGTTTTCCCCAAACAATTCTGACCCACACACTCCCCACCTGCAGCCCATCCCAGAGGGCTTTGCCCTCTGTACTCAGTTCCCATCAGTGCCTCGATACAGAACTCACCAGCCAGCAGAAAAGACAAAAATTGAGAGTTTTATCTCTGACTTACAGCCAAGGCCTTCCCCACAAGAGCCTCCCTTCTCCTCTGCTGGGAAAGTCAGTGGTAGCAATAACATTTCATTTAGAAGATCTTGCGTTGTGAATAGAGAGCACAAAACATTTCATTAATGTCTAGGAGAATCAAAAATCCTATGTCCAAATTCACAACAAAAAGAGGGGTGGAGATGGGTCTCTTTAGTTATTTGCTGCTGTCTTTTTAAACCTTTAAAAATAATAGGAAATCACTTGAGTGTAACAAGTGAAAGCTGATTCCAGGAGCTGAAAACTTAATAAAAACACCAAATATTGCAAGGCTTGTGATCCAATAATGCTGGCAGTGCTGTGATGTCTTCTCTTTTCATGGGGGTAACCTTGAAATAAATCCTAAGATGATTACAGGCCACTGGTTTAAACACACACGGCTTCTCAGTGAATCCCTGAGCTCTCCAATTCCAGCAAAAACAGATTTCTTTGGGGATAGAGGCATGAAAATACCCTTTGAAACGGGCACCTGCTCATTTCGAGGTGTGCTCACACTGTGCTGGTGGTGAGGTGCCCTGGCAGCTCGGGGGGGAGCCCGGTGTCATTTCCTCGGTGGCATTTCCTCGGTGGCATTTCCTCGGTGGCATTTCCTTGGTGGCATTTCTGCTGCAGGGACAGAGCTGTTTGGAGGGTCTTGCCCAGGTTTTCCGTGGCAGGAGGGGAGGGGACAGCTCTGCCTCTCCACCATCCCAGTCACTGGTGGTCACCTCTCACTGGTGACCAGGGCAAGCTGTGGTGTCCGGACAGCCCCTGGAGGGCTCCTGGAGCTCCTGCTCCGTGCTCTGCCAGGCAAGCACAGCTCACAGGAGTATCCTCAACAACAACAACACAGATTTTAAACGCTGTGTATCTGTCACCCTCCTTCCCTGCCTCAAATCAGCTCCAAACTCTGATTTCCAGTCCCTTCCAAGGGGCCCAGCTCCCTGCACAAGAGTGACTTTACACACACCAATGGTCCCTGGAGCTCCCCCATGTGCAAAAAGCTGTTTGAGTGCCCGAGCCCTCGTGCAGTCCTTGGTCTGACCTGCCTCGTTTGGCTGCCAGCACGGCACTCTCTGCTCTGCCCAGCAAGTATGTCCTTGTCATCTGCAGCAGAGGCTGTGTGGGCTCTGCTCCCCCGGCTCTCCCCGTGGCCAGAAGGGATCCCTGGATCCCTTGATGAGGGATCACATTGCCTGAGCTGTCACGGAGCCACACTTAGGCAGGGCCAGGCTCGCAACCATCTGTGAGGGCTCTGCCAGGGAGAGCTGCAGCGCTCAGAGGGTGCCTGGAGGAAGGCTGTTACAATAAGGAACGGAGATTAAAAATACTTTTTATCCACGCTCACTGCTGGGCCCAGTTTGGAGCATCAGGCTGTGCGTGGGAGGGATCTCCCTGTGCCAAGTGAGATGGAGTTGGAAACCATCTGACAGAGGGGTGAGGGAGGTCACCCATTACCCTCTGCCTGGGGAGCCTCCCGTGTTTAATGTTGGCCGTGCTGCAAAATCAGATTATCCCAGGAAAAGCAGTTTTCAATATATTTTTCTCCCCTGGATAATGTATCAGTCAACCTTTCACATTTCACTCCCGAGGATTTGTGGTTGTGCTGCGTTTGCGGTTTTCACCGCCGAGAGCAGAATGTTAAATCCTGAGCTGAAGGTAGGAATGAGCTCCCAGAGTCAGAAATGGTGCAGTGAGGCTCTGCACAGAGGCTCTGGCCTCACTTGGGGCTCTTTCCAGGGGCATCTTTAGGCTGGAGATGCTGCTCTTGTCTTGCTGGAGCCAACTTGGCGACAACCACGGCAGGACGGGGATGTGAGGAACCTGAGCAGAGGGGTCCCTTCCCTTCCCAGGAGGAGCCTGTCCTTCCATGCTGCACCAGGAGCAGGGGCAGCTCCACAGGGACAGCTGTGGCACCCAGGACTTTCCTCGTGGCTCTCACAAGGAGCTTTGCCGTGGTTAATGACACAGTAATGACTACTTGCTTTTATTTTTATGTCCATTGCAGCCCTAGAGCAGGACCAAAATTCTTTAACAGGGAGGAGAGGAGAACGTTCTCTTAGGCATGGGCATTGTAATTGGAGCAGTGCAATCAGAGCAGTTCAGCCTCTGCAGGACTTGGCCCAGCAGGTCACCCTGGGCAGGTTGTAGGACCTGGGTTTAGGGACAGGGCTGTGGAAAAGAGGGGATGCACTGCCAGGAACATGCCTGGTTCTGCCTTGCAGCATCCTAAAGCCTTGGTAAAGGCATGAATCTCCTCAAATATAGACAACAAACATGAAAGTGGAGCAATCCCTTTCTCCTCATCCAATACACCCTGGGGCTGTCCCCAGCTTCACCTCCAAAAACTCAAGTCTAGCTCTAATGGGACCAGGGGAGGTTAAGAATATTGTGAGGTCTCACTCTGCCAGTTTGGCATTAGGTGTCCTGCCCTAGCACAGCCTGACCTTGCCCCCACTACTCTCTCTCTGTTTTGCCCTCAAAATGTGCTTTTCGCAGCCTACTCAGCCCTGGTGTGGCACAAGGGGCACAGGCTGTGTTTACATAAACCCTCTGTCACCTGCCAGCAGAGACCAGATGTGTGTGTGGCACAGGAATTTCTCCTCCTGTCCTCTGTGGGGTAGAAAAGCACTGAAATTCCCCTTTGCTTATTCTGTTCTTCAGCTCCCGAAGCCAAAATAAACTTTGGGCAAGAAGTAACTCAGAAGCAAAAACAGAATAATTGAAAAATACTTTTCTTTCTGTTAGCAAAAATGGTGTCAAATGTTGTAAAAGCCCAGAACAGAGCTCAGGTCTCAGGCTCTGACCCCAGACCCTCTGACAGTGCCACGCTTGCTCATGAGAGCTACAATCCAGGCTGGTCAAAAGCCCTGCTCAAGGCACCAGCTGAGCCCCTCTAAGCCCTAAGAACAACTGAAGGCATAAGAGGAGAGAAACAATCTTGTTTCAAACCCCAGGATTTTCTAAGTCCTGGCTGAAGTCACAGCATCAACAGCCCAGAGCAGATCCTGGGAGGAGCAGTGTCCTGGGAGAGCTACAGGGACCCAAACCCCCCTCAGCTGGCAAATTAATGGCACTTGACAGACAAATTTGAAGCTGTTGGCCGTATCCTGGAGCGTTTTTGCAAAGCTCAGCACAGTCAGTCTGAAGGGGCTGTGAAATACCTCAGCACCATGAAAGAGCCTGCGCCAAGGCTCAGCCCATTCCCGGTGGGAACTGGCTCTGTCTGGAAACCAGAGGGGACTCGGAGCCAGGAGCAAGGAAGGGCTTGCCTGGCAGTGTCTCCTCCTGCAGAGTCTGGGGCTTTTTCTGTTGGCTCTCAGCTCAGTGTGGTGCTGCTCCCTGCGTGTGCCATCCTGAGGGTGTTTAGGAATAGCAGTGCTTCCCAAAAGAAACGGGAACTGCGGGGCTGGAGCCCGCTTGGCTGCTGTGCTTGCCCAGCATTCCATGGAATGGCAGTTTGGAGGTGCTAAATAATGTCACACAGAGCCACTGGAGGGAGTTTGGGTTGGCCAAACTCCAACTTCTCATTCTGCAAAGGACTTTGGAGACAGAGCGGCAGTGCCAGAGCAGGGAGGAGTGGGCTGGATCTGTCTCTGGTGGCCAGCACTGGTTCAAAGTCTCAGCCAGAGTCTGTAGGAAGGGTCAGTGGCTCCAAGGGGAGTCCAGCACCGTGGTGTCTGGGCAGGATCCCCTCTGGAAGGACTCTGTGGTGCCATGAGATTACTCAGACTCCGCTGAGTTCCTGATGGGAACTCCAGGAGCTCCTGGAAGAAGCCAGAGACTCCAAAGTGGGAGTGAGTAACTCCCCACTCTGATGCCAGGCAAAGAGCAATTTACTGAAATCAAGCGGCAAAGAGATGAGAGTGGAGAGGTGGGGGCAGGAAAATCACTGCTTCGTGCAGTTGAAAAGTTAAAGCCTCGTGTTTCCATTTCTGCCAGATATGTTATCTCCCTTCTCTGCTGCAAATAATGCCTGTGCTGGGAGCCCACTGAGGATTTCTGGCTTATCGAGTTCGAGGCACAGGAGAAGAGAGAGATTTGAAGAGCAGGAGGGGAAAGAAAACACGGCTTTAATGTCAGAGCTTTGGAAGTGGAGATCCTTATCTGAGCCTGGTTTCTCCTCTCCTTGATTCTGTTACTTTGAATTTGGACAAAGCAACCAGCCTGGCCAACCTCCACTTCTGCTTCTTCTCAGTTTCACTTTCTGAACATCGTCTCATTGTAGATGTACACTCAGATTCTCCCTGGGGACAGTTCCACGAGCAGGAGGCATTTCCTGGGCCAGGAGATGATGAGAGAGACCTTTGTCACTGCTGTCATTAACGCCCCTGGTCGTCAGAGACCTGACAGAGTCACAGACTCCCTTGGGAGCATTGCCCCAACCACAGCGCCCACAGAGCCCGGGGTTCAGCTCGGATGCAGGATTTGGGAATGGTGATTTGGGAATGGTGGTTTGGGAATGGTGATTTGGGAATGGTGGTTTGGGATACACCAGGCTTTCAGTTTGCCTTTCATATCACAGGTGCTGCTCCCCAGAATTACTGTTTCCTCCCACTGATTAAAATGTAATGTATGAGCTCACTCATCAAATTATTTCCCAAGGACCTGACTCCTTCCACTTTTATATGTGTGCAGAATCCTTTTGACACAGACCTGTTCTCCTAAATCTGCGATAATTCAGTAATAAAGCTGGCTCCAAACACTGCTGGCACAAACGCAGGTGCTCGGTGTCAGAAAAGAAAGAGAGGAATAAAGGAAACAAAAACAAACAGGGCATCTCCCGACCAAGCCGGCTCAGCTGAACTGCACCGGGATAATTGTGAGCACTGTGTGGGCCCCCAAATTAGGAACTATTTACAAAACAAAGAGCTTGCCTCGGGTGCATTGTGCTGCTCTGACGCCATTGAATAGCCCGTCTAAACTAATGATGGGTTCTTCTTTTTGTTGGGTCAGGTCTCGCTGAGGAAGAGCTTCTTCAGAAACCAAGGCTGAGCATTTCCAAGGACCGCATCGTCATCTCACCAGGAGACACCCTAAAAATCAAATGCTGGTAAGGATTGCTCCAAAAAATGCTGGATTTTTGTCCTTGTGTTGTTTGGTTTGGCCCAGCACAGCTCCGGGACAGAGCAGAGCCTGGTGCTGTGCCAGCTGGGAGCTGGGGCTGTGTGCAGGGAGGTGGATGAGCAGGGAGGAGAGTCTGGGGTCAGCTTGGCCAAACTCTTTGTGTTGTTCAGGGGCCCAAGCAAAGCCCTGAGTCAGCACAGGGGAGAGCTCATGCGAGCAGGACGTGCTTGAGGACATGGCTGGAAATCCTCTGAAACAGGGGCAGATTCAGCTCCCCCACAGCTAAAATCACTTTTTTAGCTTTGCTCCCTGTCCATGAGGAAACAACAAACAAGATCACCACAAACTGCCCATCACAGACACTTCAATAAGCAGCAGTCACTGTGTGTACATTCAAAGACCAGCCTGTTTAAACATAACTTGTTCTTTAAATCAAATCTAACCAGGACTTGTGAAAAACCAAAGTGCTGCTGCTGCAAATCACGGCAGCTCCTCGGTCCTGGCGCAATGTGTGCCACCAGCCGTGCAAGGAGCAGCAGGATGTTGGTGATGACAGGGAGAGGATGCTCTGGGAATGGGGATCCAGCTGACACGCGAGGAAGAAGCAAACCCAGAGCACTGTGCTGTGCCAGAACACGCAGCAGCTGCTGGGTCCCACAAAAGGCCCCAGACCGAGATGGATGGAGGTGTTACTTGTTCTGAGTGGGATTTTTACACTTTGCTACTGCCAGAGCTTGTTCTTCAGGTTTTTTTCCTGAGAGTGTTGTAGGGAAAAAAGGCTCAAAGTAACACAGACTCTCACAATTTCTCTCTCTCACACACACATTGATTTTACACCTTCTTGCAAGGTTCCCTTGGCTGGAGCCACTACCTGGATGGTTTCCTACAATGGAAGTTACTGAAAACAGTTAAAAAGCCAGTGGGAAGGTGAATCTAAGCTTTGGGTTACGCTGACACGTCCCCTCTGATTTTTGTCCCAGAATATTTAATTCTTTGTTATAGAGAAAGGTGAATGGACTCAGACTGTGTAAATCTGAGATGTCTTCTGGAGTGTAAGGCAGCTTTTTTCCAAATACCTCCAGCTTGCCATGTGGCTTACGAGGTCAGCACAACCTTCCAGTGGTATTTTTAGCTTGGCAAACAGCAAACATGATGGCAATAAAGTCTAAGCAGCCCTTTAACATCTCGATGGTGCTCTCCATAAAACCTGTGTGGACACGAGGTCCCTGGAGTGCCCCGGGCCAATGAAATCAACATTTCCCAGCAGTTCTCCTTCCATCACCTTTTTGATCTGGAGGAGCTCCCTACTTTTCTCCTATCACCAGGTGAATAAATAGTTGAAGGAGCAATGAGCACTTCAGTCCCACGTTGCTTTATGGATGCAAAGCAAGAAATTCCCATGACAGGACTGAGAAACACAAAAATATGTGAGCATGGGATCTAACACGGGACCAGGGCCTGGAGCACTTCAGCTCCTTGGCTCAGGTCATGCAGCAGCTGGGAACAGAAGGAAAGTGTGGCTTCTGAATGCAAGATTCCCTGGATCAGCCCCTCTGGGGATGTCTGCCCTCCTGCCTCCTGTGCCCCACCAGCACACTCACGGCTTAGCTCTGGGCTGGCCCAGGGGAGCTCTGGAATTCTTTGTGCTTCCAGAGGTATTTGGGCAGTGTGGGGCACAGCCCCAGCAGGTCTGTGGGAACGCCCCTCCTCCCTTCAACTCCAAGCTTTTGAGGTTCTTGGCCAAGATTTCTCAGTTTTTGGTAGTGGGGCCAAAGCTGCTGCTGCCACTCCCCTGTGCCAGATGTGTGAAGATCCCAAAGCCACAGCCAAAGGCTTCACCTTCCACCAGGATAATGCAGGGGGGAGAAGTGGGCAGATTTAAGGAAGCACAGGTGTGCAACCCCAGTGCTGCCCTGCAGAGCACCCAGAGCAGAACTGGATGGACACCAGAGGGGGGGTGGGTGCCGAGGGGCAGGGACGCGGTGACGTGCTGGGAGCTGTGTCTCCATGTGAACTGGCACTGTTCCCCATTCTGGGCCAGGAATCCCAGCCCTGGAGTCACCACTGACGTTGGTAGGGTGGGGACAGAGCTCTGGGTGCTCGGAAGGACAGGAAGCTTCTCTGACGTGGGGTGGGGCTGTCCAAGCCACCAGAGCATCCAAGAGCGAGGGCGAGGCTGCTCAGCAGAGAGGATATTCCCACTTTTCCCAGTGCTCTCCTTCAGCCTTGTGCTGGGAATAACCTCAATGTCCGCCTCCTCTCCAGGAAGGCGACAGAGGGACGGGCAGGAACGAGGGCCAAGAGGATGTTTGTATAATTGTCACTGGATGTCCTGGCGAACGTGCTCTGACTGCACCCATTGCACCCCTGCAGGCCACTGGAACTCTGGAGTTCTTGGCTAACTGGGAATTTCACACAGAGACACACTCTGGGCATTACCAGCTCAGTCCTGGGTCAGTGTGTCTAGACCGGATTTGTCCCTGGCAGCACCGAGCTGGGGAAATCCAGGGGTTCTCACTCCTTCCTCAGCCCAGCAAATGCCAGTGGGAATTCCCTGGGTGAGAAGGGAGAGCCAAGCCCCCTGCTCTCAGGAAGAGTGGCTCCTCTGCAAACACACACAGAACCCCCTCTCTCCAACACCAACTTCTTCCCCAGGAAAACCCACAGGGGACTATCCCCCAGCCCACCAGTTTCCACACTGAAAACCAGTTTGCTCCAAAAAACAGCATCGTGTTCATCTCCTAGGCCTGTGTGGTACCTCTGGTCCGCCCCAGAGCCCTCAGAGGGAGCTCCAGGAGCTCCTGCTGCCCTGGCCTGATGCTTCCAGCACATCCAGATGTGACTTAGATCAGCTGGGAGCTCTGGGTCCTGCAGCAGGTGACACCCAGGCCCTGCTTTTTGTCCTGAACTCCATGGAATCGCATTTGCCACGAGCCGTGCTCGGAGATCTGACAGCAGAGGGTTCAGGTGGGTGGAATGTGCATCCTCTGCCCTCCTGACTCGATGTTCTGGCTGCTGTCACAAGGGGAATTGGAAAAAATGTGTCCTAAGCAGATATTCCCAGATTTGTAACCTGATTAGTTTCAGGCCCTTCACAAAAATCAAGACTGAGTCACTGCTGATTAAGCAAGAAAGGTGATGCAAAATTACATAAATATCCTGCTCTCTCCAAGCAGCCTCATTGCAAGAAAATATACATTAATTTAGCTGTTAAAATATGCAAAGTCCTCCACCTGGAACAAACATATAATTTTATCCGATGCTTTCTAATGTTTGAAGTGGCTAAAATACAGTGTTATAAAAACAAACTGGTGTTCAGGCAGTGTGTTAGCAGGAAAATTAAACTTTTCTCCAGGAGCTTGCTGCAGTTCCCATGGAGTATTTCAGGAATGTCTGGGGAACAGTGTGGGGTGATCCAGCTCAATTTCTGATGGGTGGAAATGCAAACACCCAGCGACCTTTACCATTTCTTTGGGAACGAAACGAGTAGGAGCGCTGGGAACAACTGGCCAAGAAGGAAGCCCCAATTTTGCCTGAATCCTGTGTAATTTGGGTGTGTTGTGCTGGCAGGGGAGCCCCGTCCGTGAGCTGGCAGCTGAGGCAGGACAACCCCCGGGTGCACGTGAGCGGCTGCCGCGAGGCCACCGGGCTGAGCTGCAGCCAGCTCGTCCTCAGGAGAGCCACGGCCAACGACACCGGCTACCTCAGCTGTGCCCCCAGCAGCACCCCCGAGCTCCAGGGGCTCGTGGCCAGGATCTATGTCTTCGTCCAAGGTAAGAATTCCGCTTTTTTAATCGTGTTGGGCCGTGGGAGCTGCGTAGAGACGAACCAGCAATGCAGGGGCTTCCGCCTCCCCACTGGCCCAGGAGGAGGCAGCAGCTCTGGCACTCTGAACAGACCAAAAATATTTGGATTTTCCCACCAGCTGAATTCTCAGGGATGTGGATGTGAGAAGCAGAGATTGCCCATCCTGTTCAGTTCCAGGATTTGAAAGCTGGATTGTCCCATCAGTTTAGTGCTCCAAGTAACAGACACACCGACTTCCTTAAACATCCTTTCCTTTTCAGACTAAATTCTTCAATCCTAAAGGGTTTTGCTGTCACAGTGCTTTTCCAAAGGTTCACCCTGAATGCCCAAGCCCTCTCGCTTTCCCTTCCTCCCCAGGCATGGACCTTCTCAACAGGATTCTTTGTAATTCCTGCCCTCCTACACATCTGTGTGCTGCTTTGTCCTTACATCTGTGAGACATTCCTAGCAGAGCTGGGTGACTGCATCGGACAGATTTTATTGTAAAAAATGTCCCATTGCTCATTTTTGTTCCCTTTGAGCTGCCTCTCCCCCACGGGTCAGAATCATTGAGTTCAGATCCAGGAAAAAATGGAAGCAAGAACTTCAGGGGAGCGTGGTCCTCTGTGGTTAAGTGAATGCGACCTATTGAACAACCATTCCAATAATTGCAATTTTTGTTAGAATATTCCCCCAAAATTCTGGGTTTTCTTCAAATCTACTTGACAAATGCATTACTAAACACTGAATCATCTTGGATCTTCCAAGCTGAGATTGTGACTCCTCAGATGAAGGAGTTGACTTTTAGTGCCTTGAATAGGGGATGACATGAACTCCTCTGGTGCTGGATAGGCTCAGCCTTCGCTTCCCCACAAATACTCATGTGGATGAATTCATTTCATTTTCCTAGTAAAAGCTAAAATGTGGTTCTTTGAATACTCTTACACAAATGCTGGAGATGCAGTGAGTCTGTCTGATGGTATTTGAAGAGAGCTGCAAACCTCCACCTCCAGATAACACAAATCTTTGCTGCCAGCTCTGACTCAGGGTCTCAGGGTGTTGCTAATGATGGTGAACCAACACGAGGAGTGATTTCCATCCCCCAGGAGAATCTGATATGCCCACACAGCTAAATTCAGCTTTTGCATCTCCAGGTGAACACACCTGCTCAATTCATGTGGGTGACACCTTCCTGCCTGTTGAAAATAGTCCCTTTCTAGCCTTATCCTGCTTTCCCAGCAAGTTTTCCTCTAATTGGAAAGTGGCTTTTTGGCGTTACTTCTTAGTTCCTGAAGTAATTTTTTTTTCTCCCTTTCTATTTCCTTTCTCTGTTTTTTTCTTGGTGCTCTGGTTGCTTTATCCACCCTGATTCTTGTGCTGAGCTGTTTCCTTTTCCCATTACACCCAGCTCAGATGCCCCAGGTCCAACATTGTTAACCCAGCCCGTCCCACGCTCCAGGAAACTCAATTCTCTGTCCTGATCCAGTGCCCTGGCTGCCTACCCAGCCCTTCGTTCCTCTGTGGCAGGAGCACGTGCAGGAAATGTTCTGGATCTTTTGGGACTGCCTGAGCACTTTTCCTGAAGAAAATATCCCAAGTTATCAAATGCCTCGCCAGGGATGCTCTTGGAACAGAGCTGATCTAAAAAAAATGGCAGGATGTCCTCCTGCTTGCCAAGGTTCTCCTGACAAACAGCACAAAATCACCCTCTCAGGTGCACTTTCATTGTGTCTCACGTCCTCCCTGCTCTAAAACTCTTACTCAGACTCCTGTGCTTGAAAAGCCGTGGAAGGAAAAGTGGGTGGAAAATCCTCTGGCTTGTCCTGTGCACCCCAAAGCAGGGCTCTGCCCCAGCAGCTCAGTGCAGAAGCTGCAGGTTCCTGCTGGGATCTGGCCTGCCAGGCTGAGGAAGCTGCTTGGCCCCGTGAAATGGAGCTATTTATACCTCAGCGTGGATCTGTCCTCAGGGCACGCTCTTCCTGCCATTCAATTCCTGTGGAGATTTGTTGGAAGCCAGCAGGCTGTCCTGGGGACGAGGAAACTGCTCTGGACTTAAACAAGGACTTCAGAGCACACCTATGGCTTTCTTCAACATTGAAACGTGCCTTTTGAAGGAAATTGCTGTGACAGTGTCTGGGCAGCTCTGAGAAACCCATCAGTTGTCTCCAAGGCAGGGAACTCACACATCCCTGGGAGTGCCAGACAGGGGTGAGGCCCAGAGCTCATCTCTGGGGATGTTTTGTGGAGAGAGCAAGTGCTCAGCAGGGTGTTTGTGAGGCTGAGCCAGGTGGAGGCAGAAAATGTGGAGCCAGCCCCTGAAGGCTGGAGATTCCTCTGAGGTTACAAGCCATTATTGCCAAAAAAGGAAGGGGAATGGTATTTTTCCCTTCATTCCTGGCCGGCTGCTTGACACTGAAATGAGAACATGATTGTGTCGGAAGCCCTGTTATTGGCCACTATTTCCTGTGCTGGCTCCTGTTTTCCCAGCCTCCCTGGTGGGCTTTGTGAGCTCTGGCAGGACCTGGCACTCGCAGCTCTCCCCATGAGGTGGTGGAGCCGCGACCCTGCACATCCCTGGGGTCAGGAGGGGCAGCTGCCACCCCTCAGCTCTGCTCCAGCACTGGAGATGGGCACAGCTCAGGAGCTTCATCCTCAATTAATTGTTCCCGAGGCCTTTTCTGCCTCCCGCCGCAGCTGCAAGTCCTGAGGATCACAGTTAAAGAAGAAGACAACCCCTTCTCCTGTTGCCCATCTCCTTGTTGGAAATACAGAGGAGCCCAGGGCTGGAACAGAGGTAGTTGGGAGTTTTTAACTGCGTTAATTCCATCGCACTCTGAGGGATAATCTCTGCAGGGAAGGGCAGTGTCTGGTCCCACTCTGCAGTGCTGGCTGGGCAGAGCAGCTCCACGGAAAATGGTGCCACAGCCACCCAGCCATGGCATCTGCTTCCACCTGCCTTGTGCAGTTACCCCTCCTGACCAAGGGCACCTCCCTGTGAGGAATTTACTCATTTATTCCAGCCTCTGGGGTCCCTGTGCCACGGGAGAGGGCAGGCTGTGTGAAAATGCAGACAAATCCTCTTGCCAGCGGTCCCCTCGGTGTGTTGTCCACTTTATTCTTATATTAAATCCAAAACACAGCACTGTTCCAGCTAGAAAAAACTAACTCTAGCACAGACAAAACCAGGTGAGCATCCACCCCTTATTCCATATCTTTTCCATCTTGCCAGGTCCCACATCCCACATTTTCCAATACCCCATTACAGATATCATTCCCAGCTGAAACCAGGACACTGGGGCACATATAAAATTTAACATGGCTCAGAGAAAGAGGAAAAAAAAGACAAATCAAGCAAAGATTCATTCCACCTTCCCAAAGGTTCTACCCCAGGCTCCAGTCTAGACAGGAGGCAGGACTTGCAGCTCTCAGCGGTTTGAAATACTGTCAGTGTCAGCAAAGTCAGAGTCCTGGGGGTGTCAGCTGGAAGAGCTCCTGGCTGAAATCCTGCCTCAGCTCCAAGTTCCCCCAGCAGCCCCTGTGTCACAGTCAAGGATCTGCTGCACATTTTGTGCCTCTCGGTGAGTGACCAGAGCAAGGAACAAGCCCACCCAGCCCTGCTGCCTCCACCTTGTGTGACTTTGGTGCTGAGGTAACTGGAGCTGGGCACATCCTGCCAAAGAGTGGCTGGAAAAGCTCATCCAGGTTTCCAAGCTGGGATTCCTGCCCACCCCCCAATGGCATTCGCTTTGCCACAACTGTAGGGCTAAAAGAGGCACCTCCTCGATGTGTGGGGCCAGCAACACACATCCTTCAGCACCTTTTATGCAAAGCAGGGCTGTTGTTCTATGTCTTGAAGTAATTATGGCCGTGATAGAGCTGGTTCTCAAATAACTGCTTCAGAAAAGCGAGTCCCACCTCCCCTGACTGCAGCTGGCACAAAATGCTGTGTGTGAGCCCAGTGCTGGCTGCCCACGAGGGTCTGATTCCTCCATTCCTGCTTGTCCCAGTGGGGCTCACTCTGAACACACAAACATTTTAACAGAGAACATTTGAAGTGTGTCCCCACCCAGAGCCATCAGCTGCTGGTGTTTCACCACCGCAGTGTGAGTGGGAGCTGGGAACACACAGGGCTGAGGGAGTCATTTGCTTCCACCCGTTTGGCTCTCAGCACCGATGTTCACAGGAACACAGGAAACCCAGAAGATGTCCCTGCACAAAATCGGAGTTCTGGCTCCTTCTAAAGCCCATGTGGGTACCATGGAGGCACCAGCCACAGTGCAGCCCTGCCAGGAGTCCAGAGCACGAGGACTGGACATCAAATTTGAAGCAAGAGAGACATTTATACGGGAGCACAGGTCCTGCTGAGGCCATTGCAGAGGGAAAAGGGGGATGCATCCAAGCACAACTTGTCCTGCTGGAGCATCTCCCTGCTGCTCAGCTCCAGGGAAGGGCAGGAGCTCTGCCTTGCTCCTACAAAGAGTGAGAAGAGGCGGTCCAAGTGCTGCGCCAGGGTGGAGTTCACATCAGCCACAGCCTCTTCCTTATCCACCAGCACAGCCCAGGGATGAGCAGCCCCTGTCCTCATCCCTTTCCCACCACGAGAAATCTAAAGAGGCTGGAAATGCATGGAAGCACCCCTCAGATGAGATCATATTTTGGTTCTGATGTACTTTGAAGCTGATTTCTGCCTCCCTAATCCTCTTGACAGTTCGCAGAGATAACCTAAAAGTGGGAAGCAGAACTGCAGGGCCAGGGTGACAGCTCTGGGCTTCGGCTCGCTTTTCCCAAGATATTATCAGTGGGAACAGACTTGGAGCTGCATTTCTCCTTCCTTTGAGGCTGCAGACTTGCTGCCAGAGCCTGAGCCAGCGGAGATAGGCAGCTGCTGAGCTGTGTGCCCTGCAGATAAAGTGGCTGTCGCTGGCCCACAGCAGTGCTGGCAGGGTTGGCTGCACATCCCAGTGGCAGAGCACACGGAACACAGGCTGTGCCTCGTGCAGGAGCCTCGAGGATTGAGGGCTGCATCCAAGGGAAAAGCAAGGCGCTTTTAGGTCTAAATCAAGGTGTCCAGTATCTTCAAATCACATCCTAAAGGGTCTCACTTTAGAGCAGAGGAGCCTTGGAGGATGCGATGAGCGAGCAGCAGAAGTCCCTGGCACTGGCAGTGACAGCTCCTGACAGCCCGGCAGGAAGAGGAGCCGACCCCTCCTCTTGGATCAAGAATTTCCAAATGAAAGCCCGAACACACTTCCCCCACTGCTTCCTTCCTGGTTTTTATCCACTCAGTAGCTGCTAATTGCTGAGCCTTCCCCGAGGTGGGAGACCTGTTCTTAACGGGACTTGACGTAAAGCTGGGGATATTTTCTACAAAGTCAAAGCCTGCCTAAAATCTGGTGGGGGAGTCAGAATTTATAAATTCTTCTGCTGCTCGAAACATAATTCCAGACAAAGCATGAAGGCCTCTTTTTCTGTGGCGTTTTGTTGAGATTTTTTAAAATAAATCTTTCCATTTTGCCTTTATTTGCTTGGCAGTGAGAAGCATTTTGCTTCTACAATTTTTGAAGCAACACTTTTTAGAGTAATATTTTTTTTCTTTACAAATATTCCTGTGTTTCTAGCAGTAATCTCCAGGGGAAGAATGCATTTCATTTGACCAAAACAGAATGCTTCATGTTGACTCAGAATGGCTTCTGGGGGTTTTGCAGTCACTTTTGTTTTGCCTAAAGAGAAAAAATTCTGCTTTCTGTTTAATCTAAACATTCCACCACCAATTCTTTTCATTGGCCTGCCGAACTGAAAGGTCTTTTATTTTCAAAGATCCAGTTTCAAAACAAGTGCCTTTATAGGAGTTACTGCTGTACCTAGAGGCAGCTTTGATGGGTCACCAGGGGGAATTCAGCAGGCCAGGCTGTTTGCTTGTGAAGCTTTCCAAAACGCTCTGCCCAAAGTGTCGCTGCGCTGCTAATGCTGCTATTACTGTAAAGAACAGGTTACAAACCTCCTCTCGGCGTTTTTGACCTTGATGAAGACAAACTTCATGGGGATTATGTCAAAACATGAACTTAAAGAACCTAGGAAACTCTGCCCAGGCTCCCCAGCTTAGGTACAGCTGAGTGAAGAAAATAAATGGTGAGGGCGAGAGAATTATCTTTAGGTGGAACAAAGTGAGAGGCGAAATGAGAATGTTCAGGAATTTCACGGACATGAGCAGCCGTGAATGGCTGTCCTCAAAGGCCTTCTAGTGCTCATCATCCTCGTGGGCTGACAGCACCTGAAGGGAGAGGCGATGTCAGCTCCGGGGTTTGGGGTGTGAGACAAATACCACGAGACAAATCGCTGTCACAGTGCAGGAGACACGGGCAGCAATGAAAAGCACCCAAAATCCTGTATAAAATCCTCTGTGTGTGTGGCAGGACGAGGTTTCAGAGGCATAGGCAGGGAAATAAAGAGATGTAGGAGAGACTGAATCTACAACACGCTGAGTGCAGTGCTGAGGGGTTTGAACCCCTCAGCTTCAGGCAGGACGGGGCTGTGATGTCTCTGAGAGGGGGATACAAGTGGAGAGCCCCTGCACAGAGGCCCCTGGTCTGCAGGTGACACTGAACAAGGAGCAAGTGTCACAGAGAGTCCTGGACCTGTGTCCTGGGCCTGTGTCCTGGGTCTGTGTCCTGGTTCTGGGTCCTGGTTCTGTGTCCTGGGTCTGTGTCCCGGTTCTGTGTCCTGGTTCTGTGTCCTGGGCCCATGTCCTGGGCCCATGTCCTGGGCCCGTGTCCTGGTTCCGTGTCCTGGTTCCGTGTCCTGGGCCCGTGTCCTGGTTCCGTGTCCTGGGCCCGTGTCCTGGTTCTGTGTCCTGGTTCTGTGTGCTGGTTCTGTGTCCTGGGCCCGTGTCCCGGTTCTGTGTCCTGGTTCTGTGTCCTGGGTCCGTGTCCTGGTTCTGTGTCCTGGGCCCGTGTCCTGGGTCTGTGTCCTGGTTCTGTGTCCTGGGCCCGTGTCCCGCTGCCACTGCAGAGGCATGAGGGGACAGCAGAGCTTGCCCAGCTGAGCTGGAAGGACCCTCCCAAAGCTCATCTCGAGCAGCAGTTAATCTCCTCCTGGACACAAGGAACATCTAAACATGAAGGGCTTCACTGCCTGTAGGAAAACAATGTTCTTGTCGACACTTGACCTTTGAGTTGCTTTCGTGTGTTCCGCGCTCGCTTCCCGGCCTGGCCGTCCCCGGGACTGGACAGTCCCTTCCCTGCCCATCCCTGTGCCACGGCTTCCTTGGCTGTGCTGTTTGTGTTCCCTCCCGAGCCCTGCTGGGCAAACAGCAACACCCTGGCCTGCCTGAGCTTCCTGCAAACTTCCACTGCCCTGGGGAGCCAGACGTGCAGTCCGAGACCCAGGGGAAGGGGCCTTTCCCTGGCCTCCGAGCTGGGGCTGCAGCTGATAAGTCCCCAGCGTGCTTCAGCTCTTGTCTTTCTTCACATGTAATGAGCTTTGAGCCCACAGTAAATCATTCTTTTTAATTATCCTCTGGGAATTGCTGGGTGTTTCTTTCTGGGTGAGATTCATTGGGCATTTCACCTTCCCAGCTCGGCAGGAACAGATGTGCCAAGCTGCAGGGAAATACTCTGTTTTCATAAGGCGTTTCTTTGCTGAGAAATTTTCCCTCAGAGTTCGGTGCTGGTGACTGTGGAGAGGACAACACCTGTATTTCCCATGCCACAGCTCTCCAGACTGCAACACTTGAGTGCAGCTGATTTACACCACCTGGAACTGGAGAGCTTCCTCGAAGCTGAGGTTATCATTTTGAAAGAAAACTGACCCTGTCCCTTTTGTTTCAAGAAGTTCTGTCTCTGAGAGACTTTTTTACAAGGAGTTAACTGATTGCTGGTGGACTGGAGGTGGTGAGCATGGTTGTAAAGCTGGCAGTGACACTCCTGATGTTCCAGCAGATCATTTTTCCACGCCACCATCAGTCTGAACTACTGACGGGTTTCATGAAGAATCCATTTTTTTGCCTGCACAAACCATAACAAAGGTATCAGCTGGCAGCTGATTAGCTCAGAATTTATTCTTTGTCATTCTGTTAAGCCCCAAAGTTGAGCCACTTTGTATTTGCTTATCTGCTAAGTGAGCAGTCCAGCTGCCTGGAAAGTGCTGGAAAACCTCTCCTTCCCAATGGCACTGCCTTGCTCCTGCTTAGGAGGGGGTTCAGGAGCGGCTGGAGCAGGAGCAGGAGCAGGACACAGCAGTTTTGAGCTCTTCTCTGTGTCCTGGGGCTCTCTAGTGCTTGATGACTGAGATACTCGAGGCTGTCCCACCCCTGGAAGTGTCCAAGGGCAGGTTGGATGGAGCTTGGAGGACCCTGGGATGGTGGGAGGTGTCCCTGCCCATGGCAAGGGAGGAACTGGATGGGCTTTAAGGTTCCAACCCAAACCATTCTGGGATTCTAGGACATTGTTTTTTCCTTTTGCACAGAGTTCCACAGTTAGGGAGGGAAACAAAGCCTCCCTGGCCTCAGGGACATAGCCAGGTGCCTGACCTTCCCCTGCAGCTGCCTGGCCCTGTCACTGCAGGGTCACTGTCCCCTGATGGCCAGAGTGCAGCCCTCACCTCCTGGCTGAGCTCTCATGTCAAACCTGCAGCAGGGCAGCCCTGCAAGCAGCACCCTCACTCCACGAGCTGAAATCACAGAATGTTCTGGGCTGGAAGGGACCCCCAAGGAGCACTGAGGCCAGCTCTTAAGTGAATGGTCCAAACAGGGATCAAAACCACAACCTTGGCTTTATTAGCACCCTGCTCTGACCAACTGGGCCGATCCCAGTGGCTCCCACAGGTATCCACCCACAGGTATCCATCCACAGGTATCCACCCACAGGTATCCACCCACAGGTATCCCCACCTGTTTAAGAGCTCTGATATTGCAGATGGAAACAGGGAAGGAAAAGTCCTTTCATAGGCAGAGAACTCTCCAAGCTTGGGAATAAACTGGACAAAGCAGAGATAACACACAGCAGTGAGATAACACAAATCACTGAGATAACACAAAGCCCTGAGATAAAGCAAATCACAGCCGTCTGCTCTAGGACACCCCACTGGCTTAGCAAAGAGGAGAACCCATAAAACAGAAAACTTTTTTCTCTTTTTTTTTTTACAAACCAAATGAGAATGATGCCCAGGAGACCTGACATCCACGAGTGATTAACAATCACTGCAGCTGAAGCCATCCTTTCCTTTTCCCAGTCTTTATCACCCAGAAACTGCCTCTTGCTGCTGTTAAGTGCACGGTGATTTTAAGATACCATCAAGGTTTCAAAGAGTGATGGCAGAAGGCCAGATTTATCTATTTTGGCTTCCAATTCAGATTCTAGCTTATCTGGAACAGTTTATCTGCAGCCCCTGGTTGGACATATGGCAATTCAGGAGCAGGCTGCTATTAAAAATCAATTAGGACTGAAATACAGCTTCTGTCACACACCTTGTAAATCCCTGCTTCCCTTCCCACGAGGTGAAGCAGTAGCACCATACCTGTCCTGTTTGCAGCTGAAAGAAAGGTAAATTAATTTTAGGTCTCTTGTGAATCTGAAAATTTGGTAGCGATGAGTCTTGGAGTTCAGGAGGGATGGAGGAGAATGGGGTTAAATAATTATATTTTTTCCCTGAACAGGAAATATTTTTGAGAAGTTTTATGCTGTTTTGACTAAGATGCATCAATCATTGCACAGTTCAATATTTTCCTGCATTTTAGGGTTATTTCCTATTTGCTCAGCTGCCTTCTTTTGATGTATGTTACTCTTTAAACAAACAGTGCTACTCTGAAATTCTTTCTAAAAAGATTGGCAGAAATAGTTTTAAATTCAGTGCTCCCATCTCTTCAGTCAAAACTTGATCCTGAATTATGAATAGTTTGGTATCAGGAAGCTCTTTTTTTCCCCAGCAAGTTTCCTCTTGGCCTGTATCCTTATCCATCCATCCTATACCCTTGTCCATCCCCTGTCATGTGGCACATTCCTTGTTCTCTCCTTTTCTGCACAGGACAAGAAATAATTGTGATTACATTTCCCCTGACACGTTTTTGCCCTTTGTTGCAAATACACAAAAATTTACTCTCTCTGCTTTTTCCTATCACAAATAACCCAAGGATCTTCTTTTAATTTTCCAGTATCTTTTTCTAAATAGAATAAAAATAAAAACATTTGATACCTCTCAGTGTGGCTCAACTGGAGAGCAAGACTGCAGAGGGATTAAGCAGCTCAGGCACAAACACTAAACACATTTTCATAATGTGACTCAACAGGCAAATTTAGCATTTTTGGGAAAGTGCACGAGACGCTGGACTGAGTATAAATATTTCCTATTTGTTTTGAGGCTTGGACCAAGCTACAAAGTTGTGGTTCAAAGATCAGGTTTCTCAGCTCAAGGCTTGATTAGAACCAGGGCCTGCCTGACCAGAAAGTTCAGATGTGTATCTGAAACTTCCTAAATGTGGGGAGATTAGAGATCTGATGTTTTCATTCTAATTAATCTCTCTCACATAACATTTCCTGCAATGCCCTCACTCCAAAGCACAGCCAGAACAAACCAATGGCACGGAAGAAAAGCTGGCAGGAAAAGACAGCACTCGAAATTAGAGGAATCAACCAGATTTCGGGTCTGTATCTGCCTCAGGTTCAGTGCTCGTGCTCAGCCCCCGTCCCAGCTCCCCACACGAATCCCACATCTCTGGTCCTTGCACAGTGCCCCGAGTGCCTTTTGTAAAACACCATCATGGCCTCACATGTGGCCGTTCTGACACACACACAGCTCCAGCCAACACTTGCTCTCCTCCTGGTGATGCCCGTGGTTTGTTTTGTCTGCTAAGCTCAACACTCCCAGTTCCCAGAGCTAAAATGAAGCTCCAAACCCCACAAAAGGCAGCAGGGCCACTCTGCTGTGTCCATCTGTGCCTTGGTGTGGTTGGAGCGAAACTGGGGTGGGTTGTGGAGCAAAGGAGCCCCAGCTCTGCACTCAGCTGGTTCCCTGGGGGTTAATTCCAGGTGACAGCACTTGGGTATTTCCATGACAATCCTTGAGCAAAGGCTGTTGTCATCAGTCAAGAAATACACGTTGACATCCCCAGATGAAGGACAGGAGGGCTCACAAGGTCCAGAAGCATCTTGGCATCTTGAGCTGGCAGTCCATGAAGTTTTTCATGTGTTTGCACAGAAATGTGCCATTCTGGGCAATTTCTAGAGGAGCGTGGGGTTAAATCCAAGGAATTGGTCATTGGCCCTAATCCCTGCATGACAGTGGCAGGATGTCACTGGATGTCCTGACTCCAAGGGAACCTTTCTGGGCAGCTCAGTGCTCACGCTTCAATGGCTGAGCAGTTCTCCAAATCCACGTTCTGTTCCCTGCAGACTACAGGAATCCATTCGTGGAGATGCACTCGGAACACCCCGACATCATCTACATCGTGGATGACAAGAGAAAGGTGGTGATCCCCTGCCGGGTCACCTCGCCAGACATCAGACCCAAGCTCCTCCAGGTAAGAGATGGCTTCAGAGACGCTCAGTTCAAGGTCTGGGCTGCCAACGCAGTGGGGAAAAACACAAATCAAGATGTATAAAGGTAAATTCAATAAAAAATAGCAAAGACACTGGAAATGCAGAAAAATTGACTTGTTCTTGCAGTGTTGAACTGGGTACAAGGATGTTTTGGGGATTAGGCTGAGTTTATCAGATATTTTTTTATGTTGTGGCTTGGTGTTCCTCCATAAACTGGCAGAGGTAGATGACAAAGCACTGTTTTCCTTCAAAATTCTTTGTGTAACACCTGGCTCTCTCTGAAAGGTTCTCTCTTTTATACCTTGAACCTCCTCAGAACAGTTGCCCGTTTTTGCTCCATTTCATCAGTTCAAACCAAGTTTCAGCCTTGGGAATAGATGGCTCCAGCATCCATCCCTTTGGCAGCAGTTACACCTGAATGTCAAGGTTACAGCACGGTCTGTGCAGGCCAAGGCTGTTTGGGATAATAAAAACAGAAATATAAGGTCTCAGAACTGCTCTCCAGAGTAGCCTGTCATGGACTGAGGAACAGGACAGAGGTCTCCTGGCTCCAATCCTGCGTTTTACATCAGGAATTCTGTGCCTTTCCATTCCCCTGCCAGGCTGACAGCTCGGGAAATCCTCATGGGAACGGGAGCTCATCCTGTGCCCCTTTTCCAGCCTGTTCTGGAGGGCTGTGAGGGATGAGGCTGCTCTGGGAGTGGCAGAGAGGGGTCTGAGCACCTCTGCTCCTCGTGGCAGCTCCATGCCTCGGATGTCCCCTTCTCCTGGGAGGCAGCACATGGAATCACGGGGCCTGGGACAGCGCTCCGGCTCCTGCTGGGACCCGTGGCACGTTCCCAGCAGAGGTGCAGAGGGACAGCAGGGGCCTTATTGCTCTGGAGATCTCTGTTTTTAAATCCTGTCAGCAGGGATTAAAGGGAGGAATGAGGCTCCTTTCCAGGTATCACTTTAGCCTGGATGAGTGTTATAACCTTCCCTCCTTGGCTATAAAAATGAAACATCCCCACCTGATCTGAGCCTTCTTCCACGAAATTCATGGCTGGAGCGGTGCTGCTGACCCTGGCACCATCACGAGAGCCTCAGGGTGGCCTTGGAACCCCCATCTCCACATTTATCCCCTTATTTACGGGCAGCCCTGTTTTTCCTGCTTCCCAGCTCAACTCTATCCTGGTCATTTCTCCAAACACAAACTGCAGCCTGGCTGCCGGAACAAAATCTCTACCAAAATCTCTCCCACAAAAAGCTGTCCCCAGAAGACCTCCCCCTCCAAGAGGAGCGCAGGGCAGGGAGGCAGAGGTTGGGCACGGCTCCCGAAGGAGCCGGGAGCCGCTGGGCCGTCGCGCCTCAGGAAGCTCCGCGACCCAGCCGCGGGTGGCACCGCTGGCTCGGCCCTGGCTGGAATCCCACAGCGCCAAGGTGGCGGCTCCCCACGCCGGGAGGAAGCCGGAGAGGGGCGGAGGTGAGCGTGGGGGAGGAGAGGTGAGCGAGGCCGTCAGACAAATTTAGAACATCCTCTCCTTCCAAATTTAATCTGCAGGAGACAACGCGCTTCAAAGGGAGGAAAGCCACTGTGATTTCCTTCGAGCAGCGCTGACGCTCTCTTGTTTGATTGTTTAAATGGGTATTTGTGAATATTTTATGAAGATGTTTAATCTGTGTGTGGTGTTGAAAAGGGCCTCCTGAGCAGGGTTATTTTTTCTTCCCCCTTCCCTCAGCCATTGGGGAGCAGAGCTGCCAAACCCTGAAGTTCAGCTTTATCACGTTTTATTATTCTTGCAGAAAATGGACTCTTTGCCACCGTAAATTAAGTTCCTTATGTTACCATTAGACTTTAAAATCATTGCAGTCTCTTTAAACATGCACAGGAAAAGGTACCTCTTGCTAATACCAAGCAGATCCCAGCTATCTCAATTTATCACCTTTGTTATTAAGAAACTTGTGCTAAGACACACAACTCAGACTTTTAATTTTGCTTAATATGGTATTAATTCAGGGCAAAAAAAGCATTTTCAGTCTTGTCAGATCTGTTTAGTCACTGATCTGGTTCAGTGTGCATTTGCCACTTCCAGCTTTGACCTTCACGAGTGCTAAAGCATGATTAAGCCTCAGGTCTCAGATGTCTTTCTGTAATTTTTCTTATTTTCCCTCATGGTTCTAAACAGAGATGCCACAGCTTGATTATTTCAAAAGCGTTTACAAGAACTCCTTGTTTCCTACTGCTGTCAGAAGAGATGCTGCTCCAAAAGACAGCGACCGTCCGGCTGTCCCCCCTTCCCCACGCAGCATCACCAACTCCTCAGCCAGAATTCCTCTGGGTTTGGTCCATGCTGGAATTGTAACGACTGACCCAAACCAAGGCCAGCCTGGTCACTTGTGTATCCAGAGGCTGAAGCTGCAAGCTGTGTGGCACAGGAGCATTGTTTAAATTGAATTTCAGCTGCACTGCCAAACCAGAGTCCTGGCTGTTGGGAGACAAACAGGAACTGCACAGCACAGGAATAGGAGCAAAACTGTTCCATCAGGGGTGGAATTCCTGCTTTCAGTCCCTTGGTTAGCTCCCAAAGCTAAACCAGGCTCTCTCTGAAAAGGAAAACCTCCACTTGCCTCACCTTTGAGCAGCCAGGGTATGAGGAGGAGGAGGGAGAAGCAAATAAACTTAATTGTCATGAGGTAACTGCAGGCACACTGAGGTTTGCCCAAACTTTTTGTTTTTTGGGCAGAAGTTATCTCAGCACTCCCAAAGAACATCCTCTGTGCTAAAGAGCCTTCCTGTGTCCTGCTGGGGAAGCCAGAGCTACCTGTGCCTCCATTCCCCACCCACAAACACCTGAAATGGGGCATTTCAGGGAGCTCCCTTTTAGTTCAACATAGTTCTTTTTTACATTATAATCCAGGATTTCCAAAATTTTTGGAAAGTAAATTACATTTTGTCTAGCAAATAGAGGATTTCCTTGTGTGTTAACAATAACAATAAACTGATTATTCCCCCCAAACAAAAGCCAAGCTGCTCGACACTGGTGCTGTCCAAGGACAGACAGAGGAGGGTTCATTCTCATTAAATGAATTTTTGCTCTAGTTTATTTTCCACTTTTGCCTTTTCTATTCTCACTTCTTCCTCATAAGCAAAATTGAGAGTGTTTTTTCAAGAATCTCAGAGCATTACAAGTATTTATGAATTTAGGACGAAAATGCCTTAGTCCCTTTATTTCTGTGATTTACACTCCTAAGCCGCCCAGGCTGCTTCTGTGGAAATCCACGGGGTGCTCTGAGAGTGTCTCCCCCCTTTCTGTGGGATAGAGGGAATCTGGGGAGTGGCCACAGACCAGAGCTCATAGATAACCACAGTCAGGTGACTTAGTGAATAATTCTGATTTGGGGAGAGTCTAACTTCACACATGTTTTTAAAGTACAACGAGATGCCAGGAAAATGTGCGGTAGCTCCATGTGGCACTGGGAGGAAACACCTCCAAAAAGATCGCCCCACAAAATCCATCTAAGATGGGAATAATGATTTCCAGAGAAGGGATGAGGGAAATGGGTCCCACACATGAGAATCTGAGAGGACTGGGCCTCCTGAATCAAAAACCCCTTAGGGTGCCCAAGTGTTGGGTTTCAAAAGCCCTGCTTAGGCAGGGCTTTTCTGTTTGCTCGGGCTGCTGCTGCTGCAGATCTGTGTGGAGAGAGACCCCCAAGCGCTCGGGAAGGTCGAAGCCCTGCCCTGCCCCTCAGGCAGAGCAGCCCTGGCTCCGAGGGGAACGGGAATCCTCACTCCTTGTCTGTTCCCTTGCAGTACCCTTCTTCTGCAGAGATCAACTTCAAGGAGATGCTGTGGGACCCCAAGAGAGGCTTCATCATCCCCTCCCACTCCTTCGTGCACTCTGGGATCCTCATGTGCTCGGCCCACGTCAACGGCAGCGTCTTCAACTCCTACTACATGGCCCAGAGACTGGGTGAGTGCCCAGGGAGCAGCACAGAGCCCCCGTTTCACTGGGAGCTCCTGGGTGCTGCTCCTCGGTTAGCCTCAGCTATATCTGACAGATCTCACTGGGCTGCATCTGGAATGCTCAAAGTAAACTCGTTCTTCCTTTTTTTCCCCCTGTTCGATAGAACTTGGATTGGAGCCACTCCTGGTTTTGAAAAATGACCAAGTGCTGAAGTGGTACAAACCAGGAGTGTTTTATTCAAACCCCACCAAGGTTTTGTTTGCTTGGATTGAGCTGTATTTACATTAAAACAACTGCTGGTTCAGGATAAACCAAACAGCAGCTTTCTTTTTGCTTCTGGTCATTAACCACGTGTGATCACCGTATAAAAATCTCACTACACTGCTAATTCACATCTTTGCTTTTTATAGATTTTTCCCTTGGTGATTTACTACACCATTTCCCTTGGATTTACAGCTGAGCTTCAGCTCATCATTAAAATCTGAATTTGAAGCAGCTAAACATTAAATTTTTGAGTGCTGGGCATTTATATGAAACCAATTAGAATTTATTTTTCTTTTGTTTTTCATGTCTGTTCTTTATCTCCTCATATATCTTCTGTTTACTGGGACTTCATTCCCATTAGCTCATGGCATCCTTCTATACAATCAGCACTCAGCTTTGAACAACAGCCTTGTAAATTTGCGTGGCAGCCAAATAAAAGTCCTGTAAATCTCTCTCTTTCTCCTTTTTTTCCCCTTGTTGGAGTAATTTTTGACTAAAATCATGCATGCAAACCTACAAAACCTACAAACCAAAAGGACAAAGGAAATCCCTTTCTCTGTTGTGTTACTGTCAGTGGTCAGGTGTGGTTTTGGTACTGGCCACCAAAACCTGATGGAAGTTCAGAGCTGAGGTATTTAACGCATTGATAAATGTGTAAGACCAAGATTTGGGGATCCCATTCAGGGATTTGGGGATCCCACTCAGGGATTTGGAGATCCCATTCAGGAAGGAAAGGGAGCTGGGCAGGACAGGGCAGGAGAAACGCGTCTCATGTCCAACAAAAGGGGATCCTCTCGTGCTGAGGCCCTCAAAAGGAGGAGCCACCTTTGGAAACTCCTTTCTGTGGAGCTGATGAGAGGGTTGGAGCCACGGCACGTGGAAGAGCCGTTCCTGACGGAGTCCTTGGGATCAGGGATCCGCTGCGTCCATGGGATCAGGGATCCGCTGTGTCCATGGGATCAGGGATCCGCTGGTGGATCCCAAACTGATGCAGGGAGTGCTGCTGGTCACAGCTTTGCCTCTTCCATTGCAGAGGGCAGAATACAGAACCTGGCCCTGAAGGCAACTCCCAAAAAGCTGCTGGTTGGAGAAACTCTCACTCTGGAGTGCAAAGCAGAGACCTTCATCAACGGGCGCATCGAGTTCGTCTGGACATGTCCCCGTGGCACAGTGAGTGCATGGAACTCCTGTATTCCCCCTCTTCCCAAAATCCACAGGGCTGAGAACACCTAATTATTACTCATTCTGAAATTATCCAACCATTTGTAAACCTATCATTGATTGAACTTTGTGTTTGGATGAATCTAAAACTTCCCTGCCCTTCTTGAATCTGCAGATTAAACTGTAAACCTGAGGCTAAATAAATCCTGGCAAGAAAAGCCAGGAGTGTTTCCTTCTTTTTGGGAAGAAAAACTCCCTCATTCCTTCTGTCCTGGCTGTCTCACAGTGACAAGTCTCAAATGCAGGTTGTAAGCTGTCAGTCTCCACATCTATTTTGGTATTTATGAAGTAGGAAAAAGCAAAGCAAAACACAACTGAACCGGTGAGAATGAAATCTAAATTCTGAGTGTAGGGTCTTGAGCTTTCTGTGGATACAATACAAAAGTGCCAAATTTGAAGTAGAAATAAGTAAAAGACTGAGCATTTGAGGTACCAAACTCTTTCAGTTCTCCTAAAAAAAACAAACCAGAGAGGGATCATTTCCCAAATCAGTTCATTTGTCTGAGATTCTACTCATGGGTCTGTTTGGTGCTGAGAATTAAAATAATTGGATTTTTTTTCTTTTTAGTTCAGCAAAATATGCATTGTAAAGAAGCATCTAAGCCTCTTGGGAAGGTGTAAAATGTGATTCCTAAAAAGTGGTTAATTTTGATTTGTTTCCTTAAAAAAAGAATGTCTGAGTTTGTTTTGGTGAGGAAACTACAGAAAATATAACACAGAATTTAGAGAGGTCCAAGTACTACAGTGTTACTGAATTCAGTTTCTTGAACCCCATATGGTGGAAAAGATTTGTTTTCCTGTGATCTCTCCTTATATTTCTAACATTATAAATGTAAAATTCATTGGCCAGATCTCTGGGATCAAAAATCCTATTGAAAGCGGTAATGCTTCCTAAAATTCTCCAGGAATTTGCATTGGCACTTGCCTGTCATAATATATTATATTTCTGTCATAATATATTTCTTTTAGAAAGCAGGAGGTTTTTAATACAGAAAAAATACTGACTGTGACCAAAATAAATTAAAAAACCCTCAAAATCAAACCCTCAGAGCACAGCTCTGACCCTGCAGCAGTTTTGCCCTGAGATCCTTGGGATTTGGTCCTGGAGAAGGGCTGGGCTGCATCCCCTTGTTTACCTGCCCAGATTTCAGCACAAAGTGCCACATTTCCACTCTGTTTCTCTCTCTTATTAGACTTGATAATGAAACTTCACACAAGAGCTCTTCCTGCTGATTTGCCTTTTATATTATTTATTTCAGTGATGGGGAGATGTGAATATTTTGATACGAATCACTGCTTTCCTTTACTGGCAGCCTTCAAGAGGGTGAACACAATAATCCAGTTTATGCTGCTTTTTGCCCCTCTCTTTTTGTGACCCCCAGCACCCTCAGCCCAGGAGAGCAATGGACCGGAGTGCTGTCGTGTACAAAGTCGGCAGCAACCTGACCATTGAGAATGTCACCATGGAAGATGGGGGCCTGTACATCTGCAGGACGTTCAATGCCACCAGGCTGGAGGCCAATGTCACCGTCACCGTGTATGGTGAGTGCTGCAGACCAGGATGGACCGGGAGCGTTCAGCTTAAAGGATAAGGCCAGGCTGTAAAATCTGCTGATTGAAATGGCATTAGGGAGAAATCCAACCAGTTAAAACATCCATTAATTATCTAGAACCTCTAGTCAATGAGAGTCAGCTCCCATGTCTTCAAACAAGTTCAAGAGGTACATTTAGATGGGATATTGGGAAGGAATTGTTCCCTGGGAGGGTGGGCAGGCCCTGGCACAGGGTGCCCAGAGAAGCTGTGGCTGCCCCTGGATCCCTGGGAATGTCCAAGGCCAGGCTGGATGGGGCTCGGAGCAGCCTGGGATGGTGGGAGGTGTCCCTGCCATGGCAGGGGTGGGAATGGATGGGCTTGAAGGTCACTCCCAACCCAAACCATTCTGAGATTCTGTGATGTCCGAGGGAGCTGAACTCTTTTGAAAAAGCTGGCACCACGTGTGGTTGCTGAGGCCCTGGAAAACCCAACCTGCTGGCTCCACATGGACAAGAGATGCCCCAGGCATTTCCCACACGGATCCAGGGGTGATGCTGGTGCACATCCTCTGCTTTCCATGTGAATTCCTCCATGTGGGAACAGCTCTTCCAGGCTGAGGCTGGGCTGCACAGGGGAGCTGAGGGAACAGCCTGATCCATGCAGGTCTATACTGGAAAAAATCCCGTGTGGGAACAGAGCAATCCACAGGTGTGAGCTCTGTCCTGTGGCACAGCTGCCGTTCCAAGTGTCCCTGCTCGTTTCTCTCCCCAGAAAAACCCTACCTCACGGTGTCACACAAGAAAGGGCCTTACTACGAGATCACCTCAGGACACAAGGCCCTGAAACTGGCTGCCAAGGTGGACGCCTTTCCTCGGCCCACCGTCACCTGGTGAGTGCCCCATCAGCAGCAGGAATGCCTGACGTCCTTCAGGAATCCTGGAGTAGATCACCACCATCCCTCACCACGCAGAGCAGAGACGGGAGCTGGGAATGCTCAGGGCTGAGCTCGGCTGAGGAGCTGTGGCTCCACTTTGGGTTCCTGAGCTCTGGCAGGCTGGGCAAGCCTCCCCTCATTCCCAGGCTTTTCCTCTCCTAGCCATGCAAGAAAGGTCCCTGCAGGAAAAATGTGTGTTTCACTTTCGCTGGACACAGAATGATTTGGGAGATCCAAGGAGAAAGCTCTCGGGGAAGGGTTTCCTGCTTACCCCCAGCAGTGGTGGGCAGCCTGCAAGGGGGCAGGGGATAATAGGAAAAGGACATATTTTCAACACAAGAAATTGTTTCTCTCCAGAACTTTTCAGTAATGTCCTCCAATCCTGTGCCAGCAGATCCTTGCAGTGCATCCTCCTGAGCAAACTCCGCCAGGATTGCAATGATTCTGCTAAACAGGAGGGGCAACACGGCAGCAACTCCAGGAGACATTCATGTCTCTTTTTACTCTTTCATCACTTGTCCTGTCTCCTGCTCTGCCTTTAACAACCCCATCCAATGCCTTTTACATCTTTAACTGCATTAAATCCCATGGCACAGCTGGCAGGGGGGTGCCTGTCCTGGCAGAGAAGGTGGCATTTCCCTGGAGCCAGCTGAGAGCCTGGCAGGCAGCAAAAGGTTGCTCAGGGCTGGCCTTGCTGCATTTTATTAGCAGTGAAATAACACGAAAGCCTCTCATTTTAGTGGAATCAGTGCCAGGAGGTGTTTCTAATTGCTGCTGTTATTTAGGGATGGGGATGTTTTGGGAGCTGAAGTGGGGACCGACCCCTTCTCCCTGCCAAGCCTTTGTTCCTGGGCTCAGTGTGGAGCTCTTTGGTGGCTGCCCGGGACCACCAGAGCTGCTTTCCCTTGGAGCCCCAGCTGTTGATGTTGGAGGTCTCTCAGGATGGTTGTTTTTAGGACTGCAAAGGAAGTTTCCAGCATCCTCAGGCAGTGGGAGATGCCCCAGGATCCTTGCACCGAGCCTAAAGCTCCGTGTGTGGCAAAGCCTGGCTTATTTCCTAACCGTAAACCTGCGTGTGGGGTGAGCAGTGAAGAGGAGCCTCTGCTGCAGTGCTGCTCTCCTGCCCTCAGGGAATATTCCAGGCTGGGAATTCCTTGCTGACTTCCCTATGGACCAACCTTCTCCAGGTCACAGAGTTTAACTTTTCCAGAAACAGTAAAGGCTCACAGAGACATCCTGAGAGACAATTCTGCTGATTTAATCTCTTCCTTTAAAACTGAGGACACACATTTTGCTAATCCATAATTTGCCACACTTGGTGCTGCCCATCCAACTTAATTTGGGGGTATTCAGATCATGGCTGAGCATGTGAGAGGCACTGTTCATTCAGATAAAATAAAACACCTTTTTCCTGTGTGGAGTGAATCCATCCCACAGCACTGGAGATGTGAATCAGTTCTACTGTGGAAGGATAACAGGAATTAATATCCAATCCAAGCAGTGATTCCAGACCTGCATTTCCCTTGCTGAGATGACCCTTTATCCCCCCTAATGTGAGTGCCAGGGTTTCTGGGGGATGACAGGGACATGATGAGCCTTGATGGGACTTCCCAAACAGGTACAAGGATGGCAAACTGATCAAGGACAACCACACCTGCTACGAGCCAGATCCACTGAAATACAGACTGGGAATACGAGATGTGAGACCAAAACATGCTGGGAACTACACCATCGTCCTGAGCAACCCCAAATACGGCCTCTACAAGAACCTCACCATGCAGCTGGTGGTGACAGGTAAGGACTTGATGTGTGTCACTCCTTCTGCTGGGTTATTTATCCTGTTTTGTGTGCTCCCACCGTGCCAGCCAGCAGGAATGGGTGGCACTTCCCAGGGTTTAGCACTGCCCAGAGACCACCACCTCCCTTAGAAGCACTGAACCCCTCATTTCAGCTGCTCTGAGGAGTTGTGTGACCCTGGGTCATTCAAGTGCCTTCCCCTGGGACACTGCACCTCCCGCAGCCACAGCACCGAGTGCCGGGACAGCGGCTCCACACAGGGAGGTGGAAATGCCTGGAAAGGGCACAAACTTCATATTTTTATAGGAGCTTGGGAGGATATCAAGTAGAGAGGTCCTTAGAAGTAGGGGCAGAGTTTCCCAAGAGAAGGGCTGGAAGTTTAATCCCTTGAGATTTAAAAGCAGCTTGGGCAAAGCACTGGAGAACATCTGCTGGGACAGGAAGAGTCCCAGTGGGGCTGAGGGAAGGAACTGGAGGAGCTGTCCTGGCTTTTATGTCTGTCCATCATCCTGCTCCAGATCCTGAGCCTGTAGTTTCTGTTCTGTCGCTTCTCTGCTGGCAGCACTCGAGGGACAGGTTCATTTTCAGGGGAATTTGGAGCAAACCGTGGTGTGCACTGAAGCGGGTTCACTTGCCATAGAGGGAAAATAGATTTTGAAATGCCATTTATTGACCTCCCTGGCTGGATAATGCAGAACAGAGCCACACTGTCTCTTTGCACATCCACTGCCTCTTTTAATCCACTGACTTTGGCAATAGAGATTGAATTATGAGGCCAAGTAGGAGTTCAGCAAAAGTTAGCTCTGCTTTCTCTTTGTATTTTCCACTTGGGCAGTGAGCAGTTATTGAGGCAGGTTTGCTTTCTTTTCTGTGGTGAATTCTTCTTTCCTTACCCTCTTTACACCTCAAAATATTCTCAATCATCCAATTTTTATATTCTTATGTATCATTGTCACTTCCAGCAGCTGCGTTTGTCTCGTTTCACCTTTCAGAAAGGAATGATGCCTGAAAACTGGAGAACTTGTCACTTAGGCATATCTGGCCTATTAAAATTATTAAATAAGATATGGTAGCTTAAAAAACCTGAAATAAGACATAAATTAATGTGTGATTTAGGAGTGGAGGACATGCTCATGGGCAGTCCTGCAGCTCAGCTGAGCAGGAGGAACGTGTTAAGCTGCATAGTTTCTCCACTTGAGATTGTTTTTCCACACAATGGTTTTGCCTCTTCAGAGAACAGAAACATTCAAAGGAAGAGAGAATTAAGAATGATAATAAACTATCTTGTCAAGGTAAATATTGGTGTTTGTGTGCGGGAGGGAGCGTTTCCTTGAGGAGTGGCTGTTCCCCAAATAGGCAACCAAAAACAAACAGAGCCTTTTTCTATCAGCAAGATGCTATTTCAGGATTCAAGCATCCCAGCACAAGCTTTCCATGCCCACGCTGTGTCCAAGCTTGGGGCATCCCGTCCCTCACCCAGTGCTGCTCATCCTCAGCCTTTCCAGGGCTCAGCCCAGCAAAGGCTTCATCAGCAGTAATTATTTAATTGCAAACCCCCCCATTTCTCAAAGTCCGGCAGCTGCAGGAGTGTTCCCAACTGTCCCATGGTGAAGCACAGGAAAAACACCCAGCAAGGGTCTCTTTTCTGGTGACAGAAAGTCGGGGAGTGGGAGCAGAACAGGGAAAGCTCTGCCCAGGGGTGCCGTGGGTGGAAGCTGAGGCTGCAGACAGGGAGAGTTTGAGAGGCTGCAGCAGGACTGGCACCCAGCACCCAGGGAATTCTGCCATCCCTGCAGCACCCAGGGAATTCTGCCACCCTGCCAGGCTCTCCCCTGCAGCACCCAGGGAATTCTGCCATCCCCTCCCCTGCAGCACCACCCTGATGTGCTGTGTGTGAAGCACTCAGCCCAGGAGAGACTCATTTCACTGAGATTTGTTTGGGTAGAGCCCAAAAAGGGCAAATTGTGCTCTTGAAGTTTCTCCAAACTGGCCTTTCTCTTGTGCTTCCCATCAGAGTGCAGGGACAGCTTTTTCAGGAGCCGCTTTTTCAGATCTGGGCATCCTTTGCTTTCCTTTCAAGTACACTCTGAAGCTCCAAACTGAAAGCAGACTGGAATTTTTCCCTTGACTCTCCACAAATAACCTGGCACTTTATCTCCAGCCATCATGATGGATGTCTGGGTATCACACCTGAATAGATTAAATTGCTTGGAGTTTCAGCAGACCCCGAGACAAGAGAAGGAGACCAAAACACACTTTGAAGCCCTTTTCTGCACGGATTACCTGAAAGAACCCACCTCGAGCTGGAGGTGTGATTAATGCCTCTGCTCAGAACCACAGGCAGCCTGCAGTTACTGAAGCTGGGGTTTGAACACAGGGATTAGTGGAGCTGATGGGAAAATCCTCTTGGGCTTCAGGTGGACGCAGTGGTTGGAGTATCAGTTTTGCATCGTGGCTAAAAGATGGAGCCTGCAGCAGGGCAGCTCTTGATAACCCTCCTGCTGAGTAACAACCACGTACCCTGAGAGCGAGGAGCAATTTCTGTTTGAAAAACAGCGTTGCTCCCCAAATCCAGGGCCAGCCTTTCATTTCAGAGGTGCACCTGAGAAAGGGAGCGAGTTCTGATCCACACTGTTAAAGAGAACAGGGGAAAATTACACAACCAGACTTTGGAATGAGGAGATAAATGTCATTTGAATGTTTTCTGTGGCTGCAAGGGGACACTGCAGTGCAGAAATGATCAGTAATCACACAGCCCCCTCTTCCGAGAGTCTCTTCACAATAATCCATCATTACTGTGCCACAGGTACTCCGCTGGCTCTCAGCGTGCTGTGCCAAAGCCATCAGCTGCATATTTGGGCTGGGTGCAGAGGAAGTTTGAAGTTAATATTGTTGTGAATTGTTTTTCACAAACAAAGTATAAACAGCAGCAGGGCTCGACCGTCAAATTGCTCTGTATTGATTTTGGCAGTGTATTTATTCACTGCTAACGGCAGCAGAGGAGAACCCTTTGAGCAGGATGAGAACAAGATCAGAAGTCCCCTGCCTGGGCCCTGTGGGCAGTGTCTCTCCTGACCTGCAGTGCTGCAGCTTTCCTTGCAGTCACCTCCTGGACGTTTAATTGGGAGCAATCCCAGAGTTCTGCCCCACTGTGGGCACAAGGTGTTTCACTCCATGGGAATGAGTAAAACATGAGGAGCTATTTCCCCCAAAGTTTGATTTGGCCACAAAACCGAGGAGTACCTGCAGAGGGATCAAGTGGAGAGGGAGCAAAATGGGCAAATAACTCCAGAGCTGCAGGGTGGGAACCGAGAGAACAAGGTCCAGCAAGGAGCTGCCTGGCCTGGAGGAGAACGGTGCTGCTATTCCAAAAATGCCTCTGCAAGAAGTGGCTTAGCCGTGCCTCTGGTCACCCCTGCTCCCACTGCAGCTGGAATTTAATCTTGCAGGAGCACATATCTCCGTGTGGAGTCACCTTGGCTCATTGTAGGACTCAGGTCCCCAGGAGGTGGCTGATTGCATTTTCAAAACACTCCTTCTTTACATATTTACACATCAAACACTGTCCAAGAAGCGGTGGGTTGCTGTGGTTTTGTTTTGTTTGATTAAATTCTTATTGAGAAAAGCTTCAAGAAAATAATGTCCTGAAGAATTTGGAAGGGAGGGAGCAAGGAGAAGGAACAATCCTAGCAAACAGCTGGTGGCTGAAAATCTGAGCCAGCCAAGGGGGAGAAATGTGGGAGAAAAGAGTTATTCCGGGCTGGAGTGGAAAGCGGTCTCAGAACAAAACATCAACAACCCCCTCAGATCTATTTCTGGGCAAGCAGACTGTGTTTCATCCTCACCCTTGTCCAAGTCATCTGCGTCCATCAGGGTTCCTGCTGAGCCCTGCTGGAGCAGCCAGCGTGCTCTGGCCACCACCTAGGGAGTGAGGAGCGTCCTGAAGCACGAGTTAATTCAAAAGTGGGATGAATAACCTCCTTCACCACTTTGCCTTTCTTCTTTGTCCCAGAGTTTCTCTCCTGTGCTCCCCTCAAGGCTCTTCCAGCACATATTGCTTTGGGTTCCAGCTGCTCCAGCCAACTGAAGTTACATTCCCTCGTAGAGTCCTTGATCCCCCAAGCTTGTGTTGTAGCTGTAAGAAAAGCAGGATTAAGGGCTGGAAATAACAGCAGGCAGCAGGAACTCAGGCTCCTGTGAATTCCCCTCTCCTGGGAAGGACTGGAAGGAAAGGGGTGCATGGCACTGGTTACACCTGGATTTGTTACCAGGCAGGAGCAGCTCCACAGCACCGAATGATGCTCATTGCCCTACTCCGTAGTCAGGCCAGCTCTTCATATTTTGGTTTAAAAACCAAAGGCAGTTCTGTGCCTGACCTTCCCTGGCTTGCAAGGGATGAGTGGACATCAAAGGAGTCCCCAGTGATCTCCATGAAAGCCAAGAAATGCGTGGTGATGCACGAGAACAAAACCCCATCACCTCCCCCAGAGGCAGAGCAGGGAGAGGGGAAGGAGCCCTGAGGATGAGGTTAATGCAGCTGGGCTGTGCCACGGCAGAGGAAAAGAGCTCTGAGGGTGGGGGATCTCAGCCACAGCCAGCACAGGACAGGGGGGACATCTCACAGTCCCCGGTGTGTGGAAGGGTCACTGAAATCCCTGAGCTGAACACTAAGAGAAAGAAGAATTTCTTTGGATTCTCGGTGAAATGCAGCTGATGTTCAGGCTGAAGGACTGAGCCACACAAATGCTGTCCCTTCGCCGGGGTCCTGCCAGGGCTGGGTTTCCTTTGTGGAGCACGTCCAGCTCCTGCCCAGCTCCTTGGAGGATGAGCTACTCAGGAAAAGTCAAAACAGAAAATCGGATTTTCCACCTCCTGGGCCAGCCGAGCAAAGTAGAAATCCCAAAATAAAACCCATCCAGCCAGTGTTCCAAAGTGTTTCCAAGTCCAAGGCTTTGCTTTCCTCCTGGGTTCTGGGAGCTATGTCTGTAGCTCATGGATGCAGGACACAGTGCTCCAATCCACGCTTCCAGCCTCAGTTCTCAGGGACAGGCAGGAGAGAAACAACTTCTTCTGGGGGATTTATGAAAGAAAAGAAAAATGCAGCAGCACAAGGAGGCTGCAGCAGCCCTTTCCCGCACTAATTATGAACAAATCCTGGAGAGTTTTCTCCCTGACATCATCCAAACCCTGCACACTTGCAGCTCCCAGGAGAGCCCCTGATGAAAAAGTCAGATGAGCTATTTTCATTTTGCTGGAAGTAGCCAAAGCAGTTTTAGGAAGGGGAAGGTGGGGGCCTGCTGGAGTTTGCCAGAAGGATCCGAAGCATTCAGCTCCTGTCTTTGCAGCAGCAACCTCTGACAGCCCCAAAAACCCAGAGTGAGGGGGGAAGTGTCACCTCGTGCTTCCCACGCTGTCCCTCAGCCAACCTGCAGGTCCAGTAACTGATTTTTGGAAAGCAGGCGAATGGGACAGAGAGAAAAATCCTAGCAAACTGCCTGCTCTGCTTAAAATGAGCAGTTCTTCATCACCCATTTGCTTCTGAACTCTGTAAAAAAATAAGATGGGGAGAGACAGATGAGAGAAACCCCTTTTTTTAGCCCCAAAGCTGCACTGGGGGTGACTGACAGCTCTGGGAGAGCACGGGAAAAGAGATTTCTTCCTGCTCTGGGAAGAGAGAGACATCCAGAAGTGACACAGGTCAGAAAAACCCAAGCCAAGCTGCACTGCCATTTTAACACTAAAATTCCCCATGGGGCAGGTCAGGTTCCCTGTGATTTTTCTTGCTATCTGTTCCTCCAGGATCCAAGTGCTTGGTTCTCTCCCAGCCCTGGCATTCCCAGCCCATTCCAGGGGGTCACTGCAGCAGCTGGAGGTTAGGCAGGGGCATAATCCTGTCCCTAATTCTATTCCTGGCCGTGGTATCGACTCCCAGAGAGGTTTTGGCCACTCCTTTCAGCTGTTTCCTTGCAGGTTCCGTGGGGACAGGGCCCTGCACCCACCTGAGAGCAGCTCTGGGTGCAGGCTATGGGGAAAACAACAAAACAGCAGCAATCGGCCCCGGAAATGCTCCCAGCCAAAATCAGCCAGGGTCAAACACAGTGTGGGGGTCAGTCTGAAACAAAAATTGTGTTTTCAGATCATTTCACTCTTTTTTTTCTTTCCTTTTACTAAAACGGAAAGAAAAGAAACGTGAAGCAAACCCAGATAACTTTGTCATTTTGGGTTTTACTTTGGGGGAAATTTCACCCTTTCCCAGTCCAAGCCTGCACTAGGAAGTTCCCTCTCTCCCTTACAGAATATTCACTTGTATTTCCATTAAGTACTGTGCAAACATCAGCTGGAAGGCTCCCAAGTGCAAATATTTTTTGGTAAGCAGAAAAGATAAATAGAAAACAAGTTGCAGCTCCATCAATGGTTTTAATGAAGCCCCATGTCCAGCAAAGTACCTAAGGTTGAGATTAATGCTTCACTGGCCCCTCTATGTTATTTTAATGATGTGCTTAATGTGAAAAGATTTTCTGAAGCAGTTTAAGTGGTAGTGGGGAAGGTGCATAAACAGCAGGTCAGTCAGAGGGCACTGAAAGGAAAGCAAAGTTTTTTTACAAAATGCAGAGAAACCTTCTCTGTGATGTCCTCTATATTTGGATGCTCCTTTGGGTGGCAGGTGTACAACCCCTCATGGCACCTGCAAGGAATTCAGGGAGGGTGAATGTCCTAATCCTTGCACACATTATCTGCTCCTAACGCCACAAACTGGAGATAACAGCAGCAGGAAGGTGAGATTTGCATAACGCTGATCAATTTGAAACCTGCAGTAAGCAGAAGTGCTTTTTGATTGCATTTCCCAGTGCAGCAGCAGCCAGGTCTTTAGTAATTCAGGTCAGCTCTCACAGCAGCAATTGCACCTCTGCAAGGCGAGCTGGGGATACAATCCCACTTCAAGGCAGAGAGGACGAAAAGCCATTTATTTGGACACATTTAAAGCCATCTGCACGGCCCTCCTTCCCCACGCAGCCGGGGACCAGAAAGCTTTTAAGGTTTGTTTGGCTTCTGCTTGAGAAAGCTCAGCCTGGGGAGGGCCACGGCCAAGGGCTGGGAGAGGCTGGGGGGAGCAAGGAGGTCCCGGGGAGGAGGGGTGGGAAGCCAAAGTGGGATGGAGAAGGAAGGAAGGGGGTGGAAAGATCTGCTCTGGCAGTGCTTGCAGAGGGATTTGTATCCCTCAGCCTTCCCCACACGGGGCAGGAGCAGGGATAAGGGTTGGTGCACAATCCCTGTGCTGCTCGGTGAGCAAACACGAAAGGGAGAGCAAAGCTGTGTCTGGAGGGGCAGAGAGAGAGTTACCCGAGAAACTCTGCCAGGTGCACCCTCAGCAATGGCAGGCTTTGGGCTCAGAACCCCTCAGCAGGCTGACGGGAGAGCCTGTCCACAGGGGACACTGGGCAGGTGCCAGCCCTGAGGAACCAGCCAGTCTGAGCCAACCCAAAGCGCCAGTCCCACCACAGGAACCAGTTCTGGGGTTTCCATCAGCCATGGGGGCAACTGCTGTAAGCAGGATTCGGCCCAGGAAGGGAAAGGGCAAAGCTTCAGCTGCCTTCAGGGCACAGTCAGAGGTGCAGTGGCCACGGCAGTGGGCAGAGGCTTGGAAAGGTTTCATCCCAGGAGATATCCCCCACAGGAGGACCCTACCTTGCCCCCACAAACCTGCAGTGCTCCAGGGCCAGCACCCTGCAGGAACAGCGGGGCACAGGGGGGTGTGGAAAGGCCCTGTCCCCATCCTGGACACCTGAGCAGGGTCACCTGCAGGGCCTGTACCCATCCTGGACACCTGAGCAGGGTCACCTGCAGGGCCTGTCCCTGTCCTGGACACCTGAGCAGCGTCACCTGCAGGGCCTGTCCCCATCCTGGACACCTGAGCAGCGTCACCTGCAGGGCCTGTACCCATCCTGGACACCTGAGCAGCGTCACCTGCAGGGCCCTGTCCCTGTCCTGGACACCTGAGCAGGGTCACCTGCAGGGTGACACCACCTCCACCACCACCTCTGCAGGGACAGACACTTCTTCAGTCTCTGAATTTGTGCCCACAATCAGCCCCCAGCCCACACTCCGTTATGTGAAAGAACAGATGGGGAGGCGTTTCCAGCCAACCTCTCACACTTAAAGAAAATAATTGCTTGATCATAAATAATGATTATTTCAATTGGTGAATCATTTTGACTCATTTTAGGTCTCAAGTCTGATTCAACAGTGCCATAATTGTGGCATGAAGAATTCACTCCTCACTCGTGTATGTTCTTGTTAGCATTGGATCACGTTAAATTATTATTTCTTTTTTAGAAGGACAATTTAAACGACAGTCAACCAAGAATAGAGGAAAATGTCCTGCTATTAAATGACTGTGATCAATCCTTCTCCCCCCGTACTCTTTCCCACACACAAACACCAATCCCCCTGCCCAAGTGTGTAAAGCTTTGTTTTTACAGCCCAAAAAACAACACTTGAGCAACCTTTCACATAACACTTGTGTAACCTTTCACACTGAACTTCGAGTCTTTCTCCAAGTGAAATCACGCTTTTGAGGTCAGTCCAGACATGTCAAACACAGGATTTGAGACTGAAAAGAAAAATGTCCGAGATAATAAAAAATGTGCTTCTCCCTCCGGGAGAATTTACGGAATTATTTTTATGATCAGAAGTAATTTATTGATGGGAAATGAGATGCCAGCTAAGGAAATTCACTGTTAGTCCCAACAGTTTGTCCTGTGAGTTGCTCAGGAATCTCCAAGCACTTGGAATCCTACGGCTCAGCTCAACGAGAGCCACACCAAACAGGGGCCAGCATTTGGGTTTCTCAGGGGAAATGTTAATCAGGACTTTCTGAAGGTCCTTTAAACAGCCAGTGTTTTATGACAGGATGGGATATGGCTGAACCTACTCCAGTCAGTGCTTCCATGGGGTGGAGAAGGAAATACTGATGTGTTTTCAGGCACTGGTGAGGTCAGAAGATCTTTCAGAGTCTGACCATGAGAAATGCCAAGTGAGAGTCCCACCAAGACACGGGATCAGCCTGGTCAGTCCTCTCCTAAGAGGGCTGGAAGGCAAAAAAAGACTATTAAAAAAAAAAAAGAGGGAAAGGGCTCAAGATTGATGAGGTGGGCAATAGCTCATATTTACATATCTGGGGCCTCCTTGACAGCAGAAAAAATAAGTTAGCCCAAAAAATAGAAATCTAATCTACATTCACTTCCCAGCTTGTCAGAAGGCCTCGGTGCAGAGCAGCCTCCCTTGGCTGCACAGGGGTGTCCCACGGAGGGACCCCACCAATAAATCTGTTTGATTTCCTGTTATGAGCAGCAGACAAAGAGATACGGCCAGGGATGGGCAGAGCTGTCTGCATGAGGGAAGAGCCTGTGCTTTCACCCCAAACCCAAACCCACCCTGTCCGAGGTTAGCAAAAGTTCAGTTCACTTTGGGGCTTTTTTCCCGTTATTTCTCCTTTTTGTGCCTTCCCGTGGGAGCTGGAGGGAGACAGGACAAAGTGTCTCTTTCCTGCTGGCAACGAGCAGCCCTGAAAGTGTCACAAAAAGTTTGCTCTTGAGAGATTTCCAGTGCGAGGGTGTGATCTTGCAGCCCCTCCAGATGTGAGTAATGCCGTGACATTTTTAATGGCTCTGTGGTTGGTGAGAATTTCTTGGCATTTCTCTCCAAGTGTTTTCCCCACACCGCTCCTTCCTCGCTTTCTTCTCCCCTCCATCCAGTGCACGTTACACACACACAGAAAAGGAAAGATTTCAGGTGGAAAAGATGTTTTTTTCCCAAAGTCTGAGACCTGGTGGCAGCACTGCAGAGCAGCAGCTGCTTGACAAGGTTCCTCTCAGGAGGTGACATCAGCCCTCCAATCCCATTTTGCCCACAGTCCATGGACTGATCCTGATCCTGCAGCCCTGCCCAAGAGATGTTCCACGGCATGAATTTTCCAGAGGTCCAGCAGGTCCACAACAACATGTGAAAGGGATTAGGATGAATGTGGCAGCATTGCAATGTGTTTTGTGAAATGCCACGACCAACACCCTTGTTTCTGTGAAGGAATATTTTCAGAACTGTTGGGAATTCCCCACAGCATCAGGAGCCTTGCTGGATCATCACTTCTCCCAGCAAAATGTTTCAAAACCTTTTCTGGATGTAAATTTGCTCATTTGCATTTTTGTGGGTTTTTTTCCTTTAGAGAGACCCAAGATCTATGAAAAGGAAACCGATTTTGATAAGATTGTGCGGGTGGAATTGAGAAGCAAACACAAAATCCAGTGCACGGCAAGCGGGAATCCCGAGCCGAGGATCGAGTGGAGGTGGCAGCCCTGCAACCTCACAGACACCCTGTAAGTGACATCCCCGTGGATGAACATGTTCCTGAAGTGTTGGGTAGCTTCCAGTCAGGTTTTCTTTCCACTCCATCCTATTTATCTGAGCTAAAATCACAAGCAGGGTGAAGATCTCCAGGGTTCTGAGCCCAGCTGTGTTTGTGCACGTTGTGTATTACCTGAATTGTGTTAAATAAGTTTAAAGTGACTAAAGATCGTTGAATTTTCCTTTACCTTGACCAGCAGTGCCCCTCTGACTTTCCTTAGCCCTGCTGAATGCTGTGAACACGTCTGACAGAGGAAAACCAGCGGGATTTGTGGGCAGAGCTAACACACCTTTTGAAGCTTTGCCAGACAAACCTGCTGAAGGCTTGGCTTCCTTAAATCCATGTGGGATTCGTGGCACTTCCCAAGGGCTGTCTTCACTCGTGCACGCTGGGCTCAGGCTCCTGTGGCAGCCTCTGTGTCCCAGAAGATGGAAGAGGGAATTGTGTCTTGCTGGGGACCCTTCTGTGCTGGAGGCCAAGGTGTGAACACGCAGCAAGCCACCGGGTCAGAGGTGCCAGAGAGGAAGGAGGCCAGGGAACAGCCAGGATGCCTCTGGAGATTTGCCTAAGGAGACTTTCCCTTTGCTCCTGCAGCTCCCTGAGCAGAGGGGTCTGCAGAGAGAGGCCCTGGCTGATGCCCAGTTGCTTCCCTGGGCACATGCAGGAGCCAGGCCCCGCACAGTTCTGACCATTTCAGCTCCTCCCTGCAGTGAGAGGGATGAAATCAGGTTTTCCATCCATAAAAAAAATGAAGACAGGTCTAGAAAGCAAAGGAGAAAATTGCTGGATAGTGCCTTATTTTCTCACTCATTTGTTGCTGTGAATGGCAAGCCATGAGGCAGGGAAAAATCAGCGAGAAGTCCTTTCCCAGGTTCTCTGTGCAGCACAGGGACGTTGGGTGATCCAGTCTCAGCTTGGGAGTGACCCTGTGTGCCTGCCCGAGGCTGGAGTCCTGCAGTTACACTGCTCCTGTGGGAATAAACTCAGGGATCTGAGGGCTTTGCTGGCACTGCCGGGCAGCAGGAGGCACAGGGGCTCTGCTTGGGAGGGGTTCAGCGAGAGCAGAGTGGAAACACCACGTGGAAACAGGTTCTGCATCCTCTAGGAAAGCCAGAGGTGACCTGAAACCTTTTCCAGACCTTTCTGTCTAGGGGGAGAGAACTGGCCATGAGTGCCGAGTTAAACCAGATCCAAACCAGTGACCTGGTGGCAAAGGACCTCACATAACCCTCGTTGCAGCTCTCTGGCTCTCTGATCTTATCAATTTAAATACAATTGCAGAGTGGCTCTACCTCTGCTGGCCCCAGGGGCAGCCTTATCTTGCTGCAGCAGAAGCTGGAGGAGGATTCCTGTGGGAAATGACACAGCCCCCATTTCCTTCTGTTGTCTGACTTCCTCTCTCTCTGTCTTTCTCTCCCCCCACTCTCCCTCAGCAGTGCCCTTTGAGTCCCTGAGCACCAGCATTGTTCCTCAGAGCTGGGATGTGATTTACTTCCTCTGAGCTTTCTCCCTTCGTGCTCAGGTCAGGACTGTGCCTTGCAGGAAGTCCCTCAAGACATCTTCTAATGAGGCCCCTCTGAGAGCTGCGAACCCTCCCCTGAGCCGGGGTGTTGCCCCTGTGCTTTGTGTGGCTTTGGCAAAGGCTCGGCTGATTTACGGAGGAATTTCTGCAGCATCAGCCCCCATAAAAGCCCATATTCATTTTACCTCCCAAAAGCCCGTGGTGGGCTCAGAGCCTTTGCATCTCTAGGAATGAGAAGAGCTGTGTCTCTGCTTAGTTTTTTCCAAGTTGAGGAAGACAGGAAAGCTTTTTGCCCTGGATGGTGCAGCTGGACCTCCCCACATGATGTGTTACAGGCTCTGCTCCTTGCCCATATTCCAAAGGGAGAATTGATAAGTGTCTTTTGTGGAATGTGCAGCATTAAAGGAGCCTTCTGCTGTTCTATCCCAGTATTTATCCATTCCACTCCCTCAGCCCACACTTCCTGTTGGAAGCTGAGCACAGACACTCAGCAACATCCACCTCCCCGCAGCTTGGAGTGACTGGCATTTTGAATTTGGAAATATAACTTATATTAGCCGGATTAAACTCACACGATTTAATTAGCTGCCCAGTATTTTCCATTTCTAATCTTTGGGAAGGCTGGGGGGTTCGTTGCTGGTCATGCACTGATTTTGTTTGCCTCTGTCAAGGTGTTTTGTAAATAATTTGGAAATGTTGGGTTGAAGGAATGCAGCGGTTTCACAAAGAGGTAACAGACTCCAGCAGCAACAGATTTTAGGAGTATTTAAGACCTAAGATTATTGTCTAAGACTGACATTTTCTCACTCCAATACACCCCCCTGCTTACCTTGGACACCATCTCTGCTTTTCTACCTCCAGGTGCAATCCTGAGGGGCAAAAGGTTGTGGTTCAGGAGAACACGGTGACAGGAAACAAGATCAGGAGCATTGAGAACACCGCCATGAGGCAGGGGGATAAACTGAAGGTATGTGTGGGACGGCCTGGGGATGATGTCAGGGTGTGCTCACCCCCAGCTCGTGGTTCCCAAGCTGCTGAGGGTTCTTTGCATGCTTGGCATTCCCCAGCGCTGGGATCATCTCAGATCTCTGCTGTTTACAAGTGCCGGCGTTTGGGAATGATGTCACACGCCCTGTTTAAAACTCTCCCAAGACTTTTGGGTCTAAACCTTCTGTGTCTCCCTCAGTCATGAGAAAGTGTGAGAGTGGCTCAGTGCCAGGGGTGATGGGACATGAACGCTGATCAGGACTCTGAGCTCATGAAACACTTGGAGAGCTCTTTGTCCCTGCCCCTCTGTGTCCTGTCCCCCTGTGTCCTGCCCCCCTTTATCCTGTCCCCCTTTATCCTNCATGTCCCCCTTTATCCTGCCCCCCTTTGTCCTTGCCCCCCTGTGTCCTGCCCAGTTTTCTCCACTCCCAGCAGCAGGAGCTGCCCAGGTGTGTGATGTGCAGCCCTGCAGTGCCTCAGGTACCTGCTCTGATTTCCAGAGTGTGCAGGTCTTGTGTTGAAACCATTTCACTGGGACAATGAAGGAGGGAAAACCTCCTTCCTTGGACACTTCCCTGCCTGCTGCCCCCTCCAGCAGCCCTGGGATCACACTGCCTGTGTGAACTGCAGAGATCCCACCAGGAATTACCTGTTCAGGGTCCCCCAGGTGCCTGGGGTGGTACTGGCTGCTGTTCCACACGTCCGTGCTGGGAATCTGCTGTGGATTCAGGGCTCCCGACCCTGCTGGGCTCTGCTGGGGTTACCTGTCGGACTTGCAGGGGTTGCTGGCTCCAGGAGGGGGTTTGCAGCTGCACATTTCGAGGTGGATGTTCCGGATGGTTCCGTGTCTGATCCTGCAGGGTGCTGGACGCTGCCGTTCAAATCCTGGTTCACCTTTGGGCATGGGAGAATTCTTGAGTTACTCCTGTGCTTAAAGTTAGGCACAAAGCTAAAGTGCTCTTCTGGACTGGGTCCAGACTAAATCAGCATCTGGCAGGATCAGTGCCTCAGCCATCTGCTCTTTCTCAGGGAGACTTTCCAGTTCTAAACATAATCCAAACCAGAGCTCTGAAAACATGGAGCTTGGGCTGGGAAGGAGAAAATCAGTGTTTGCCTCCCATTCCTGAGTTTTTCCATAGCTGGGAGATATTTATAAATTGGATTTATTTAGATGGCATAGCGCCCCTTAAGCTCTGGCTTTAATGTATTCTTTAAGAATTTTGGATCTTGGGTAAAAGCAACTCCCTAAAAAGTGCTAATTATTTATAAAAATGGAGGTTGGTGACATTTACCTTCAAAGTTTCTTCTTTTTCTAAGACTTTTTGGTTGCTGCATGGGCTGACAGGAGCTTTGAGACTCTCAGAGCTACTGTTTGTCTCCATATATATATTTTATATATATATAAAATCAGCGTTTACATATTTCATGATTAAAGTTACCAGCTACATAATTTTACAATTTATAGGATATTCATTCTTTTTCTCCCTGGCTGAAAACACAGTCTGAGGTGTTTCCTATTAATTTTTATGTCCTGATTAAGATTTATTTAAATTAATATAACTATATTATAGGAATATAATATAACTAGGAAACTATAAACTATAACTATAAATAGGAATATTAATATAACTATATTATAGGAATCTCAGGTTTCAGCACTCCCTGCTTACATCGCAGACAATTCCCGTCCTTCCCCCTTTCTGAAGTCCAAGGCTCTGTGTTAATTGGAGTCTTTATAATACAGAATATCATTTTTAAAAAAGATACTGAGGAAAAAGTCTTCAGGCTTTTCCTTGAGTTTTATCAGTCGTTATTCCCACCAGGAATGGAGCAGACAGGAAACAGCCCCATCCATTCCCAGCAAGTAATTCACCTGCATTGACCAAGCAGATCTAAAAATAAAGATGTTGGAGTCTGAGCTGTCAGGAACTGTGTTAGGAACCTGGGATTAGCCGAGGTTGGGGATTTTCCTGTGGGATTTGAGCCCGTCCCATGAGCACTTGGGCAGTAGGGGGAATTCACCTGGGCTCCAGGATTTGTCAAGAGTTCACCCTTGGGAGCTGCAGCAATAAAAGCTGGTCCAGCCACACGTGGAAACTTGTATTAACTGTTTAGAGCTGCTAAAAATAGGGGAATAACTCCCCTGGAATCACCAGATCCAGAAATTTGCCCGAAGCAAGCTGGCAAGGCAGCAAGCACGGGTTTTTCCAGCAAACCCCTGGTGCTCTTTGATCACGTGAAGCTCTTCAGACACCTCCTGACAGAAGTGCCATGTAAAATTGAGCTCTGTTGTCATGATATTCCATGAGTATTCCACAGACAGAGAAGTGAATTTCACCTCCTCCTGCCTTCCTAAGCCTGAGTCTCATTCCTAAGGAAAAGCACGAGGTTGTGGTTGAGGTTGTGATGGACTTCAGTGAAGTTTTGGTCAAACAGTGGTTGAGGCAGCTGCACTGTGATGGTTTCACTTTCCCTCGGGTTTTGAGTCCGTGCTGACCTTCTCACTTTGGGATTTGAAGCACTGTGTGGCTCCTCTGAATCTGCGTTTTCACACCAGGTGTGACACCCGTGACTGCAGGAATTGCCTGACTTTTCAAGCCACAAGGAGCTAGGTTGCTATTTTATTTTCTTTCCTGTTAGCAAAATAACAAACTGGCCTGAGCTTGTGACCAGCAGAAGAGAATAGCAAGGCTCATGCATAATTCAGTCCTCACTGGGGGGTTCTTTTCATCTCTTTTCTCCCTTTCATGTCTATATGAGAGTGGCCAGGCCACGTGGGTGTTTCTGCTGGTGAAATTCACAACCCCTCAAGAAAATTGACCCAAAAATGCCAAGTTTAGACCTCCTGAAGGAACAAAAAGACTACATTAGAGCAGTGGGATGTGTGTGGTGAGAAGTGTGTGAGCAGCTCCGCCGGGCTGTTCGAATGTGTCACTTCAGGGAGCTCCTCCAGCCCCGGCACGCCTGGCTGTGCCAGGGAAGGGGACAGGCCCAGGGAGGGGGTCGGGACTCAGCAGCACTCCCTGGGGATCAGCATCAGTGTCAGGCGCTGCCCGGGCACAGGAGCAGGTGGCACTGCCCTCGCTGGGTCTGGTGAGAGCCTGGCCGGCAGCAGGGACATCAGAACTGGCCCTTTGTGTTCCCTGACCCCCTGAATTCCATAGCTGCAGTCACTGGAGAGACGAGCAGGGGGTGGTGATTGCTCGGGACCAGCCAGGATTTACCCACCTGCTCCAGGGCTGGAGGGTGACCAGTCCATCCACCCCACAGTTCCTCCAGAGGCACCTCAGACCCCCAGTGTGCCCAGTTCCCAGCCCAGTCCAGCACCTTTCCTGACCACCCAGTGCTGCCACCAGCTCTGCTCGCTCTGAGGAAGGCACTGGTTGCTCCCTTTTCCCAGGGAAATAAGCTGCAAGTTCTCAGCCAGCTCCCAGACTTCTCACTCATCCTCAGCCCATCCTTTAGCATGTTTTGAGTGAATGAACTCCAATCCTGGATCAGGACTGTCAGGCTATGCAAACAAGTGTTATTGTGTGCCACTCAAGTGGATGGATGAGGAGTGAGCTGAATGCTTTCTGTGCAGGGTCCCTGGTGAAGTTCCTCTAATTCCATCTCCCTGCAGCCACCTCCAGCCCAGCTCTGCCAGAGTCAGACAGCTGAGAAGTTTTCCACCCACATTTTCCACTCCTCATCCTCGCCCACGGAGAGCTAACGAAGTGAAAGAGGAAGGATTGTTAACTAAAGCTCTGGGGGGGAGGGATTAGACAAAGGAAAGAGAAAGCAAGGAATAACAGGAGATATTAATTCATGCTGGCTCCGGCTTAAAAAAAGGTCTGGTTGCTCTGTCCTTACTACAAGATGTCTTAAAACACTCATGGTGCACGGCTGGGGAATGTTATTTGGCTGCTTCTAAAATAACTTATTTTTATCAGTTCGGGAACATTACATATGGACTTTATTGAACTACTCCATCAGGAGTTTTCCCAGCAGCAAGCCCTATTTGCTTGTCAGAGCTGTTCTTCAGAGCTCAGTCATTTTATTCCTTTGCTTATTGAGTTTTAAACTTAGTTTATTCTTTCCTAGTAATTATTTATTAGCTAATAATCCCCTCCTTGGGCTCGCAGTATTGGGTGGCCCTTGGGTTAAGTAATAGGAAATGGAGCCCTTAATTCCAAATCCAGCACAGGCAATCCAGCCTGGGATGTGTTTGGTACGCAGTGAACTCCCAGGATCCCATCCAGCTCCCACTAGGAAGATGTCTAGACACTACATGCCAATAATTTGTTATTAATTAGCCTCGTCCCAGTGCTGCCTGCACAGGAGCTGAGGGTGGGACAGCCCCTGAGGCTGCAGCACGTTGGCAGCTGGGGACGTGTCCCTGCTGCTCCCGGGGACAGGGACACTGGGAATTTTCCAGGCACCAGGAACACCAGGCACATTTCCAGGCTGTAAATAGTGCACTGATGGCATTTGCAGTGCAGACACACAAAGTTTTAAGGCAATTGCAGGTTTCACATCAGCATCATTATTCAGCTCAGCAGAGTGCTGCGCTCTGGGTTTTCCGAGTAGAAGGCAGGAGAAGCAGCTGTGGGGTGAGCCCTGCCTCGATCATGGAATCACAGAGGGGTTTGGGTGTGAGGGACTTGGAGACCACCCAGTGCCAGCCCTGCCATGGCAGGGACACCTCCCACTGTCCCAGGCTGCTCCAAGCCCTGTCCAGCCTGGCCTTGGACACTGCCAGGGATCCAAGAGCAGCCACAGCTGCTCTGGGCACCCTGTGCCAGGGCCTGCCCACCCTCCCAGGGAACAATTCCTGCCCAATATCCCATCCAGCCCTGCCCTCTGGCAGTGGGAAGCCATTCCCTGTGTCCTGTCCCTCCATCCCTTGTCCCCAGTCCCTCTCCAGCTCTCCTGGAGCCCCTTTAGGCCCTGGCAGGGGCTCCGAGCTCTCCCTGGAGCCTTCTCCTCTCCAGGGGAGCACCCCCAGCTCTCCCAGCCTGGCTCCAGAGGGGCTCCAGCCCTGGAGCAGCTCTGTGGCCTTCTCTGGACTCCCTCCAACATGTCTCAAGCTTTTCTACCCTAGCTCTGATTCCAGGAGTGGAAAATACTTCTCCAGGTGCATGGACTAAGCACACACAGGGATTATCCCCTCAGAATTTTTCCACTGCCTACTAAAGGTCCCTAGATTCTGGGATTGTGCCCCTGCAGAGTGCAACAGTTTGCACTGTTAAAAATGGGGAAAGATCCCTGAGTTTGGGTGCTCAAGTTCAAACCATTTTTTCATTAGGGATGGCATTTAGAAGAACAAAATCCTTATCCCAACCTGCCACTGTGACCAAACACACACAAATTTCAAATTTCAGCTACCAAACCAACCAGGATTAGGTTAGTTTGAGCACTGAGAACTTGATTTCAGATGTTGGAAAGGTAACTGGGCTCCCAGGCTCAGAGATTTACCCAGGAGCACACAGCTGGAGTGAAAGGTTGATACAGAATGATTCCAAGGGATTCATCTTACAAGAAAATCACTCAAAATCCTGAATTGCCAGCTCTGGGATCACATGTAGGTCTCTGCTGGATGCTGCTGGTTTAAAAGTCACATTTTGGGGGGGCTCTGGAGGTGCCAGTCCTGGGCCAAGTCAGGGAAGTGCCTGGTCTCTGGTGCTCAGGTGTGCAATGAGCTGGTGTCCAAGTGCACAACAATGACTGGAGCATCCAACAAGAAAATTACTTTCTCTCTGTCCCTCAGTAGTTTTTTTTTTCCCCAAGAATTCATCTCCGGATTGTTTCCCACCGTCATTTACCATCTTTTTCACCTTCATATCTAGACATGACTGAGATTAGCCTCAATGAGGTCTCAGAATAGCTTTTTGCTCTTTTTTTTTTGTTTTCCCACTGCCCTGCCAGACTTTTCCTGAGTTATGGAGTTGGAGATGTCAGCATCTGTCTGTGTGTGTGCTCATGAGCATTTACCTCTGGGCCACCAAGCAGCTTGAGGCATTGCATCAGTGTTTAGAAGAGCCACAGTGTCACCCCTAACACTTTGGCCACGTCCCAAAACGGATATTTTATGATTCTGCCTGGCTCTACGGCATTATCCTCCACTTCCCAGCTAGAGCTGTCACTTAGGAAGACTAATTGCTGTTCAAAAGCTGTCCAAATGTATCCCCTTCTGTCCTCAGCACGTACATTTCTGTTGGCTTTTGCTCTTCCCAAACATGAAATCCTCAGATCCAGCAGTCATGAGAAGAAAGATGTTGGTCCTGACTCAGCAGGAATTCCAAAGGCAGTGGCTGCTGCTCAGGGCTCTGAACATGAGCTCGTTCGCAGCCCGTGGCATCGGGCCACTGCTGCAGGACCAGCACCAGGAGGAGGAGCAGGCTGCTTTTATATCCAAGCTGATTTTATAGCCAAGGCAGAGCTATTTTCACATCGTAAATCACTCAGCAATGCACAGCTCTTGCTGTGCTGGACACCAGAGGGAGCTGGGTTCGCTGCCCTCCTTTTTCACCCCTAAATTTGGGGGTTCCCCATTCTTGACTTCCCATGAAAAGTAAAGACTTTTCCACTCAGCCCTTATTCTGCTGCAAATGCTCACCATTAGAATGTCAGATGCACATGGGATCAAAACCTCTGGAACTCATTTCCCTGTGGGATTTAAAGTGCCAGATCTCAGCCAATATTCAATAACTCAGCAAATACATCCCACACAGCTCTAGACACACTCACAGGGCAGCTTTAGGAGGGGTAAAGGAATGTCTTGTGCGAGTTTAGTTTAGGATATTAAAAAGAAAGTCCAGAGATGCTTCTGTGCACTTCAAAGAGCTCTCTGGAGATAAGGACAAAGGGCCAGAGGGTGTTATAAGTTTTGCTTCTCAGAGGCCTAAGAGAGGATGGCAAAGAAAGTGATATTTGTTCCAAATGTGAGGGCTCAGAGCTCCTCAGGTGAATGGCTGCAGGGGAAGCAGAGGAATCCTGCAAGAACATCTCTGTTTTGGTGGCTCAGGCCCTGTTTTCCTGCTAAGTCCAAAGGAATAATTAAAGCCACGGCCTGTGGGCATCCCTGTGTGAGCCTGTGAGGCTGCAGCGTGACAGGGACAGGGCAGTGCCACACGGCTGGGCCCCACCACGGCGGCCTGGGAGGTTTAAGGAGCACAGGTTCTTAAGGCCATGTCTGAGGTCAGCCCCAGGAGTAACAGAACCACCTCCTTTTGAGATGTGGTGAAGCTCAGGACAAGTGCTCCTTCCTTCTCCATGATCCCCCCTGTCTGCATCTGCCAAGTGTTGCAGCACTGGCAGCTTCTCCAGAGCTTCCCTCCTCGCTGAACGAGTCCTGTACAGCTCCGGGGAAGGGGTTTGGAATCAAGGGGCTCCCAGCCCAAAGGGGCCACGTCCTCCCCTCCCTTCTCTGAGGGGAAAAGCAAAATCCTGCAGTACTCTTTGTACCACATCCCCAGGAACTGCCTGCTTCCCATGCAAATGTGGATTTTCTGTTCCCCTCCTAACCCATAGCTGGAAAGCAGGGGAGAGAACAGATGGATGTGGGACTGTGTTTGGAGGGATCCTCCAGGCCCTTCACTTCAGCTTTTTGCTGATGTCACACAAAGCCCTTGGCAGTTTCTCAAAAGAGGACCCTGTTTTTCATGGCTGAGACAGGGGAAAAAAGGAAGGGGAAGGTTTAGGAATAAGGAGGGAAGAGAATCGGCTGGGCTGGGATGATGCGAGATGACGAGAGACCAGAATTCAAACAGGAGCACTTTTCTGCCCGTGACCTTCACCCATTATCAACTAGAAACAACATTTTTCTACCCTAACACACACTCTGCCGAGGCTGCCCCACCCTCAGAGCCATTCCTTGTTTTTTCTTTCTTGCCAGATCGTGAGCACCCTCACCATGGAGAACAGCAGTGCCTCAGGAGTCTATTACTGCGTGGCTTCCAACAAGGTGGGCGAGGAGGAGCGGAGCATCGAGTTCTACGTGTCAGGTAAACAACAGAAACACCACACAAAAGGCAGATGCTGCTGCTGCTCTGAATTCCCTGGAAGTTTTCCGTGGCTGCTGAGTGCTGGTTCAGACTCCTGGCCGTCCCTGGGTGTCGTGTTTTGGAGCGCTCCCAGTCCAGCAATGCCAGGCTCCTCACCCCACACAGGGCAGGGTCCAGCCCGGTTGGACACGTCCAGCATCAGACCCACGGCCCTTTGCCCTCTCCAGCCGCAGCTGCAGCCCCAAGTGCCTCTCTCTGTGTCTTAAAGCAGCACTGGTGACATTTGAGCGCTGTCCTCAGGAAACCTCTGGCAAAGCTGAGGCCTTTGTGGTCTTCCAGAGGCCTGGAGCCTCTCCCTGAGCCAGGAGAAAGGGTGGTCTCCAAGGAAATCAGCAGCCACAGCAGAGGTGAGCAAGGCCAGGATCCAGCCCCGTCCAGGGCTGATAGCACAGTGACACTGGAGCCCTGCCTGGGCCACTGGCCTTTGCAGTGCCCTTTGTGCAGGGAGGAGGTGCTCCAAAGAACACAAATCCAAACAAATATCTGCTTAACCTTTCCACACAGCAATTCTTTAGGAGTGAGATCAAGACCTACATCATGCTTTGATGAGAGATGGCAGTTTAAAAAGAGAGGAGAGTCCAGGGACAGCCTCGTTCAAGTGCTCACCCAGAACAAACTGAAACATTTCTGTGCTCACTTTCTGGATGAGTGGATGTTGGCTGGCAGGATTCGCATCAAAATCTCGATTTTTAGAACAAAGAGTGCAGAAGTGTCCTGGAAAGTAAATGTCTGGTTCTCACTACTTGGTGCCTTGCCCATGAGCCAGCTGGGAGGGCAGAGCTCGCTCGTGGCACGGATCTGCACTCCTGGGCCTCTCTTCCCTCCTGGGTTGTCTGACTCCATTGCTCCAAAGGAATCCAGCACCTTTCAAATCCTGCTGTCCGAAAAAGGACTCACCAAACACTGCTGCCATTGGTGCTACTCACGAGTGCCAGGAGGAAAAATCCAACAATAATGGAGCTGGAGCCATACAGGGCAAAGATTTCACCTCCATTAGAGGTGACAGGAGACAGGAGAAGCTTTCAGCCTCCAAAAGATATTTCCCAAAGCTCTAACTCTTATTTACTCAAGGAAATGCCCTTCAAGGTGCATTTTTGGGAGATACAGCTCAGATCTAGGAGGTCCCCAAGACGTCCAAGGCAGGCTGAAGACCAGCTATTAATTTTACACGTCTCCATTTCCAAATGTTGAGTGTCCTGCTGGGAATTCTGGCAGCTGTTGTGTCTGGGTGGGTTATCCAAGCTCTTCACGGAACTGCCACACTCAGTAACTAAACCCAAAGAAATCAGCCATGAGCAAAAGGCCAGATCCCAAGAGCTGGATCATCCCATGCACCTTGCACAACTCTGGTTTATTTTAATAATAAAGTTATGTAGGGGGTTTTTTTTCCACCCACGATGGGCTAATATTTCAAATTTTTTTATTTTAAGATCCGTCTAGGGATGTTTTGAGACACAAGTGTTTTAATCATGCCATTTTAATTATGAAGGAAATGGATCACTGGGCAAAATTACTGACAGTGGTTCTGGTGGGAATGTTTCCACCAAAGCAGACCAGGAGGTGAACAGGGCTTGGCAAGACAGATTTATTCCAGCCTGTGAAGGGAAAAATGGGAGTCTGTGCCATTCTGAGGAAAAGGCAGACGCTGACCGAGCATGACTGGCTTTTGCAAGTGCTGTATTTAGAAACAGTGGTGTTTACGGATTAGAAAGGAATGAAAACTTTCTAAATGTGGCCGTCCTGGTGCTAAAGTGGGTCATGCTGCAGCAGTGGAACAGCAGCAGTGACCTGCTGGGGGCTTCCTCCACGGGAGGGTCCTCTCTGAGTGCTGCTCCAGCAGGGCCAGGCTGTGGGCAGAGTTCTGCAGGTCATCCTCACACCTGGAGCAGCTGGAGCAGGCTCCAGGTTCCTCACAGTTCTGCAGGTCAGCCTCACACCTGGAGCAGCTGGAGCAGGCTCCAGGTTCCTCACAGTTCTGCAGGTCAGCCTCACACCTGGAGCAGCTGGAGCAGGCTCCAGGTTACTCTCCCCAGGAGTTTTCTGCTGTCTCAGTGTTGAGGGACATTCAGGGACAGCTTGGGAGGTTCCAGGCAGAGGAAGTCCAACAGCACAAGGCTCTAAGCTGGTCACTAAAATCACTTTAAGATTTGAGGTGGTTCATTCTGTGCAGGTTGAACCTAAAGGCTGAGCTGAGGGCTGGGGTAGGGCTTGAGAGCACATGAGCAACACGTGGGACTTTGGGACATCTGGGAAATGTTTGCAGCACTTCCCAGCTCTCTGCAAAGCAGCTGCAAGTTGTGGCACCCCACAATTAATTCAGCAGTTTGTTGATTTTAAAGACCTGCTCTTCCAATATCTCCTACCAACAAACGAGCTGCTGCTCCCTGAGCTGCTTTCACACCTTTTGGCTGAGTCGGGCTTAACTCATTTCTCCCTGGTAAGAAATCTGAAGATGACACAGAAGCCAAACTCCCTCAAACCCCAGTTCCACCGGGGCAGGGTTGAGATGTTTTCTCAGGACGTGGCAGAGTGTTGCAGGGACACTTCCTCAGGTGTTGTCCAGGCTGCTCTCTGGGGACGTGCTCACTTCACTCTGATGTTTTCATCACCACCACGTTAATTTAGGAAAAATTCATTTATCCCTGTGGAATAATTGTCAGCAACCATTTTGTTCTTCCACTGCAGAACCCCCACAAAAACTCCCACGGACACCAGAAATAGCACTGGGCTGTATTTTTAAATCATTTCTCTGCCAGCAGAGTTCATTTCATGAAGGGTCAGCAGGGTTTGGAGATCACTCGGAATCCAAACCTTATACGGGGTCCAACGTGATGAGAAATCTCATCATGAGGGGACAGCCCCTCCTGCAGATGTCCTGACTGTCACTGTCCCTCTGCAGCCCTCTGGAATCTCTCCTGAAGGGATTTGTTATCCATCGTGTCCTGGCCTAACTCTTATTCCAGGATTTTTGTTTTGTGTCAATCCACTCAGGATCTGTCCCCTGCCTGCCTTTCCCAGCGCTGCTCTGGATCCAGAGTTCCCATTTAAGCCTTGGGGGAGCCATCAGATGCTCAGAAATGTCATTGTCCACCTCCAGCTCCAAAGGACATTCCAGGCAGGCTGTGAACTCCCCGGTGCAGTGAAAAGCTGCCCTGGTGTCTCCTGCAGGGATTCTCTGCCATGGACAAGTGTAATTTACCTTCTAATCTCTGCTCTGCACCTTGGAAAGGGCAGCTCAACAGAGCTGCAGGTCCAGAGTAAATCAAATTCCAGCCTTTGTCTGACTGCACTACATTCAGCAAAGTGGGATCCCACCCATCTGAAAACTCTGCATGTTCTGGGAATATAAATGAATTATGATAAGAATAACAAATAATAACCAAAGCCCTTTTTGCAAGGGTTTATCTGATTGCCAAAACAACTGAGAAAAAGGGAGTTAAAAGATTTCTACCCGAAAGAAAATATTGCATTTCCAGCAGGAGATAAAAATCTGCTCTCAGACAGCAGAACAATGGATGAGCTGGGCTGTTCTAGGATTCTGTGCCACTCCAAAGTGCTTATTGCCAAGGTGTTGACAGGATTCCTGACAAGCACCACTGCTCCATCCCTATTCCTGATGGCAACCCCCCCTGCCAGGCCCAGGGCTGGAATTTGGGTAAGAGCAGAAGTTTTGAATTACACAGATTATTGTGCAAAGCACAGGAAATTAAAAACAATTAATTCCTTGTAAATACGAATGGAGCCAGCCTTGCCTTTGATTTATGCTGCCTTTTTACCTCCCCCCAATGGCTCCTTTCCCTCTTTTGCCATGGAATCCCGCACGGTGGAGAGGGAAATTCGCAGCTACCACGCTGTAACACAATACCAAAGACAAATGTTTGGTGACTGCTGATAAAAGGGAAAAGGCCCCGTAGTGCATTCTTTTAGCCAGCTTATTAGGAGCCTTCTAAAACACGGTATCTGTTCAGAGGGAGGAAGTTAATCACTGCTCAGGTTCAGGATTATGTAAGCAAAGCTCTCTGAGAGATGAACTGACTTAAAATGTGCTCTCCAAGCTGCACTCACTCCCCTGATAATCCAGGTGGGAGGAGAAAAGAGAGAGGAGAGCATGAAAAGATAGAGCAGAGCAACTTTTTTTTTCCTCTCTTTTTCCTTCCACTGCAATGAAAATCAATGAATATTCTATTGGAGCTGAAAGAGCTGCTTGAAAGGCAAACAAGATGGGAGAGAATGGCACAGGTTCCGACTAAAAATATTCAAAATGCTAAATAAAAAATGTCGGGAGAAGGAATGATAAGAAAAACAAGCCAGGCCTCTGCTCCCAGAATGTTTAAGTTGGTAGAAAAAAAAAAAACCTGGCAACTTTCAAGTCCAGCAGCAAAGCAAAAGTTTGGAGCATCCTTCAAAACTCGGGGCTTGGGCATGGACACATCCCATTCACTGGGAATTTGCACCAAAATGCTCCAGCCCAAGCTGTGCCACGCCCAAGGCAGTGCCTTATCCCAAGGGATGCAGCACTTGTTCCGTGTTTGGAGAGATTCAGGAGATGCTGAAATGCTGCTCGTGCCACAGCCCATTTTTTTCACTGGCTCTCGGTTTTCCCGTTTAGAGAGGTTTTGGTGGCCTCAGACATTTCCTCCGGTGTTGATAAGCAGGATTTTTCCATGTTGGAAGCACAGGGCATCAGGAGGGAGCAGTGGATGTGTCACACAAGGCAGCCTGAGCCCACAGCTGGCACCAAGAGAGAGCAACTGAGCCTAACAACGCCCTGCAGAGAGCAAACTGCAATTCCAGCAAAAAGAAAGAAGAGAAAAATAACAATTTCCACAGCTGTGGCCTGAGGGGGTCTCTTCTCTTTTCGGATCTTTTGTGAAGCATTTCTGGTGCCAGTCTTTAAAAACCATGAAGCAAAAGCTCACGGGTTCTGCTCCAGATGACTCGTGAAGAACAGAGACTTTTAACCACATCTGAAAGCTCCTCCAGGGCTCTGCATTTTATAGAATATATGGTTTATTATGAGGCAGATTGGTGATTTCTGCAGCCTCACCATTTCTGCCCAGCTGTAGCTTCTGCAGAACCTTTTGCAGTGGGAGCCCCTGGCCACATTCCAGGTGGAATTTGCAGGTGGCAAGTGCAGTGCACACTTGTTCTGCTTGAACTCGTGTCCCTCTCAAAGTCCCACCCAGCTCGTCCTGGCTTGAGAAGGCCTCTCACCAACAGCTTGGCACTGAATAATCTCAGATTCAGGGCAAACCTGTTCCTGTTCAGAAGGTGACCCAGAGTGAGCCCTCCCAAGGTGTCCCATCCCTGGTAACATTGATAAGAGGTTCCTCATGACTCTCAGCTGCTTAAAAATCCTCATCTAACAGACAGCAGAATAATTCCAGGTCACTGTGGTTATCCATGAACTTTCATTCAGGTAGATAGATCCCTAAAATTAACAAAATCCAAAGGGAATAAAGTATCTTCCAGCCTCAGGTCTCCAGCAGCTACTGCAGGAATGTGTCTGCAGGGCAGGCTCTGGCCTTCCACTCAGTTTTTCTTGTTTTCAAATGGATTCAGTTTGCCACTTCAGGAAAACTGATTTTTTTTTTTCTGGAGTGAAAAGTTACTAAAAATATAGCAAGAAACAGCTCACTCTTGCCTGGCCAGGCCGGAGTCATGACTCAAGAGTATTTCTCTGCTGAATACAAGGGCCTCAAGGACTTGGACATCATTAGATCAGTTAATCCATCAGTGATTAAGTAAATATCCAGCATTCACATGTGATGAAAATAACTATTGGCACAGTTGGAATAAGAGAGAGTTGAGGAAACTGTTCAGTGAGGAAGAAGGTGTTGCTCCTGAGGGATGGCAATGGGTTTCTTTACTCCTCTGCAATTAATACTTTCCAGCCCTGATTGCAGATAGAGAGGGAAGAGCTCACAGACACATTTATCTACCTGGATAGAAACAGCTCCTGATTAAACTCTCTCAGTCCATTAACTCCTTCTATTTATAAGCTTTCAGTTCATTACGTGGAGATGGGATGATTTAGAATGCTGAGGGCTGGACTAGCACAGGTCAGGACTGGGCAGTGAGAGGAACCCTCACTTCCCTAATTCCCAGCCCCGATGCCTGTTTCCACATTTCCATGTGCCTCATTCTACCTGGCTCATTCCATTACCAGTGGAAATTTGACCCCCAAGTAGCAGCCAGGCAGCCAGAGATCTTCTCAGCTGGGATTTCATTCCAAACACGTTTTCCCTTCCTCCTAGATGTGCCCTCTGGGTTGCAAACAGCCTCCCAAGTCACGGCCATCGTGGGGAATGACGTCCAGCTGACCTGCCGGGCCTCCAAGTACATCTACACCCACCTGGCCTGGTACTACCCCTCCTCAGAGCCAGCTCCTGACCATTCTGTGGTGAGGAAAACGGACAAATATTCCATCTCTTTGACCCTGCTCATCCCCAACGTCACGAGGGAGCAGAGTGGCCTCTACAGGTGCCGAGCCCAGAACCAGCACAACAGCACGGACACGCTGGAGCAGCACAGCCAGCTCCTGGTCAGAGGTACGTGCCAGGGCAGAGGGGCGCTGGGACGTGTCCTAACACAAACCTTGTGTCCTGCTTTGGTTTGATTTTGTTATTTACTCCGTGTGGATTGACAGCCTGACATGGAGAACACTCAGCCACTGCTGGCTTTGGATAAAAGATCTGAAATCACATGAAGGTGATTTCAGTGGAATTTCATCTTCCCAACTCCATACTGGGTGCAGATTTAGAGCTGACTGAGGACAAAAGGCATCACCTACCACTTACTGCCAGCACAACTGTAATTTGGGATGCTCACCCCAGATCTGTATGACTGGCACCCACTCTGAGCTGCCAGGATGAGAGACCTGAATAGATTTGGACCCAGCAGATCCCAAATGTCCCTGGGCAAGTGTAAAATCAAGTGACATGTGCCATTTATTCTGGGCAAGTGGGATGCACTTTGCTGCAAAACGGGATTTCCTTACTTATACCCAAGCCCCCAGCTCTTTTATTTCACTAAGATACTCCAGCCTGGTTCTGTTGGCTGTGAGAATACAAAGGGCACTTCTGCCAGTAGAAAGTCACTGAAAATTAGTGAAGTTTCTTCTGCTTCAGAGTGAACAAAGTGGGTGATCATGTCTAAGCCTCCTCAGAAGAACAAGGGCTGCTGGCATGGGGAGTGGGTAGATTTATTCATCATCTTCCAGTGGTGAAGAAAACCCAAAGCACAGAACTGGAGTAGAACTGAGACACCCAGCAGCAAGTCAGGGAGCAGCAGCCAGAGTCCTTCAGGGATTCTCAGACTGGCTCCTCTGGCTCACTGCAGGGACGGTGCTGCCCTGAGCCCTGGGCGCAGCCCAGTGCTGCCTTCAGCCCTGCTGGGGTGAACGAGCACATTGCCCCTGCAGCCTCCCTTCCCTTCCCTCCACACACACAGATCCTCAGCCACAGCTCTGATTCCAGACTGGGAGGTGATTTATTTCCAGACACACACGGACATCTCCCTTTTCCTGAGGTAGGGAAGGGGTCTCACTCAGGTTTGGCTGGTCCTCACAGCGCCAGGGCCACCTGTGAGCGTCACCTGCCGTGAGGCACTGGCCTTGCTCTGCACTCTGCATTCAGGCACTTCCCTTTCCTCTCCCCTGGCAGATACTTTTATTCAGTCAGTCAGGTTTGCACCCCCATACACACCTACACAGCTATGGGAAAAACACAGCTAGACTGGGAATACATCCATGGAGAACTGGAATCAGGATCACGTTCTCGTGAGAATGACTGGGGTCTGTTATTTGTCTGGCACATGTCAGGCAATTCTTGTGGAGAACACACGTGGAAATGCCCCTCCAAACCTGCCTTCCTTCCCCTGTTCAAACATTTTATATGTTCTAATGCCCCTCAGCTTCTGTCCTTACCGCAGGTTTGGGGTATTTTTTATGCTGTGCTTGTGATTTTATTAATTGCTGTCCTGCACCTTTTATAAATGAACATAAGGTGGGGGTTACCATGGTTGTAGTAAGGAGAAAACTGCACTCCTGATGGAGGATAAAAAACCTTTAGAGCTGTTTCCTCTTTGCCTCCTCCTTTCTCTTTTTTTGCCTTCACTCTGCATGTGCACCTCCCACTCCCTGTCCTTTGTTTTCTTCAGAGGATGAGGAGCTGGAGCTGCAGCCGAACCTAAGCTTAGGCAGTGCGAAAATAAACCAGATCAACTCACCCACTCCTCCCAGAACCTTTGGGGGGATTTCTAACAAACTGATCAACCAAACCTTTGCCACATCCAGCCCAGGGAGGCCGTGCAAGGAGGGGAGGTGAGGGAGGTGCCTCCCCAAACCTGACTGGGGGCTCTTTTCCTCTGTGGCTGCAGCGAAGGCGGCGCCGTTCGTGATCCAGAACCTCACAGACCTGGAGGTCAACATCAGCGGCAAGATCCTGCTGGAGTGCAAGGTCAGTGGGACACCAGAGCCACAGGTCAGCTGGAGGAAGAACGGCTACCCCATCTCAGCAGCCTCAGGTGAGGTCCTGCACCCCACCACTGTGTGGGGTGTGGGGTGAGGGACTGGCAGGTTCACCATGGCACGGGAACTACGACTGTGCCCACGACTCAGGGCACACACACACAAATCCAAGGGTGGCAGAGCACTGCAGGGGTCTCCAGCTTGGAGCCTGAGGTCAGAGGAAGCTCCTGTGTGCAGAGCCAGCCCAGCACACATTAGCACAGCGCTGGGAAATCAGGGAGCCATGCTCAGGCTGCTTGTGTGAGAGCAGAGCTTGGGCACAACACTGAGCTCAGGATGTGCCTGCTGCCAGGTGGGCACAACACTGAGCCCAGGCTGTGCCTGCTGCCAGGTGGGCACAACACTGAGCCCAGGATGTACCTGCTGCCAGGGGGGCACAACACTGAGCCCAGGCTGTGCCTGCTGCCAGGTGGTCTGACAACACAGGCCTGAACTCTCAGCTCTCCTGGGCACAATATACTGCAACAAAGTCACCTGGCAGAGGGGTCCAGGGCATCCCTTGGCACATGAAATGCCCTTTACTTCCCACAGCACAGTGATGGGAATGTGCTCTCAGCTCCACGGGGACAGAGCCCTGCAGGAACAGAGTCCCTGTGGGCAGGGAGCCTCACCTGGGCCTGCAGCTCCCTCACCTGAGCCCAGGGCTCCTTCCCAGCTCTGTGCCATACAATCACAGCATGTGCTGAGTTGGAAGGGATCCACCAGGATCATCCAGTCCAACTCCTGGCCCTGCACAGAATCCCAACAACCCCACCCTGGGCACCCCTGGCAGCGCTGTCCAAAGGCCCCTGGAGCTCTGGCAGCCTCGGGGCCGTGCCCATTCCCTGGGCAGCCTGGGCAGTGCCCAGCACCCTCTGGGGGAAGAACCTTTCCCTGAGATCCGACCTAACCCTCCCTGACACATCTCCAGCCGTTCCCTGGGTGCTGTCACTGGTCCCAGGGAGCAGAGATTGGAGCTGCCCCTCAGGAGGATGTCAAAGACCTTGATGAAGTCTCCCCTCAGTCTCCTTTGCTCCAGCTGAACAAACCAAGTGCCCTCAGCCCCTCCTCCAGGCCCCTCCAGAGCCTTCCCCATCCTCGTAGCCTCCTTTGGATGCTCTCCAATGGCTTAAAGTATTTCTTATATTGTGCCCAAAACTGCCCCAGCACTGGAGGTGAGGCCGCCCCAGTGCAGAGCTGACTATGTCCTGAGTCCTCCCATAAATCATGGAGAATCCCGTGTCAGTAGCTGGTCCTGTGACTTTAATTTTGCAACTTGGACTAGGTAGGAAATCTAGGATCATCCATAATTCAGATCAGAATGTTCTGAGAGAAACTCTTTATAGCTACTGAAATTTTATAAATAATTCTAGAGGGACAAGCATGTAACTCATCCAACCAATGGAAACATAAATAAAATATTTGGAAAAAACACCTCAGGGTAAATATTTCAGCACAGTGCACGGCAAGTTTTGTGCAGTACTCTTGTTAACAACAACGGGATTCACAGGCAGAACACCCAGAAATTCAAAATCCTTCCTTTTTGGATTCCAAGCCTGCCCCATTTCCCTGTTTCTACCCCAATCATCCCCTGAAACAGTGGAGCTCTCAGTGCAGTGCCACAAATCAGGAAAAACTGGGAAAATTAAATGTAGAAAAGTCTCTCGTAGGTCATATCTAGGCAACCTCTCTATTCCCACTCCACCTGGCTGCCTGTGAATCCAGGATTGCTCCACACCATTATTTTTCCAGGGATGTGCCTAATTTGAATTCCATTTTCCCCATGTTACAAGTCCCATCTCTTCCCACAGCCTCCAGTAATTGCACCGAGCTCCCATTTTTCCCAGTGTATCTTCTCGCTGTCAGACACCAATCCTGCATCCCTTTGCTAACTTCTGGAGTAGTTTCCAGGCTCTGCCCACTCGAAATCAACAGCCACATTTGCTGTTGGTTAAATGGTGCCCAAGCCATTTATCCAGGTGTTGAGGAGGGAAAAAAAAGTGAGGGAAAGGTTGCCAGACCAGGAGGAGCACAGGATTAAAATGTGTGCTAACACCAGAGCTTGCATGGACGGGAGCTGACCTTCAGCTCTGTCTCCTAAAAGCATTTTTGGCAGGCAGGTTATTGTGTCAACATTAACCAAAATGCCTTAAACCAGGAATTTCCATGGAAAACAACACCCTGGTGATTGAGAGAGTGAAGAAGGACGACGAGGGGCTCTATGAGTGCCGGGCTTCCAACGACTTGGGCCAGGACAGCACGTCAGCCTTCATCAGAATCCAAGGTGAGGCCCGAGCTGAGGGAATGCAGAATTCCAGTGGGCTCACTCAGGGATTCTGGACACATTTCTGAGCTGGCTGTACATTCACCTGCAGGTTCTGAGGAGAAATCCAACATCGAGGTGATCATCCTGGTGTGCACAGGGCTGGCTGCCACTCTCTTCTGGCTCCTCCTGACCCTCTTCATTCGCAAACTGAGAAAGGTGAGAGAGCTCCCGTCCTGCACAAAGTCTGGGATGTGCCTCAGCTCAGCGTAACAGCAGAGTTTGGGGCTGAATGTTTGGGGCAGATGGTAGAAAAACTGGGAAAAATGTCCCTGTAAATTTCAGACCAAGCTTTCTGTTGACTTCTCCAGAGAACCCTGCACTCGTGAGGTTTCCATCCACTTCTGTGGAAACATAACATCAGGCTCCTCCCTCTTTATGAGTCAAACCGGCTTGTGAGAATAACGAAAAAATACCCTAAATCCTCTAAAAAGAGGGCTTGATTTCAGCACTTGACTCTAAAAGATATTAAACAAAGATCCCAGGCTGTCTGCTCGAGAAATGAGCTCAAACCACACAGCTGATTTTGTCTCCGACTCTTTCTCTTTTTTCACCTCCCTTTTGTGACTCAGAAAGTAAACTTGCAGGAAAGTTCCAAGGAATTTAGGTCTGTTTCTCCTGAAACAAACAGCAAACAGAAAGGCGAGCACAACTCTCTGCTCTGCTCTCACCAAACTGCAGTCCCAGCACTGATCTCCAATATTTGAGTAAAATTTCCCCTCCTCTTGCAAATACAGAGCTAAAATTCACGTTTTCCTCCTTGACCTCAGTTTAACAGAGCTGTGGGCAACACTGAATTTCCTCTTACACTCCACACCTTTGCAAGTCTGCTCTCAGGACCCACCCAACCACAATCTCTCACTTTGGCAGCATCAGCAATAGCAATTTCCAGCAGCTTCCCACCACTTTTAAATTGCAATAAGTTATAGCCATGAAGTGGAGAACTGTGGAGAGTCAAGAGTGCAGAACAAAACACGGTGAAAATACCAAAATCTGCAGCAGGAAGTGCAGCTGCTGCAGTCCCCATGGAAAAGCAGTGATTTCCTTCGGCTCATCCAGGTGGGAGACAGCGGCAGACTTTGTGTTTCCCAGCATCAATCAGTGCCTCTCCCCCAGAGCCACGAGTGGCAGCCGCACATCAACATTTGTGTCTCAGCTGTGGAACAGAGGCAGGAAGCTGCAGCAGTGCATTCCTGGCTCGGAATAAATTTGCCTTGAAGGCAGGGAACTCCCCAGGCTGCCAGACAGCTCCCTCCCTTCGGAATCGCAGCGTAAATCCCCTGAATAATTTCTCCCCGCCCTGTTTTTAGCCCGATGCCACAGATATTAAAACAGGATACCTGTCGATTATCATGGATCCCGAGGAGATGCCCCTGGACGAGCAGTGTGAGCGCCTGCCCTACGACAGCAGTAAATGGGAGTTCCCCAGGGACAGGCTGCGCCTGGGTGAGTGGTTTGGGGGTCAGAGCTGGGGGGAAGGATGATCCCAAATGCTTCCCAGTGGATCTGCTGGATAAAACAGGAAGAGCCTGTCACAGTGCCAGGGTACTGCCACCCTTGCATCTGGGATCACAGAGTTCAGGATCAGCCTGAATGGAGGGTGAAATGAGGGATTTGGAAAGACTCTGTCAAAATAGCTGCCACCTCTTTTCCTTGGAAAAGGGAAGCCAAACCCTTGACAGGGAAGGAAGGTACCTCCAGGTGCTGTGCCTGCCAAAAGTGAGATTTCATTCCCGTAGAGGAAAAGGAAAGTGAATTTTCTTTTGAAGAAATCTATCAATTCATCAAATAATCACTTCCTTATCAGCCATCAGAACTCAGCTTTGAGCTGTAAAAAGCTCTCATGGAAAAATGAGCTGGATTTCACTGAACAGCTCAGTTCACTGGCTGATAGAGCGAGAAAATGCAAAAAGCAAAACTCTAACATCTGTGTGCACTGAGGAGTGCAGGGAAAATATCTGTATTTGTGTGTGCTCTCGGTGCTGCAGCTGGAAAACGTGGAAGGAGCAGAGGACAGACAAAAATCACAAAATCCGAGGTGACTGTGGGACAGAGTCAAACTGGCAGAACCAAAAAGCCAGACCCTGGGTCAGAGCCCTCAGAGCACACCAGGTAATACAGGCAGGAAAATCCAAACAAAAGGGAAAATAAAGAAAAGTTATCATCCTAAATTCCATTTAGTGCAGTTTTTCCATCAAATCAATGTCAATAACTGACGGGTTAAAGGGCTGTGACTCCCTGAGTGCCTTGCTGGCTCTCTCCATGATTCCCGAGAGATCAGGGTGCCACAATTAACCCAAACTCTGCCTTCCCTGGGCTCCAGGACAGCCCCAGGGAACGTTTCTCCCCTCAATCCGTGTAGGTATCAGCCCTGCCTTCAGTGAGTGCAGACTGATTTCCCCTGCTCTGTTCTCTCCTTGCATTGCATCCAGGCCATATGGATGGAAATCCCTGGATATCCATATGCTGCGGGATGTGATACAGGCTGCTGTGACTGTGTCTGTGCGTTGTGCCTGGTTCCCCTGCACAGCTGAGGTTGCATGTCCCCCCCTGGCTGATGCAGCCTGGGCTCACTCTCGACTCTTGCTTCTCTAGGTAAAACACTGGGTCATGGTGCTTTTGGGAAGGTGGTGGAGGCGTCTGCTTTTGGCATTGATAAATCTTCAACCTGCAAAACAGTCGCCGTAAAAATGCTGAAAGGTACAGAATTCGCTCTGAGATCCTGCCCAGACTGCTCAGGGAGCCCGGGGGCAGTGAGGGGCGCAGGGCTCAGTGCTGTGTCCAGGAGGGACCGGGTTTCCATGTGGCAGCAATTAGCCATCCTGGATGGCTGCGAGGGGAGGAGGTGACGGGAGGGCTCCGTGCTGCGCTGCTGACTGAGGCTTGTGTTCCTCGAAGCAGCTTCCAGGTCTGTGGGGTGAGGAGGGAAGCAGATTACGGAGGATAATTACACGAGATGGCCCAAAACTGGAGCTGAGCCTTCCATGGCAGCCTGGCCAGATGTAGAACAGTTCGAGGAGCTGGAAAAAAACCCAGGGCCAGGGGAGTCAATTAGAGACATCTTGCTTGCAGTTATTGAAATGAAGGGAAGCTTTCCCCGTTGGGCGGAGGGAAGGAGGGAAGGAGGGAACTCGGAGCCTGTTCTTGCACGCTGGGTTTGCACACAGCCTCGCACACAGTGAGGGATGAATGCATCAGCCACACACGGCCTGCTTGGGCAGGGCTTGGGACTGCTCCTGAGGGTGATTCCAAAGGCTCAGTCCATGCTGCCATGGCCCTCAGGGCTCCATCGCTGCTGCATGACACCATTAACCCCTGCAATGCCACCAACTGCTACCACAGGACTTGGCTTCTGCCACCAGCTGCCTCTCCTGGTGCTCTGCTACTCCCATCTCTCTGAAATCACAAAAACACCCCTTTATCACCTCTCTGGACCTCCTTCAGGTCTGGTCTTCCCTCTCTATTTTCATCCTTTGGATCATCTTCTCTCCTGCTGTTGTATCTTCTGTTCCATGCCCATTTCCAGATCCCTGAAACATCCTAGAAGCCCCTGATCCAGACATATTCCCATCTCCATCCAAAACGTACTGCCCTGGACAGCTCTGGGGTTTCATTCCCTTCCATGCTGTGCTTCCCAACTGATCCTCATGTCAGCTCTGCCCTGCCAGCACATATTCAGCAATATTTAGCAGATTCTCCATCGTTTTACACCTCCCTCCCCCAGTGGAGGCAGCTGCCTCCTGCTCTGGTCTGCCCCTCCCCAACTAACATGCCCATAATTCATCACTTTCATGAATAAAGCAGATGCTCTAGTATCAGTCAATCCATCCAGGGAATTCAAAAGGCTCTGGAGATGCCTGCATTTCTGCCATCCCAGCACTGTGTGTCATCTCCATGCAGTAGGCTGGGGTCTGGTCTGGACTGAAGGCTAAAATTCAATGTACAGGATTAGCTGAGACACTTCTGAGCTGGCTGCGTGTTCCAGCACATGCCAGGGGGAATCAGGAGTGATACCCCCCGTGGACACACCCAACACTGCTGACTGAAGGAATCTGGGAATAGCTCCTTCCTTATGACACAGTTTGGAGAAAGATTATGGGGAATTGTACAAACAGATGAAGAGGTTACACCTGTCACACGAAATGATTTGTTACGTTACTGTTTCTTCACATTTAAATCTTGCACGATGCAAAGGCAAAGGAAACAGGACAAAGCCTCTCCTGTTAAAATACATCATGAAAGTTTTGGAGAGAAGGCTGGGAAGATAAAGCAGCACCTGAAAAGCCTTCTGGTCTGAGGGTGCCTGCCTTTAATTAACGTCACTGGCTGGGCACAGCCCTGTCAGGTTCATGGCTCACACACAGATATTGGAAAATGAATTTCTTGGGTCAATACGACTTTCCAGGCCTGAGCTTTAGTAATGCTGTACATTCCCTGGGACATTTTGGGACACAGCTTCCAGATCTGTGCATTCCTCATCACCTGCAGTGGAGAGTTGCTCAGTGCTGTGGAAAAACCTTTTCTGAGGTATTGTAACCAAGTCCTGCTGAACTGCCCAGCCCAGCAGAGAGAAAGGGACACGTTCTGTGCGCCGTGGGGGCTTGCAGAGGTTGGCTTTGCTAAGCTTGCAAATCTGAGTCCTGGCAAAGGCTCTGTGGGATCAGGTCTGGGGGAAGGGACAGGAACCCTCTGTAACCCACACTCAAGAAAGGAAGAGTCACCCAAAAGATAAAGTGTTATCCCACTTCATAAAGGTCAGCAGACAATGAAACGGATGAATTATTATCTGTGTGAGAGTCTGAAAAGCCAAGATACTGCAAGGAACCTGGGTGGGTTTTGTTTCAAAGGATAAACAGGATCTTGCTGTGTCCTGTTGAAAATATCCTGTTGTGTAAAGATGATTTTTTTCCTGTTTATCTTAAGCAGAATGTGCAACTACTAACGAATGCAAGGCTTTAATGTCTGAGCTGAAGATCCTCATCCATATAGGACATCACCTGAATGTGGTCAACCTGCTGGGAGCCTGCACCAAAGCTGGAGGTGAGGAGTCCTCAGTAACTCGTGAGCAAAAGAGAAAACACTTTTCAGACACTTTTTGGGTGTTTGGGTGTGCCTGTGGTGCCGTTAATGCAAGTACAGCCATTCCCAGCTCGCTGCTCACAGGAGAGCTGCTGCTGCTCCTGCAGGATGTGGCCTCATCCCATCCAGGGCTCCTGAACCTCTCCCACCTGTGGTGTCACTTCCCTGTTTTCTCTGGAGGCCTGTTCCCAAAGGGATTCTGCACTGAAGGGAGGAGGACACTGCAGTGAGGTGCCCAATTCCTCCCCGGGGGCATTTCCAGGCTGCTTCTCCTTCTCCTTCTCCTTCCCTGCCTTATCAGGAGGATGCACCAGGCTGAGCACTTGGCTCCCTGAGCCTCCTCCTTCCCAGCACTTCACCCTCTGCAGGCAAACACAGCAGTTTCTGCAGGAAGCCTGGGGCAGCCCTGGCTGCAGCAGGAGCAGGGACTTCCACGGGGCTGGGCTGGCAGGACTGGCCCTGCATCGTACAAAATCCCATAAATCTCAGAGCTTTGTCACTAAAACATCCCTTCCCACGCTGCCAGACAAAGCATCCGTGCCTCTTACTGTACTTTGCAGTCCCAAGCAAAGGCTCCTCACTGCTGACCTTCAAAACCTTCAAAACCACCCCCACAGGACACATTTAGGTGATCCGAGGGCAAGGAAAGCCCCAGAGTGAACTGAATGAAGGGGGGAAGATCAAGAGAGATGGTGCACAGATCTCTCATCATCTGAGACCCCAAGACCATCAGTTTCCAACAGCTGTTGTCCAGCCCTGAGGGAAAAGGAAAACTTCAGTGAGGTAGATTTGGGAGGATGGCAGGGAGGAAAGGTGGTTCCAGTTCCTCAGGAAACAGCAACCAGCAGCCATGGATACTGCTGGAATCTGGGAGCCATGGATGGGGAACTCTCAGAAATTGTAGCACTCCAGACCCCAAAAGCTCGTGTGGGAGCAAGGGCAGCTCCAGCTGGAGGGATTTAGGGTTCACATGCAGCAGCCAGGAGCCTTTGCTTGGGACTGTGAGCAGAGGGGCAGGAGCACTGGGAATGCTGGTGGCTCTCCTGTGCTGACAAGCCCCTGAGGGGGCTCAGGACAAACAGGTGCCTCAAACCTGGCAGCAGGACCAGGGACCAGTGGTTCTTAACCGAAGCAGCCCCAGAGTTCTGCTTGCACAGCAAGACACCCCTCAGGAACTGATCAAAGGCTCTGACTGTCCAGTTTCTGAGGAACTTTTTCCCCCCAGGAGTCTCTCGACTTCCCATTCTCCAGCCTGCCCCGTCCTGGGTGGGAGGTGACCCTCCCTCCTCCCTGCCAGCTGCCTGGGGAAACCTTTGGGGGGCAGAGTCTGGAGCAGAGGGGTGCAGCAGGACCTCCCAGGGCACGGAGGAGCCTCGGGGCAGGCACTGCTTTGTTCTCCTCAGAGCGGTGCAAGTGCAGACTAAAGAAAAACAGCCTCGAGCTCCAGAGGCAGACACGGATCCGAGTTCCTGTGAAATTCCAGGGCAGAGCACGGCGCTCTCCCCTCCCCTCCCCTGTTAGGCTTTATGTAACCGTGTATTCCTGATGGAGACTGGTATCAAGTATGCACATACATTATTTTAACAAGGTACCAAATAACAGATTTTAACACTTTGGCGGAGTGTCTGATGTTCAGCAGTCAGAACTAATGCACTGTGTGTGCTTTACAATGAGGGAACAAAATATGGGGAGGCCATGGCTAGGAAGCGTTTCAAAACCATGAATAAATCACTAAGCAGAGCTTTAAAGCTGTTCTGGAATCTGCATTTCCTCAGGGCATCCATGAGGGACATTGGATTTTGGGTTCTTCAGAGCCAAATCTCTTGAGCACGGCCAGATCCCAGCACTGAGCAGAGCTCTGGGGTCAGCACTGGAAGCACTGGGATTCGGGGATTTGGGGTTGGTGTTTTTGCAGCCACGGCAAGGTTTTCAGGTTGTTCCAGCTGCAGGCAGGGGGACTGGGGGCCCTGGGGAGCCCCAAGGTGTGCACCCAAGGCAGCAGTGCCTCAGGGCTGGGGGGAGTGCAGAGCCTGGCAGGAATCCACAGGGAATGCCACGGCCTTGGTTCTGCCTGCAGGAATTCAGCATCTCCCTTGCTGGGGGACCGTGTGCTCCCAAAGGCTGCTCCTCTCCCTGTCCCACACTGTCCCAGGGTCACCGTCCCCTCCTGGTGCTCTCCCCAGACACGGAGCCGACTGCAGCCCCCTCCTGCCAGGCAGGATTGGGGAATTCCGGCAGGAATCCTGCTGAGCTCCTTCCCCAAGGCCAAGTGCAGCTCTCAGCACTTTCCCTTTGAAGTGCAAACTCCTCAGTCTGAACCACAGACCTTCTCCAGAGAAAAAGGTTCTGGATATGAAAGTCGTGTGTTTGGGATTGATAATAATCCATGTTTATCCACATCCCACTCCCATGAATTCACCTTATCTTGCATTTGATGATTACAAAAAATAAAGGTCCAGAATGCAGTTTTTCCCTTCCCTAACATCTCACACTGCAATATAAAAGCATTTCAAGCAGATCTTAAAAACCTGCATAATTGTATAAAAGCAGCACTGAATCTGCAGTGGTTTGCAGAGGAATTAGGAAGAAACTGAGAGCACTTTCCAGGCTTTCAGAAACTTCAGACTAAGTATTTTTGCAACTTTTCATTTAGATCTGTCTATGGCCCTGCATACTTTGATTTCCTCTAGTGGCATCAGCTCCACCCAAAACAAACAATTGTGAAGCCAGCAGAGAAAATGAAAACTGCTCCATGTACAGAGCAAACCAACCTTAACAGCATCTGGGATTGTGTTGATCATCCTGAATTTTCCTTGTTTATAAATAAGGAATAAATACCAACTGTTACCATAAAACTAAGAATGTGTTCCCTTCTCTCCACATCCCTACTGGTTGTGTCACTCCTCTGTTTCCTCATTTCCTCCTCTGTACAACAGGAATGCCACTTATTTTGAAGAGGATTTGGTGGGATAAGTTAGAATTATGTGCTTTGCAGTGCTTCAAAACTCATTTGACTTTCACTGTCTTTTTTAGGTCCTTTAATGGTCATAGTGGAATATTGCAAATATGGAAATCTGTCCAACTATCTCAGAGGGAAACGAGGAGATTTCATTGCATACAAGGTAAGAAAATGAAACTTCTCCCAGTCACGAGGTGGGGAATCAGCAACCAAAAGCTGGATTTGCTCTGCACTGGCACTGAGACAGCTGGGTATTTCGATGGGCACTTTATTTTCTCTCCACATTTCAATTTGTACAAGCAAGAAGAGGGATTTTTCTGCAGGATCTCACTGCTATCCTCTTCCAGCATCTCCTAAAGAATTAGTTGCAAGTACCCAAACACTCCAGAGCACTTACTGCTGGAGTATATGGAATTACTCATGAGATACTTCCCAGCACAAGGGGGGCAACAGAGTAGTAGTGAAAAACTGGCATTAACTGCACTAGGAGAAGGTGAATCCTCCCAAAACCCAAATCTGGTTTGGGGATTTTTGTTTCTATGCCCACCCCCCCAAGTGAAAGCAGCTCATCCTTCCCCCATCTGCTCATCCCCATCCTCTGTCCCTTCCCCTGTGGCAGCCCTGAAGTCTGTGCTGTAGCAACAACAGGATCATGGACATTCTGCACCAAAACCAACCAAATGGTTTGGTCCCCAGACAGTTCTCTGCATCCACACAAACATCTGTGCCAGCACAGCCTGGGCTGGGATGGGAGCAGGACACAGGACCAGAAATCAGTGCTGGGGAGGGATGGGACTGACTCCTCCCCGTGAATATCCAGCATGGAACAGGCTCTGTGATCCCAGCCCTGCCAGAGACTGCAGCCTCACCAAGATTATTTTCCAGGATGATTCCATTATTATTATTATTATTATTATTATTATTATTATTATTATTAAAGCTATTGTGTACAAGCACCAAAGTATGTGAGGGACTTTGTGTGAGTGAAGGAGACTTTTCTGGTGCAGCCACTCAGAATTTCTTTCTCACCGCTGTTGCCATGAGTTGAGGGCTGGTTGTGCCTCACTGCCCAGCACAGACACTCACCTCGAGGGGATTTTTACCATCCTAAGACAGCAAGAGAATTACAGCCTCTCTCTGCTCACCTCTCAGTCTCACCCAGCCAGCTTTCAGCTAACTCTGATGTGGAATATTGCTATCAGTGACAGGGGAATAATAAGTAGGAATAAATAGGAAACCAGGTTTTATTAGTTCTGCTCTTCAGGGAACATCATGTTCAAACATGCTCATCTTCAGAGGACCCTTTCTCCTTATGCCATTCTGTCACGTATTGTGAATCCTCAAGCATTGCATCATACAAAGCTAAAAATCACATTTATGCCATTTCTAGTCCCAGGAAAACTCTGACCAAGCAGAGAAAAGTCTGGATGAGTCCAACAGTGACTTGACTGAACTGATCAAGAGGCGCCTCGAGAGCGTGGCCAGCACAGGCAGCTCTGCCAGCTCGGGATTTATTGAAGATAAGAGTTACAGCGACTCAGAAGATGATGAAGAAGGTAAAAGAATCCTACCTCATCCCAAATCTTTTATTGGAAAGGTTTCTGTCACTTGGCTGGTGCCACACACTGTCACACACTTTACAAGCCCTTACACGGCTTGGCTTGTTCCTGAAATCCCAGATTCTTTCTCTTGCCTGTTCCCCACCACTTTCTCACAAAAAGAGGTTGGCAGCACTGTCTTATGTACAGAAGCTGCTCCGGTTGTGTGAGAGGAGAAATAGGAATGTTTTACCAGATTTGTGAGGTCACTCTGTCCCTGGGCTCCTCACTCACTCTATAAAGTTTCCCTCACTCCCATCCCCAGGTGTTGTTTTCCCCATAGCTAAATGAGTGACTGATGGATGAGGGAACTTTGTTAATCATCTGATCATCTGCCTCTGGGTCAGTGGTTGCTCACCCAGAGCTGTAACCCTGCGGAGATCTCACAGCCAGCACTCAGGTGTGGGGCTGGGGCCATCAGCACACAAGTGGCACCAGTGCCACACAGGTTTGGAGCTGTTGCTGCAGAGTTTTGCCACGTCTCTGGTCTCTCCTAGATGCTGAGGATCTGTACAAGAGGCCCCTGACTCTGGAGGATCTGATTTGCTACAGCTTCCAGGTGGCAAAAGGCATGGAGTTCCTGGCCTCCCGAAAAGTGAGCTCATTCACACTTCTTGCACAGAGTGCCTGATATGAAGAAACCCAAACACACTTTTGAGCCTGAGTAATCTGCTGTTTGCTCTTGTATTAGAGTGCTGGAGACCACGTTAGCTCTGGTGGTTAAGCAGTAATTAGCACTGAAGGGGTTGTGAAGGAACATCCATCATGTTCTTGGCTGCAGGGACTGGCATCTGCCACAGCAGAGTTCACATAGCAGGAGTGAATACAGATGGTGAGACAATTTGTGGAACTGCCTCATAAATAAATGCAGAAAGGACTTGTAGAGAAAGCTCCTTTTAGAGTGGTGAACAACAGCACTGCTGAAAAACGAGGAGGGAGTATCCAGTTGTTCCTTTAGTTTGTCAGCAGTGTTGGGGACTGGCAGCAAAGTCAGCACCTCTTGGATAAACACGAAGTCGTTTGTAGCCTTTGAACACCTTTTCAGGTAAATGCAGTGTAATCCACGGGCCAAAGTGTGCACACAACTGAGCCTGCACCCACACACAGCCACCAGGGCAGCCCCCAGAAATCCTGAGCAGGGTTACCCCATCTCACACCCTCCTGGACCTGCACTGGCAAATGTAGCTGCACCCGCAGCTGCTTTTTGGCCTCTCCTACATTTCCCAGTGATCAGCTGACTAGAAAATAGGACTCCCTTCCTTGTTGTAACTGCAAAGTTAGCTCAGACAGAAAAATCAGAAAACTGACTCTAATATTGGCTTGTTCTCTGAGTTATTCTCTCCTTTGCATATCAGTGTATTTGGAGCAGATTCCCACTCACTTCTCTAAGCTGCTCCCAACTCAGTTCATTTCTCTCCCCATTCCCAAAGAAGCTCTCCTGCTTCCAGCTCGAGCAGGGGCTCCTTGTCCAGCCCCCTCTGACCCCGTGTCATTCCCTGGCAGTGCATCCATCGGGATTTGGCAGCCAGGAACATCCTCCTGTCCGAGAACAACGTGGTCAAGATCTGTGACTTCGGCCTCGCCAGGGATATTTACAAAGACCCCGACTACGTACGGAAGGGAGATGTGAGTGCAAGGAGCTTCAGTTGTTGCTCTCAAGTTGGGCTTGGGCAGATCAGTAACAGCAGCTCTGGCAACCTGTTGTGTCTCTGGCTTTCAGGCACGGCTTCCACTCAAGTGGATGGCTCCAGAAGCTATTTTTGACAAAATTTACACCACGCAGAGCGACGTGTGGTCTTTCGGAGTGCTGCTGTGGGAAATATTTTCTCTAGGTAAGAATGGTTTCAAACCCTTTTTCCCCCTTAATTTATGGCTGCTTAGCTAAGAAAAGCTTTTAACAAAAGGTGATCATGTGGGGCAGTGTTTCTGTTTCACTGAGGAGAAGTGCACAGTGTAGATCTGGTGTAAAATAAAGCCAATTTCAATGAGAACTCCACCTGACAAAGGATATGAAAACAGTGGGGAGGGAGATCAAAAATCCAAAATCCTGGATGTGACATTTGTACCCACTGAAAGCAACAGAGCCCAGAGATAAAATGCAAGGCTCTGCTGCCAGGGAGTGGGAGATTTCTCGGAGAGCAATGAAGAAGTTTCCCATCAAACCATACCTGCTTCAGGGAGCCCCAGAGCTGCAGGGCTCCAGGGTCACCCTGCTGCGGCACAGTGGCTGCTGCTGCAGCTGGCAGCCCATGGAACAGGAGCTCACATGATGTTTTATCCCAGCTCGATCATCCACCTCACAAAATCTAAGGTTTTCTAGCTAAGAAAAATCTCCTGGCAGCAGCTGCTGTTGGGTTGGTACAAGAACCAGTGCCGGGCTCAGCCGAAGCCCTTTTGGCAGCAGAGCAAGGGTAGAACATGGGCTCTTGTGGCTGCATCATTTGCAAGCCACAGCATTTCTAAAAGAACAATAATGATGTTCTTTATGCACTCGAGATTTCATCCCAGGGTGCTGTTAGAAATCTCAGCCTCGCTGAGCTCTGGTTACTGTCCAGCAGATAAAGCTGTGAAACTTAAACAAGCAGCCCTACAGACACTTGGACTTTGCTGCTCTCAGATTCTCCTTGCAGAGTGGCAAGATTTGTTTTCCTGAGGGAATTTAGGAATGTCAGCTCTGGCTTTTTAATCAGCATTTGCAGACAAAAGAAAACAAGAAGCATTGTCAGCTTAAGCTGCTGGATTTTAAAGCAAACTCTAATCTCCTTCTATCTTTAGTTCATGGATCAGTTGAAATTAATGATTGGGCTCAAGATGCCAAGTGAAAATGCAAAGTCTGGAGCTGTTTCTATCCTAATCTTTATTTAGGGCTGGCTGCAAAATCATAACCTGCTCTCAGTCCAAGTCTTTGCTTTGGACTTTTCCCTACTCCACATCTGCACACCAAGCAGAAAGTTCACACTCAAGTGGTTGAAACAAGTGGCAGCTCCTGCCTTCCCCGGGGTTCAGCCCTGTTTATTTAGGGTGTTGTTCTTTTGGGGTGAGCCCTCCATGGCTCTGTAACAGCATCGCCTGCTGCAGGTTTAGAAACACCACGGGAAGGCAAAGCTCCAGAAGCACCAGGGATGCCCCAGTTTTACCAGATTATTCAGGAAGATGCTTCAGCATCAGCATCTAGAGACCCTCAGGGGACAGGCTCTCCACTGGGAACCAAAGGAACGGAATGCTGATGAATCCAAGGGGCACACAGGAACAAACTTTGTCCCATTCCCAAAGGTCCTGACAGAGTTTGACAGATGGCCTTTAATCCTGAACACTAATGCAGATTAAAATCCAGTCACTGAAATTCACCTCTATTTTAATCTATTTTTCAAAAACATTTTATCTGGGTTCTTTTAGCCCCTTTCTTCATGGAAGTGCTTGCTTGGCACTGTCCCCTTCTGAATTTGGAAGCTCCCAAATGGCTGCAGGGGCTGCCACCCGTGCAGCAGCCTCTGCCCTGGCTGTGATGTCGATCACAAACTGCTTTTTCAGTTGGTGGCACAGGCTCAAAACCAGTCATTTTCTCTGAGAGGGTTTTTCATCCAGCCCATCCAGGCATGCCTGTGGTTTGGCACTGCTCACATCTGCAGCTCAAACGATAAATATTTAATTAAGGATTTGTGTCACTGATTGAATTCTCTCATATAAAAGTTTTACAGATCATTGAGAGCCACAGGATGGAAGCTATTTGTCCTTGCCACAGGGTGTGTTTTGGCTCCCATTTAGAGCTGCTGCTCTCACTGTGTCCCACAGACTGAGCACCCTCTAAAAAAAGGGACAAATACTGATTAGGAAAATGCAGAGTTTAGTTTGGGTCCTTGCAGGGTCAGAAGCTGAGTGAATGACAACAGGCTGCCTGCAGAAAGGCTGGCAGCCTGGATCTGCTTTGGTGATACACAGGGAAATCAGGACTTGAGGGAATATTAATTTCCATCTGGGCCTGAGTTTGCAATGAGCTTTAAATTATTCAAATGGGGTCAGCACACCTCGTGTCAGGTAGTGCCAGCAGTGTTTAACACATCCTGAAATCACTAACGGTGCAGAACGTCGGTGTCTCCTGGAATTTCAATGTGCACTGCTCCAAAAGCAATCAGAGATAATTATGTAAACAAGCAGTGCCTGGTAGTAACATCAGCATCTCATTATCCCACTAAAATAAAACCAAGATCAAAAGAGGGCTCCCATATCCAATGCATGCCACATCTTTGAGCATTTTGGAGGAGATTTCCCCTAAGGAAAACATCATGTGTAGGCCTTACACCATATGTTCCAGCCTACATTTCTCCCAAGCTGGCTCAGCATCCCAAATCCAAGTTATTAGACTTATCCCATAGTCCAGATAAAGACAGTGCTGAGTGGAAGTGGGAAAGGGAGAGTTCCTTGCTTTTATGACCTGAGCTGCCTCCAGCTGGTGGGAGGTCAGCACTGACCAAAATATAAACCACCAAAAGATCCTGCAATCAAAACTGAATCATAGAATCATGGAATGTTCAGGGGTTGGAATGGACCTTGAAGATCATCAAGTTCCAACCCCTCCTGCCATGGGCAGGATAACTCCCACTAAACCAGGTTGCTCAAGGCTTTATCCAACCTGGTTTTGAACACTGCCAGGGTTGGGGCATCCACAGTCTCCCTGGGCAAGCTGTGCCAGGGCCTCACCACCCCCCAGTAAAATATTTCATCCTGATATTTAACCTAAATGTCCCTTCTTTCAGCTTGTCCCATTACTCCCTGTCCTATCACTGTTATCCTTTGCCTTCCCTGTATTTGCTCTCACCAACATCTTGCAGTTGATCTGATCAGTGATGTAACCAAAGAGAGAGAACTCAGACTGTGAGATCAAGTGGAATTCTCCGGCCGGGAGATGAGCAGTTAATTCCCAGGTCATTCTGAGCATAATGACAGCCCAAAGGCAAGACTGGGAAGGAAAATCCAAGTATAAAGCAGAAATGATGGTGCTGATCTCCAACTTACACAACTCCAGGAAACACCGTCAGTCCTGTGCTCTGCTGCTTGCACACCCAGGGAATTCAGATAAGCATCCCTGGGCCCTGGATGTCCTGGGAGCCCATTTGTGCTGGGATGCCCTCTCAGGCAGTGCTGGGTCTCAGCTCCCCACTGAGCAGTCAGACTCACAGAGTAGAATAATTCTGGAAGCAGCCACATTTTGGCCCCTTCTTCACTGCTTTATCCAAAAGATTTCTGCTGTTCTCGTTGTGCCCCCAAGTGCACAGCACATGATGGTGTTTCCAAATGGGGAAAAAAATTGCAGGAAATGTGCAGGAATGTTATAGACAGTAAATCATACACAGATTCCTCGAGGGCTGGATACAGATTCCATTCAATCTCCTATGTTAAGACTTGATTAAATTGTTTCCAAATTCATCATCCATCTTTTGGGATGCCAAAATGTCCTAGACAAGGGTTGTGCTGCATGGGAAGCCTTTGCTGAGGAGGGAGGGAGGGAGGGAGGGAAGTTACAAATCCTTTCGTTTTATCCACAGAGGTTCAGTAACATTTCAAACTTCAGCTTAGACTTCTGAATTTTACCTCTGAGCTCTGGATTACTCAGATGCCAGAGCACTCTCCAAACTTTTGTGGGAGTTAACACAAAGCTCCCAGTCCTTCCTGGCATTCAGCCTCTCCAAAGCAATTCCAGTTGCCACGAGCTGTCCTCGCAGGGTTCAGCCAACGCTCGAGTGGCACTCGAGGTAAACAGCATTGAACACACGGTCAGGAAGGAAAACAAGGCTGAAAAGCTGGAAGGTCACTGCCGAGGGAGTTTTCCCAGTTGGATAATGCATATCCAGTAGTTGGTGAACCAGGAGAGGAGCAGTTCCACACCTGGGGGTAAAACCAAGGTTCTCGTGGTCCTTGGCAGGAGCCAGGTGCCCACAGCCCCCTCTGCACTTACTCACAGGGGTTCTAAGGCAATGAAGGATGAGCAGGAATTACTCACTCCGTGAGTATCCACTTAGTGCAGGATATTGGCAGGGTAACAGTTTGGGAAACACCGAGTAACCTGTTGAACGAGCTGGAACTTTCCTACTACTGACCAAGAGATCATTTAAAGTCTGAAACTAGTAAAGTTTATTTCTTCTCTGCCCTATTTTACCTTGGAGTGGTCCTGACTGTATCACAAATGCAGAGGAGACAGACTGAAATCTCTGAAGAGAAGAGTGAGTCTGTAACAGGTTTCCAAAAAAAACTGTAGATTGTGAGTGACTGCAACTCCTTCTTGGCTCGAGCTCCTGTTCTGCCAGACTCGGGGTAACCTCGGATGCTCAGCAGAGAGCACCAATTCCCTGGGCTGGGAAACAGGGACTGTGCCATCCTGAAGGCCTCTCGTTTCTCCCACCAGGTGCCTCTCCCTACCCTGGAGTGCAGATAGATGAGGATTTCTGCCGGCGGCTCAAGGAAGGGACCCGGATGAGATCTCCAGAGTATTCCACTCCCGAAGTGTAAGAGCTGCTGGGTTGTGCTGGGAGCTGATACATCTCACGAAAGAGATTGTGCTTAAGTGGGCAGGGGGAAGGAGACCACAGCTGTGTATTTTATTTCCAGTAAAGCTGTGGTTGAGTATATTTCGGGTGTCTGACAGCACAGACAAATGCTGAGGACAGCCCAAGTCAGCCTGACCTTTGCCAACAAGAAGATGATCAGATGCCCCAAGTCAGCTGCAGTTCATGGAGCTCAGACCTCAGATTCTGTGACACAAACCCAGTATCTGTAACCAGGACTTACTTCAGCAATATCAGCAGGGCCCAGCAGCCAGACTCTAAGTTAGGTGAAAACCAGAATCCTGCAGGCTCAGCTGAGGCAGCAATATGGAAGCAAAAAGCATCTCACATAGAAACTAAAACAGAATTCCAGCACGTGCAGATCTGAACCTCTCTTAATCCACAGACTGACCAAACCACGCAGCAGTGGAATGGAACAGTTTGGAAGAAAAGCTCCCATCCTTTCCCATTCCTAATCCCTGTTTTTTTTACCCCAGCTACCAGACAATGCTGGATTGCTGGCACGGAGTCCCCACGGAGAGGCCAACATTCACCGAGCTTGTGGAGCGCCTGGGGGATCTCCTGCAGGCCAACGTGCAGCAGGTACAGCAGGGCCAACCCGCCGCAAGAAATGTGCATTTGGAGTGGATGCGTGTGTGCGTGTGCAGAGGCGAAGGGTATTAAACACCAGTATGAGATTTCACTTCCTACCAGAGCTCACAGGGAAAATGCCTGCTGGGATGAGTAAAGACAATGTTAACTACTCAAATGTTAATTTTACTTCTGATTTTCTCCACCTCCTGAACTTGGTGTCTCATTTCCAAGTTTATGTTCACTGGTGCTCTTAGGAGCTTTACAATTATGCAGCTTGAGGCACAGAAAGTCAGGTACATCATGATTAATTTCATAATAGTTAAACCAGTTGTTTTCTTCTTCAGTAAAAACAACCAGACCAGTTATACAATTGTCAATTTAATTGAACAAGAAATCAAACATTCTCCTCCAGCTCCTTCCTGTTTGTAAACAAATTTAGTGGAGCTGAGTTGAAGAGGGCCCAGTCTGCAATATGAAGAGCTTGTGAGTTTGATTCTATAACCAAAGTAAATTGAGGAGACATAAAAATCATGATAAGGGAATAGGGCACTTAACTGCTTCTCAAAATTAAAAACAAAAAAAAAAAAAGTACAGGGAAATTTGGACAAATCGTTTCAGGAGCTAAAGGCAGAGTCATTCGTGAGGATTGCTGCAGGGGGTAATGACAGTGCAGAGCTCATTACCATGTGCAGCAGCAGTTCCTGGGAATGACAAGAAATTAATTCCTTTCAGGCTCCCATTTTAGGCCGGGCTCTTCCCAAGCTCCTGAAGCTGAACAGAACCAAGCAGTCTGTACATGGGCCATTGCTTCTGACCAGGACTGGAATATCTGAGTCCGTGTTCTGACCAGACTGGAATATCACAGGGTTCCCAAAGCGCCCCAGGTTCCTCACAGAGCCTCCTGCACACTAACTCTTGGATGGAGTGTGCATTCTAACTTCCATGGCTTCCACAGGGTGTGAGGAACATCATGATCACCTTGAACAAACATCCCAGAGTTAAGTTAAAACACAGTTTAGTCCTTTCTCAGCACAAAGCTCTGTAGGATACAATAACCTCTCACACCTGAGATGTAGCACAAAATGAACTTCACCAGCTCTGTGCTCTTTTCTGTTTTTAATTTCATAGGATGGCAAAGACTATATTCCACTGAACATCACCTTGTGTCCAGATGGAGAATCCAACTCCAAAACCTGCCCTGTGGAAGAAACCTTGACCAACGGAGTGAATCGCTGGAGTGCAGTGGAAACTGGGTGAGAAAAACAGATACGGGGTGGGGGGGGAAGAAACATTTCACTGTCTGGTGTCCTCCCATAATATTGCTGGTGAAAGAATCAGACAAATTTGTCAGCGTGTTGGTCATCAGATACAACAGGTGAAAAAAGAGAAGTGGTCCAGGAAACTGGGCTGTGTGAGGGTGTAACTGAGCTCCAACTGCAGCAGCACCTGCCTGGGTTTTGTGCTGACCCCTGGACCTTCCTGCTTTCAGAAACAACAGCAAGAAGAGACCCCTGAGTGTGAAGACATTTGATGAGGTGCCAGTGGAAAAGGAGAAAGTGATGCATGAGGTAGGTGAGGTGACTGCATCCTCCCCCAGCAGGTTCACACATCACTCGTCACCAGTGCCAGAAACACTCATCAGAGCTTTTGGAATCTGTTTGGTAGGACAGAGCTTTAAATCAGGCAGAAGATTTGGCCCTGGCATCTCACACCCGGGGCTGTGAGACGACAAAGAGGGACCCACGTTTCTCTGAACAAATAATTGAAAGAGAAGCTCACGTGTGATTGCCCTGGCTTTGATCAGCCTAAAGGGCCTTATATTACATATTTCAAGATGTTTTTCCACCATAAGAAAGTGGCAGCTCATTGAAATGAAGCTCTTTGAGGGAAATGTGTCCAGAACACTGAGACACAACACTGACACAGCCACTCACTTGGTGGGGGTGAAGGTGTTTGGTTCTGGGTAGACAAGACCAAGATCCTGGTCTTGATTCACACAAATTACTTTAACCTTGGCTTTTCCTCACTGCAAGTGAATGCATTTATTGCTAGTTTAATGCCATTGCAGGGTGGGAGAGTGTTAAAGGGTTTAATTTTCCCTCCAGGGGAAAACAAAGGCTTGTTTTGTTACAGAATGACGGTTCTGCTTGTTGGCTTCCTCTGAAATTATGGGTTGGGTTCTCTTATTTTAAAAAATCCTCAAGAGCAACTCCTGAATTCCCTGTGTGGTTCAGGCAGCCCCTGGCTGCAGCTCCATGTGCTGTCCCCACCTGCTGCCTCAGTGGCACCTTGTGTGCCCCTAAGGAGGGACCTTTGCAATGCACAAATGCTCCAGCTGGACCGAAGCTTAGGGAGGAAGCCTGAATCCCTCAGGAACCCTCCTGACACAGGAGAAGTCTCAGGTGGTGAGGAGCAGCAAAGGAAAGGCTCCAGCTGAGAGTCCCTCTTGGACAGAGCCGATCCTCGGACCAGCTCCCTTGGGAAGCTCCAGCTTGTCCTGGAAATAGTTCATGTCCTTGACAAACACAGCCTATTTCTCATTTGTTCTCTGCTGAGCACAAACTGAGGCCCATTGTTGCCTTGTATTTTGGCAGATGGAATTTCTGCCTCTTTATCGGTGCATCTCAGGGATTAGAAGGCTTAGAAATTTCCCTGGTTCCTGCATCTTCGCTCTTGCAGGATAAAATCTGTCCCTGTGAATCACACAAAGACATTTGCTAGATCAGTGCAGTCTCAGTGAGAGATTACTGCTGCCAGCACGAGCATTACCTGCCTGAGAGCTCCCTGCTCGTGGCATTTCCAAATAAGCCTTTACAGGAGGGGGGAAAAGTTTCCAAAAAGGGTGATAATACATCAAGAGATCAGAAATAAACGTGATGTTTCAACAAGGATCTTTTAAATCAAAATCATTGTGTGATCTGCTTTTGGACAAAGCAAGTGCATTTGGGTTATTGAAGTTTTCTTAATTACCAAGCCTGAATAGTCATCAGGTCATGATTTCAAAGAGCTGCCCCACCACGCCTTCCTGCCATTGTGCAATTATCTGCAATCTCTGTGCAGATTCCTCTACCAGAGAGGTGGAAGCAGAGTGCAGAGCAGCCCCCAGATAAACTGTTCCTAGATCACAGGGGAAACAGTCAAGATAAAATCCAGAGACAAGCTGGGTTTTACCAAGGGTTTGACAGACCTCATTAATTCAGGATTTCACTTTATAATCTAGTTTATAAACTGATCTTATTAACAACTGATGGATGACCAGAGCATGTATACAAAGGCTTTTGCTTGTTATTTATTGTTTGATGAGATTATTTTTTATATCTTGATCAGTTTGACTGGTAAAATAAGATCAAGTAGAGTTTCATTTCTATGCTGAGGGCTTTTGCTGCCTTGGTTTTGACAAATGCACAGATGTGCAACTTTCCAGCATCACAAAACATTTCAAATGCAAAGAAACCCCCAGACCATTGAATATTATTAAATTACTTAAAATGAGGACTGTGATGTCTGTATACTTGTATAAACTTAGCACAAAGTTTAACTGCAACCTCCAGACTCAGCTTAAGTGCAGCAGAATCACAACCCCGGCTTTAATCAAGACAGTTTTGTTGGACAGCTCATAAAAAAATCCATAAAGGCCAGGGCCATCTATCTTTGCAAAGCACTTGCCTTTACAGAATGCTGCTGAACTTCCACTTCCTTCAAATCCCAGCGTTTCTAATTGTGTATTTCCAGTAGGTATTTAGGGAGCTTTTCCTGGGAGGAGCCCAGCCAGAATTATTGGATATATTCTCTATGAGTCTCAGTCTATTCATATCTCAGTTATCCCACGTACATGATGCCCATATGTCATGCTTAATATCAGTTGCAAATTCGAAAATGTCAAATTATTTTTTGATCTGTTCATTTTAAGGGTGCTCTTTGGAAATGCAGATCAAAAACTTTAATGTCATAAAAGCGAAGGGAAACGTTCCCAGGCTCCAGAGCAGCATTATCAGGAACACTCGGATAAAAACTGGTAACGCAGGCCTTGATAAGAGAACGTGCTGAAGGATTGGTGGCTCCTCCAGCAGTCCCAGGTTCCAGATATCCCAGATGTTCCCTTCCTCTTGCTCCTCAGGAGTCGGACAGTGGGATGGTGCTGACGTCGGACGAGATAAAAAGCCCCAAGAGGCTGGAGATCCGTTCCTGGCCCTATGGGATCATGGCTCTGGCGTGAGTACTCTGGGGGATTTCTTTTTCAGACTGCTCTTCCATTCAGAGGAATGCTTCTGAAATTTGCAAGTTTGTTTCTGCTGCCAAAAGGAAACCTCTGGATGTCCAGGCAAGCTAAGAGGAGATGAACTCTGAATTTCAGCCCCATAAGCAGAAAACCTTGGTAATGTGTTTTAAGATCAAGGGGCAGCAGATTCTGCAAATGGGAAATGAGAGGAGGAAAAAATGAGAATATACACATGTAATTTAGCTGTTTGTTCACTGCCTCCTCAGTCCTCTCTTAGTGATGGAGCAAAGTTTGAAGGACTTGATTCATTAATCCAAAAGCTGGCATTTCTCATTATACCAGTGTGTAAATTTAACTCAGACAGAAGGAGTGGCATCTTTGCAGCTCATGGGATGGGAGGAAAGTTAAAAGGCTTGTGCACAGTAAAGAGCAGTGCAAGCAGTGCCTTTACCAGAACCCTGCCTGCTGCATTTGCTTTATCATCACTCTGAGACAGAACTGCAGAGAATTCCCTAAATCCCACCATCTCCATGATCCCTGGGTTGTGTTGTTCATGCCTGGTTTACAAACAGAGGCTGGGACAGGGTTTGCTGGTTTTTTATCCATTCAGAGTACAATGCAGAAGGTGAAGAGCAGGTTTTTAGCTTTTTGCTCACAGTTCCCTGTATTTCAGTAACAACCACACAGGCAGAGGTGACCCAGTAGTGAAAAAGGCCTCCTCCACCTTCCTAACAACAGTAATCCATTTTACTGATTCAAATGTCAACATGCAGAATTTCAGAGAACAGCTGCCCAAAATATTAAAACAGAAATTATTCTGTAGCAATCAATTCCTTGTCTATTCAGTTAATTAAGCTAATTACTGACTTGCCTAGAGTTTTCTCTGAAATCTACTGAGATTTGTATGAGTTTTCTCTGTACTGAGGAACTCAGTGACCTTTCCCAGCAGAGCACTTGCTCGTTCTACACCAAATCACCCCTTTTGTGCATTGAAGAGAAATGAGGGATGAGAAGAAGCCTGGTGCCCTTCTGGATATTCTGGGAGAGTTCCCAGGAGAGGGCATGGTCAGAGTGTGGGTTTTGGAGGGGTTGAGAGAAAAAAGCAGATGGAAGGGGCTTGCCTTGTCTTTTCAGGCCTCAAAAGCCTCAGTTCCCTGATATTTGAAGTCAGGAGAGGAGGAAGACGGAGAAGGAGAGGAGGAAGAGGGAGAAGGAGAGGAGGAAGAGGGAGGAGGTTTCCTAAGGAAAGGTGGACAGCACTAACAGGAGCTGGAATGCTGTGGGTTGTGCTGGATAGGAGTGTGGCCTCGGCAGTGTTGTTGTCCAGCAGTATTTTCCCTGTAGCAGTGTCCCAGGGCTGGCCCCGGCGGGATTAGCAGAGATCCCAATCCATGTCCGTGTTTGTATCCCCTGCACACGCCCGGAGCGTTCCTGCCAGCACAATCCATTGCTATGGAGACCAAAAGGCAGCAGCTCTAAACACAGGAGCTCGAATGTCAGGAGCTGCATTCCTGTGCTGCTTTACCTGGGCTGATTCACCTCCTTCCTGCATGATGTCACACAAATCCAGCACGCACACAGCAGCCTCCCTGGTGGGATTTATTCCTCTGAGGATTTCTGTCACTCACCCCTGACAGCTCTTCTCCTGTTTGGATAAAGAGTTGGCAGAGGAGGGTTCCCTCTCTGCCCCTTCTAGGCTTTCTCCTGAAAATCTGAAAAGTCAACATCCAGCCAGATGTAGAAACACAAGAATTCCATAACAGCCTGTTCTCTTTTAGAGACTTCCAGGAAAACCTTCTGAACTGCTATCAGGGCCACTGGGAGTGAATGTGAGGCTCTGTGGGGAGCAGTGAATCGCTGCCTGACCCCACCATCTGGGCTCTCCCCACTTCCAGTCAACATTTCCATAGAAACTCCATCCAGCACGGGATTCCTGAGCCTTTCTGTGCCAGGCAGACCCTGCAGACCATCCCAGCAGAGCCTGCAGCACGCTGGGCTCGTTGTCTCCTGGCTCCCATGGCACCCACAGAGGTGTGCTTTTCCTCGGCCACATCCTTCCCTGAGTGTTTAAGAAAGCTTTTTTTGTCAGCTGCTCTTTTTTTTTGTTTGTTTGTTTGAACCTTGCAGACCCTCCTTGGCGCAGAGAGCAGCTGTGACAGTGCAGAGCACCTCAGAGCCCTCTCTCTTGAGGACAGGACACCCCTCGGTGCTCCTGCACTGATAAGTGGACACACAAGGCTCCAAAGCCTGTGGAATAATCTAGAGAGGTCAGAAGGGAGTGTGGGTTTAACAGGGGAGATAAAGTCACCCTTGTTAATTGTGTATCTCTCTCTATCAAAAACATTTACCCTGGATCCTTTTCAAAGTCTTTCTTTTCTAAAACAAAAGTGTTCAAAGGCTTAGCATGTTTTCTAAACCAGGGTGGCTGCATTTATTATTTTTGCCAAAATCTCACTGTTTATTTATCCTGCATTCATTCCTCTGTTGAGTTTAAAATTTGCCAACAGCACACACCATGGAGTGTCAGTGTCAAGAGTTTAGTGAGGATGAATCTGATACTCTGGGCCTGGGCTCACTGTTAGGCTGGACTAACCAGGTCTGAGCATTTCCTACTGCTAAAACAGAGCGCTCTTGTTCTGAGCATTTTATGAATATATTATATGAAGTAGAAAGTCACAGCAGTAGCTGCAGTGAGAGAGGGAAGGATTGACTGGGATAACAACACTGGAATCAGCATTCAGGGAGCACAGAGGGATTTAATGATGGGATGACTCTGGTGTCAGGTTCCATTTCATAATATTATCAGGCTACTGCCAAGCACTGCTTTAAAATCCTCCCAGAGACTCTATAATCAAGTTATTGTTTTAAATGACAAAAGGTTTGATATCTGCTCAGTTGTCCTCCCCCAGCCCTTCCCCTTCTCCCCCCAAACCCAGTTATCCTCTGTTGTTCAGAAATCACTGATCTGGTTCTGGCCCAGGCCCACGAGATCAGCTGAGGCTCAGCTGATCCACTCTGGGCTCTGGATGCTGCATCCACATCCCATCACTGAGGGCTCTGCCTTTGCCAAAACAAGCTGGGCCTAAGGCAAGTCAGGAATACTGAAATGCTGGATTTTGCTCAGGAACAGCAGGCATTCATGTCCAAACACAAAGGACACAACAAAAATACAGCCAGGATTGGGCTGGAATCCTTTTGCACCTTCTCAGAGAAGCGAGGCATGGAAACATATTTGCTTCAGGGCGGAACGGAGCTCAGAAGATAATAAATGCATTTATTGTTATGTCATGCAGCACCTTGCACTATGACCTGCCCTGAGCTCTCCAAACTAGAACTTGGGACGAGTAGCTACTCAGGAGTTATGTAAACCACTTTTTTTTCAAGGATTATGCACCATGCTTACAGTAGCAAGGACTAGAAGGGGAATTGTGAGAGGCTGTGGATTTCACTGCAGTGTTTGCCATCCCACTGCTTTTCGACAGGGACAGCTGAGCAGCCTGGCCACATGTGAGAGGACACAAGGGTGGCTTTGGCCTGGGAAAACTTTGTTACCTGCACTTTGTATTTAAAAGTGCTTCCAAACAATGAATTCCTGAGCCCAGCCCCTCGAGTTCTCCTTGCCAGCAGAGTGCTGATGCACTGGTGCTGCCAGAGGGGAAGCCAGGATGAAATTCCTCCTGCACATCACTACGTTGAAAATGTATTAAAGCAAACTGTGGATCAGTCATAGTTACCAGAAGGAAACAAAACAACCCTTTTATTTCTTTAATTGCAGAAAAATTAAAATAAAAAAATCATCGCTCTTACTCTGAGCCTCATTAAACACCTTTGAAAGCTCACATGAAGCCCTGAAGCTCCTATGTGTTATTAGGAAGTGTAACCATGAGACAAACTGCTCTGCTTGGCAGCAATCAGCCCAATTCCTCATCTTTCCCTAAACACAGCTCCTGAACACGGCCAGGTTTCCTACATGGACAGAAAAGTCTATTAGTTTTTCCTACTGAGGGCAAAATTCTTGGGTTTCTTATTGCAGAGCAGCAGGAGCTGCTGCACTTGGGGCTGGAATCCCTCCCTGCTCAGGGTGATTTTCCTGCAGCCATCTCCCTTTCTCCACACTCCTCTTCAAGTCATTGACCCCAAAATTTAGATTAAGAGAAACTGGCTCCCTCTCACATAAAATAAACAGCTCCACTAATGGTCTCCCAGCTCTTTGATGATTGCAATATTTTTCTACCTCCAAAATCTCTGGTTCGTACAGGAGGAAGAAAAAGCCTCAGTAGGTCACTCAGGCCTTCAAGCTACTGCAGGATTATCCTCTGTGGTATCTTCCAAACAACTGTGGCACCTTCAGAAAACAAAAAAGTTTGTGGAAGATTACTTAATATTCAGGCTGTGTCCCCAAACAGGACACCTTGTGGAAGGACAAACGAGTTCTCAGGGTGGTCACTGCAATTTGTGACAATTTGGGGGCAGTGGGCAGCTGAACTGCAGCTGAATGTTGTGGTATTCCCACCCTGATCCTCAGTGCTGGGCCGTGGTGGGAGCAGTGACTGGGCAGCCTGGGCTGGGACAGCCCCAGCCCCGAGCAGGTTTATCCAAACTGGGCATCTCTGCTGGGCTCCCGCAGCACTGCGGGGTCAGGCAGAGGCAGGCAGGGAGGAAACGCCTCGTGGGCAGGGCAGTGCCAGCCCAGGAGAGGCCTGAACCAAGGAATGGCCAGCTTTTCATGAAATCATTAATTACAGAACCATTAGTGACTTCTGGAGCTGCAGAACTGTGTGATCAATGAAATCCAACACCTCCAGTCACAGTGTTTACTGGCGGCTCAGGGAGAAGGTCTCACCTTACACAGGGCAGTCCAAGGGGCCATAAAGGGGATTTTGGTGTCCCCTGGAGCCCCAAGCACTGACCACACCCAGGGCAAGGCTGAGCTCTGAGGGGCTGGGGCAGTTTCTGAGATGCCAAGGACAGATGGAAAAGGGATGAGCAGCCTCATCCCCAGGAGCAGCATCTGCACATGCAGAGCAGACACGATGTCAGTGACAGCAGCATGAGAGGGAGAGCTTTGATTAGGAAATGCATTTAGATGAAAGGAGTGGTATTGGAAGTTAATTGCATTTTGGTCTGCCATTAGATAGCAAGTGACACCATTTCCTCCTGACCTAACTCATCAGCTTGCTGTCTTTGGAGCAGATAGGAGATGGCAGAGTTTAGGAGTCCTTCAAAGCCCAGCCTGATTTCAGCAAGAGGCAGAGTTATTCCAGATATCCAATCTCCTGACCCACAGGGGCAGGAACCCAGCAGGAACACCTGCTGGGAGTCTACAGGGGGCTGAAAATTTCCCGTTGTGTGGCCAAACCAAACCCTAATAACTCAGAGATATGTGGGTTGGGGGCCAAGTTCAACAGATCTTTTCAAGCTTCTCCCTGTCTCCAGTGACAACTTTAATACCTGGCAAACTGGAAGCCAGAGCATCCATGGAATTGTCTGACACGAGTCAATGGAACTGAGCAACAAGAAGAGAATTCCATAAATAAACAGTGAGGCAAAGTTGTGGTTCCATTGCTCGTGTCAGGGAAGGGTTTATCTGCAGACGAGCTGTTTGTGTAGAGAATGGACAGCTGCCAGATCCGTAGGATACATAAGGAGTTTCCAGTCATGTTTTTCTCTGGACAATGAGGAAAAACTTAGTTGTGAAAGCAGAGGGTGCTGCATTTTTTGCTGAAGTTCTCAGGGTTACTTTTTATTTTAGAATTTCTGCTCTGCCACTCCACAGGTTTGGTTCCAATGCCTTGTGCAGGTCTGAAAGCACAGGAACAGCAGCTTTGCTCTATAAACTCTGCAGAAATCATAGAACTCAAGTTCATTCTAGACATGCAAGACGTGGTGGGCTGGCTCAGGTTCACTTCCCAAAGCTGGAGATGCAAACCTGCCATGGAAAGCCAGCCCAGCACACTAAAATCAAACAGCCCATGTCCCAGTGCAGCTGATCAGAGCTGCAGCTGGGTGTTATGTCTGAATTTGGCTGCACAAGAGCTTCATGACTGAGGAACAGAACATCCCCACGCATCCCCCCGCAGCACAGAGCTGCAGGGGTAGATAATTCACAGCTGGAGCCTGCAGGCTGTTCCTGTGGCTGTGCACAGAGCAGAAACCAATGCCTACTCCAGCCAGTGCTCTGAACACCTGGGATCCTCCCAGAACCAGCAAACATTTTAATTTTCTTTTTTTTTTTTAATATGGTGACACTGGTTCTGTCAGCCAGTGACAATATCTGCAGCTTGTGGGAAACCTGACACTTTTTACAGGTTCCAGATTCAGAGGCAAGAGGACACAACTTGTAAAGTGCCAGCAGCAGAACCCAGCAGGGCAGATTTACCCTTCCCAGCTGGAAGGAGCTGTGTGTGGCCATCCCACCTGCTCTCTCTGCTGTACCATCCTAAAAACATGACACACACACAGTTTGTGTCCTGGATCTGCTTTTTCTTATTCGTGGCCCTCCCTCCAGTTGCTGTGTGTGGCTCCTGGCTGTTGGTTTGTTCCCTGGAGCAGAAACTGGCTCTGCTTTTTTCCTAGAGCACCCCAGTGAGCCCCTGAGCAGCTGCTGGCCACTGGAAGCACTGCAGAAGTGCCAATAAAATGAGTGTAATGAATTCTGCAATTATTTGATGAACTGTTGACTATTCAGATTTGGTTTAGGGTCATTAAAGTGTAACTTTATACGACTTTAAACACATCTGAAGTACACACACAAAGTGCTCGGGCGCTGCCTGATTTTTAATTCTCCCAGGCACATTCAAGTCGTTCTGAACTGAGAATTGAGCAGGGCTGTGATGAGTCTGGGACAGAGGTTCCTTCCCAAGAGCTGCAGTTGAAGGGTCCTGAGCAAAGTGCAGCAGCTCAAAAGCCACTCTCACACTGGGATCCTTTTGAGAAACCCTCAGTTATCCAGGCCTCTTCCAGTGAATCGCTCAGACGGAAGAAACCAAGGCTGACAGAACATTGTTTTTAAGGCAGCCTATGACAGAAAGAACCTTTTTAGTTCTCCACAACCCCTCAAGGTCACTTTGTGATACAAATCTTCTCAGGGTTCCCCTGCTTTCAACCCTGAGGCTGCTCTCTGTGATGGATGGAAGTCGCTCTGTCCCACACCTCCATCACCTGGAACAGGGGAAGACAGGAGATAAAAGCAGCTGGAATGCTGCAAAGCACTGCCCTTCACCAGCCCCTGGGTCAGGAATGTTAAAGGGCTGGGGAATATAGAAGGGATTTTGCCCTGCACTGCCTGAGCGTGTTCAACGCACACTCTTGCTTTCAGTATCGGTTTAAATTAGAGTCTGTCAGAGATTATTCAGTATTTCATCCCTTGTTATGCTTCAAGAAAAGTCATAGCCTTCAGTTCTGCTTTTGGAAAAGTCAAATTTTTACTGACCTGTGTCAGAACAATGAGGGAGGATATTACTGTATGTACAGGACAGGTGCCTGTACAAGTGAGAGATCTGCAGTGCACTGAAATGTGGTGAGCTGAAAGGACGGGGCAGCAGAGCTCCTGGAGTTACTCCTAAATCTACTTTTAAAACACAGAATTATTTAAAATACCTAACTCAGTTCCCTCATCCAATCAGTAAAACGTCACTGTCTTACAGGGTGCTGTAGAGGTAAATTGAGATTTTTATGTATTTACTTTTTAAAGAAATAATTTTGACCATTAATTACAGAGACAGGGTGGCTACATCCCAGTGTTTGTTCCCAACAGGCGGAGAGCTGTCAGCAGGAGCAAGGAATCCATCCTGTCTGACCACGAGACAGTCAAGTACCAGCCAGCAGTGCAGGTGGAAGAGGACACCATGGACTTCCCCCTGGAAGACTCGGTCCTGCTCCCCATGGATCCCAACCTGGAATGCCACAGCCCTCCCCCGGATTACAACTCCGTCATCCACTACTCGGCCCCCCCAGTGTAACCAGTGCCCCCAGCACAGGCTGCACCTCAGCCTTGCCACGTTCTCCTGTGCCTCCAGGAGCCTGGGTGAAACAGAAGGGAATTCTGCCGGGATAATGCTTCACGTGTTTCTTCTGGCACATCTCGGATGTGATTAGAAACAATTTAAGAGCATCGTCTCTCTTCTCTTTAAAGGCCTATTGCAAGATCTGCACTGAATTAATAACATTCTGTCTGTCAGAGTCACAGCAGGAGCTGCAACCCTGAACTGCTGCCACTCCTTCCCCCTGGCTGGGGCTGTTCATTGGCACTGGCAGATCCACAGGTTCCTGCATTCCCATTTCACTCCAGGAGGGTCATGCCAAGCTGGTTGGGAACATCAGGCTGCTGCCCTGCACACATCCTGCAGGGATTGGTTAGGATATTTTGAAATGCAAGATATTTTGGTTGCAATTTGGATTTAATAATTTCCACTGCCCAGAGGATGCACTCCTGAAGATGGCATGGCCCAGAGCAAGCTGGTAGTACTCGCGTGCCTGCTCTTTTGGGCCAGCAGGGCACCAGTGTGGTTAAATCTGATCCCCTGGGCTTTCCCCTTGTTCAAGCAGCAGTTTATTCAGCAGACATGCAATAGGGAACCTTGCTGGAGATGTATCTGTAATGGTTGCAAGGCAAAATCACTGCCTTAAATAAGAACTGAAACACAATTTCCCAGCTCGCATGCACACATTTGTGTGAATGTGCAGAAAACTCTCATTACCGGCACGAGAGTTACACAAAAACTCACACACACCCTTGAGGCACCAGCAGGGCAGCAGCATTTTTATGTTTCCTTTCTGCACACAGGCTATTTACTAAAACAACACACAAAACAAAAAAAAGCATTTCCTCTGGGTTCTGTGGCAGGGTTTGACCCTGGGGGTACTCGCCCGAGCTAAGCTGCAAGCCCCTGTGACACACATTTATCTCTGACTGTCTTGCCAAGGTAAATACTGGTATCATATGCAAAGCCTTTCCTGGGTTCAGGGTAATTCAAAGCTTTTGTTGCAGCAGGACTGAAAGGATCACAAATTCTCACATGTGGGTTTGCCCCTGCCCCAAAGCTGTGTGTGGCAGGGACTGTTACAGGTGTGCCCAGGTGCCCTGTGTGCCCTGTGCATCATCACAGCAGCCTCAAAAATCAGCAGATAATCCTTAGCCTTTCATGTGCTCTGTAACAACCAGAGCTGGCTTTAAAGCTTTAGGAAGGGAAAGGTGTCTAGGTTGCAAGTAGAAAAGGCCAGGATGAGCAAGATGTTCACTGACAACCTCCTGAGTTACAAACTCATCTGTAAATGGCTCCCTGGGCGGTTTCCTCCAAGCTCTGCACAACCCTTTCCTTTTCTTCCCTGATTTGACTTCTTCAGCATGAAAAGAAATTTTCTTCATGATTCAGACTAGAGGGGGATGAAATCCAAGCCTTGCAAAATGATGATGTTACCTTGGCAAAGACAGCTGCAGCAGCCAAGGAAGCTTTTCTGCATGAGTGCTTGCAGTGGGCTGCGCTGAAGGAATCACAAACAAGCCTCAGGTATTATCAAAGGGGAAAACAAATCTCCAAACCCCACACCACGTTAACTGTGAACCCTCAAGCATCTGAAGGCTGGGCTCTGGGGAACTGCACTGCTCCTCCTCCTTGACTTCAGAGTCGCTTATTAATCACCTGCAGTCCCTGCAGAGCCCCCTGCTCGCAGTGCACCTGCTAGAGAGGTGTGGGCTGTAGTTGCTTTGTGGTCATTTTGCACTGCTTTGTATTTTAGTATCTATGTATTAAGTAGAGCTGGTCGTAGAAGAGAAGAAACTACTGGGAAAGAATTCTGATGAGCCCCAGAAAGCTCATTGGATGGGTTTTCCATCAGACACTAGTAGCTGTCTATAGCTCTGATCGAGTAATCAATCCGTTCTTGTGGAGATAAATTATTGATGAGGCAAAGGAAAAGAAGGTGCAGAGAGTGTGTGTGGCTCTGCTGTTGATGGCCTCAGCTGGAGACGTTTGTTACTGCACCTTGAGCTGGAGGATGGGAAAACGGCGTTGGAAAACCTTCACTTAGGAACTTTGAAACGTGGGAACAAACCCTGCACGTGTGCTCTGTGTTTCGAGGAACAACGGGAAGCTCTGCTGGGTGAACTGAGCACGTGGCCTCCCCTCTCTGAAGGATGAGCTGTGGGGGTTTCTCCGAGAGCAGAGCAGGAGCGGGTTTGGGGAGCGGGGCCCTGTGGGGAGCCAGGGCCCTTCTGGCTCTCAGGAACCAACACCAGCCTTTCTGTGCCTCCTGAGAAGGTGAAACAGGGCACAGGCTCCAGTGCTCGAGATGCTTAAAGCCCTGGTTGCACTGACAGCCCCAAAACTGAGGGCTCCTCTGCAGTGGCAGAATCGAGAACGTCCTGAGCAGATCGAGTGTCCGGCGATGGAAGGGACTGATGATGTTTGGGCAGCTGTTTCCAATGTTTATTTTGAGTGGAAGATCTTTTCCTCCTTATAGTAAATGTACCAAGCAAAAGTATTGCCTGAAAAGTATTATTGAACATATTCTATTTTATTTACTAATATTTTGTTTGTCCTTCTCTCGCCTCCCTTAATTTAATTATTGTTCTCTTCTTCCAACGATGTATATAGTGTACCCTGTAGCCACAAATATAGTGATGCAGTTATATGGTAAAATTTGTAACATTTTAGTCCAAAGAGAAAGAAATACCCAGATGTAACAGAGTTAAGTATTGTACTAAACATTTCACTAATGCTTGCAGGCCAGGCTCCAGTTTACAGTGCCCCACTAGTGCCATGGCACAGCAGCTCTCTTGGCTGTGAGTGTCTCTGCCTCTCACTTCTTCTCCACGTTATTTAGTTTCAGTTAGGAAACAGGAATCTGGAGGAATGTGGCAGGTTTATCTCGTTCCTGGAAGTGTCACCATGCGCAGCTCGTGTGAAAGGTGAGGGATTTCCACTGCCTGCCTTTGAATTGGAGTGGATTGGCTAGAGGATCAGAAGGGGTAAACTGTTTAAATGATGTGATGTTTATTATTTTTTCAGACTTCTCAGGGATTCTTACTCGACTCCTGTCTGCCAGCTGCTTTCTCTAACCTGAGCTCAGTGGGATCTGTATTAACATGTACCTTTGTTTCCTTTGATGGTGCTCACTCCTTACTGGTTTTGTGCTCTTGGAAGCCCAGAGAATCGGGGCAGAGGAGCCCAGAGCTCTCCGTGGAATTGTGTTGTCTCCTCTCCAACAGTCACCTCCCACTGAGGTGTCCAAGTGCCTTCACCTGCATGTTCTTGTTCAGGCTGGTGTCTGCAACAATCTCCTGTCTCCTCTTTTCTCTGCTTTTCATCTCTTTCTTGTCATTTGCCCTCCCAGTCCCTTCGGATTGCTTTGCTCTGCCTTTTCCATAACATCAGGCAAAGGATCATTTCACTGCTGTTTGTCCTGTGCTTGCAGAGGCTGAGCTAGATCATTTAAAGCGAGCTTTTTCACATTAAATCCTCACTATACAGCCAAGGAAAACTAGTTAGTGTTAGTTTGTCTGGAAGCCTCTTTGTGTCCTTCCCTGAACGGGAGAAGCTTTTTAATCTACTGATTTTTCAATATTGGTGTCTGGAGCAAAATGAAGGCTGGTGACTGTGCGAATCTGATCTTTCCCAGAGTCCTTTCCTCAGACAATGAGGTTTCTGTAAGGTTCTCCCAAGTTATCCTCACAGCAAGGGGATCCCAAGCACGATGGATCCCAAGTATCTGCTTGGGATATCAAGGAAGTCAGATAAAGTCTGAGTAATGGTGTCAAACAAACCCCTGGCTGCTGGAGGTGAGCAAATCTGGGGCTCCTGCAGACCTCTGCAGCTGCTCTGCTTGACATCCCACTGGCACAAACCTCTCTCCAGTCACCTGCTTGGCAAATCCCCAGGACACCCCAGAGCATCCAGGTGTTTGTCTGGTTGGATTTGCTCTCCTGTACACTGTCAGGTGCCGTGTAAGCCTGGAACTGGCCAGGCTGGTTTATGATTTATTCCCCCACTGATCCTTCACATCCTGTCTCACTTTGCAGATTCCATCTGGCCTGTCCCAGCTCTGGGGATGTGGGCTTGGCTCCAGCATCCCTAAATCCCACCAGCACCAAGGGGACACACCAGGAACTGTTTGCAAGCAAATAGCTGCAGAGCAAGATAAGCATTATCAGGTTTCCCTGAACACAGGAGTTGCTGAGGATCAGTATCATACTCACAGATCAGCCTGGAGTATTTTCTTATCATACAGTGAATGAAAAACACAAAAGGCAGCAATAATTCTTTTTTTCCTCCCTGAAAACATAATGGCCAGGCATCCATTTTCCAGGGTTTTTCCTGCACCACAGAAGAACAGAAAGAATTTTGCCAAATTCATGGCACCAGCACCATCTTACACCAGTAAAATTCAGGGAGGAGTTTGGGATTTGACCCTCTCAGGAGTCAGGCAGTGTACAGGGGACTGTGGAAGTGTTGAGCCCAAGCACTGGGTGGTTTGTTTGACATTGTTATTTCCGTATTTTGTGAACATAGAAGGGAAAACTTGCTGGCCTGGGTCGGTTGGGACCATGAGAGTCACAGGGAGAACAATGTGGGATGCACTGAGCAGTGTCCTGTTCTCCTGGTAGTACTCAATTCATTTTTCCTTAGACCTTGAGTTGTCAAAGCAGCCACTGAAAACTGGGAAAAAACAGTAAATTGGGACTTACAGAAATAAACCAAGGAAAACTGGGAAAAGCCAGGAACTTGGGACTTACAGAAATAAACCAAGGAAAACTGGGAAAAGCCAGGAACTTGGGACTTACAGAAATAAACCAAGTGCCATGTTCAAACCACCCAGGAATGTTTGTCTGCCATGTTCCTGTCTGTCTGAAGAATGTATGCACTGAAAACAACGCTTTCTTATGTAGTCAAAAATTGTACTGTATCTATTAACCAAAAAAATAAAAAGATTCTATATTTATACAGCCCAGGGCTCCTTTGTGTCATGTCTTGGTTTGAAAAGCGTTGTCCTTGAAGCACAATAAAAATAAAGAATGCAACAGTTTTGAGAGATTTTTACAAGGTATAGATCTCATCCAAATTTCTACAGGGGGTTCCAAAGTTAGGACAGAGGCTGCCACACTCTCACTGCTCAGAGGGAACTGCCCACTGCGTTTGCTGAAAAGATTCTCCAAAAAAAATGGGCAATTTTCTGGAGAAATGCACCAAACCAGCTGCTGCCAAGAACAGTCCCTGGAACACAGACATTGTGTCTGGTTACTTCTAAAATATCTCAATAGATGGGGCTGAGAGAGAAGAGAGAATCACAATTCTGCCTTCTAAGGACAGCCCATGGTCACCAAAGCGTGTCACTACACAAGTCTGTGAAGATAATCTGCAGAACATGAGGGCATCTGGGGCTTGTTCAGCCTCAAAATTCCAGAAATGGTGTTGGATTTGGCTTGCCATAATATCCTAAAAAGAACACAATTAAATAAATACTTCCCAGTAAGTTATTGAATTCACTTTTGAATAAACTCTTCACTGTTGAAATACAGAATATTCCATGCTCCCCTTTTGTAGTGAAGGTTTAACATTCAGAATGCCAAGGGAAAAAAATCTCCCAGCTCCATCCAAGTGCAGCAGACCTGCTGCCATTTTCCTCACCAGCTGGCTGGGTTTTCTGGAATACCATTTCCCATTCCTCTTTCCACTTTGGTGGCACAGCGGGTAACTAGCAGCGGAAAAAAAATGAGATTTTTTTTCACGGACTGACAAATACCAGTTTCTATTCCTGGCTTAAAATAAATACTGGTATTAGGAAAGAAGTAAAAGAAGTGTGTTAGGGTTTCAGAGCCATTCTTCCATTAGCAGCCTTAAAGTTATCAGGCTGTGTATTTTGCCAGTCACATTAAAAACTATGAAGCACTCAAGTCACTTCAAACATTTTAGTTTCTCTTCATTCCCTGTTCCAAACAGTCCTAGAAATAAGTGTCTAAATTATACATGTCATTTGAAATGCAGCAATCTCCTTTCATCCCCATAATGAGCAGGAACATTCTTCTCTGTAAACTAAAGGATGTTTTAGTTCCTTATATAAGGCGTGAGTCACCGCGAGCTCGGCGCTGCGGAGCCGCCTGCCCGCGGAAACCGGCGGATTAGAGAGGGGAAGCAAAAAATATACAAAATTAACTCTGGTCTGCTTTTAGCACTAAATGTGAATTATTAATCACACCCAGCTTGAGTTACACTTGTGGAAGGGACCTTGTTACAGCAAAGGAATCTGGGGGAAAAGGACAACGCTGGGAATGCAGAAATGGAAGATCTGCGCTTAGGTCTCGCTCAAGGGACGTAACTTCTCCATCCCTTACTTTTGCTGGATGGGATGGAAAAGATTTTTGTTTTTACAGCAGCAGCACGTAGAGAGGCCAGATCAGAAAATCTCAGCCTAAAGTATCGAAGCTTGGTGGCTTTGGGTGATAAGAATCCCAGGAGAAAATAAGGACTAGCAAGAGAAAGATTTAGGATTAAGATAAACAGATTTGGTGGTGGTGACATCAGAAAGCTGAGAAGAGAATCCAGCTGATTTCCAGTCAGGTCCTTTTTCTTTCCTCCCATAATCAGACTTAACTTGAGAGGGTTTATAAAGTGCAAAGGTTTAGAAAGAGTAGAAAATGCTGTTCATTCTCAGTGCTTTGGACACACTGAGGCCATGAGCACTAGGTGATGAGGTGCATGATGAAGTCCTTGTTCTGCCACTAAAGAAAACTCATCCCTGGAACTCCCACATGTGGGGCTGTGCCTTCTGCCCTTCCAGGAGGAGCGATATTAGCATGACTTTTTAAAGCTGGGACTACACACCCAGTGATCCTCAGGGCCAGCAGAACAAACCTGGCATCTCTGGACACTCATCTTGGAGCAGCAGTTGTTATTTTTAAACTGGACCATTGTCACAGTGAATTCCTCAAAATCCCAAAGGTTAATTTGTTTTTCATAACTACGCATTAAAAAATCAAACCAAAACAACAGGAAAAAAGAAAAAAAACTACAACCAACCAAGAACTTTATTATTTTCTGGGAGAGTTTTGACCTTTTATTCATGTATATTTTTCAAAGCCAGCCTTGCACTGTTTATGCCCCAAGCTAGAATGTCACAAGCCATCTTAGCAGGGAGCAGAACCACAGAGACAAGCGGGGTAAGGCAAGGAGAGCAGGTGGAAGGGGGTGAGAATCAGCAATGTGGGGGATCAAGGTAATGGGTTCCTTAATCTTGTCTGCTGAAACATCTGGGATGGACAGGATTGCGTTCCTCTCTTTCCCCAAAGCCTCTGGAACAAGCACCGAACCCCCTCCTGACACAACGTCAAGACGAAAAGTGTAACACGACCTTACAGCCCCATGAGAGAAGGACAGGAGGGCGGAGTGGAGCCAAACCCTCATCTCCCCAAGCACTGAAAGAGCTGGATCCAAATCTGGCCGTCACAAACGACTCCTCGCCTGGGTGATGGATTGTTTCTGAACCCAAAGTGCACCGGAGGTTCCAGCAGCAATTCCTCCTGCTGTCAGGATGACTCACGGCCAGCTCAGACACTGACACCTATTGACTCAGCATCCCTCCTCTGCTGAATGAGATTTTCCTCTGTGCTGATGAAACACTCTTTGGCCTCGATGTTAATCTTTGAATCTGTGAGATCCCAGATGCCTTTGGGATGTTGTAATCAATGGGATGTGCCAACAGATTGCACAGGAAAGTGAGGCTGTCTTCTTCTTTTTTGCATTTGCACCATTATTTCCTTCCAGGAAGGAAAAGGCAGGAACTGAGGAGAAAATAGGTGCTGTTCTTCAAGTGATGTTCTGGAGCTGGCCGTGGTGCACTGCTCCTCTCTGCTCTGGGGGTAAAGACCTGCATCTCACAGGGGCCAGGTCCTGCATCAAATCTCCTTAAAGAGCCACAGAGAAGCACTGAGCTCACAGCTCTGTGTCTCTGACAGCAGACACACATCCCAGTCAAGGGAACAAAGAAAATTCCCAGCTGACAAAGACAAAACCAGATTCCAGATGTACCCAAAACCGAATTTTACCTATTCAAAATACGGGCAGAAGTTTTCTCCAGACTCAAGCAGATCACAGCTCTCTAAAGAAAAAATATAATGTAGTGCTGCCCTAAATCATGCTCAGTAATTCCCTCCTCCTAGCATTATCCCAAGGGTGCTACAAGTAACAATAATCTATTTATTAAGAGTTCATTTAGTACACAAGTGCCAGGGCGTTTTTCATTTCAGCAAGCCTAACACCCATCTGTTTCTCTGGTTTAACCCCATTCAGTAAAGAGCAATATTTTAATGGGTTTAAACACTAACTACTCACTGAGTAGTTTGTGAGTAAAGAGGAGTGGAACAGGGTGTGCACACCCTGTTCATGCTGCCCTACTCCAGCCTGATGCAAAGGGCAAAGACCTGAAAAGGGAAAGTAAGAACTCTTGGGAGCTGGGAAATCCACGCAAGGGCAGCAGGATCTCGGTGCTGTGACATTAATAAATTTCACCACATCCAGGATTTAGTTAAGTCCCCCTGCCACCCAGCAGACAGAGCTGCACTGATATCTGGATTGGTGCACAGTCACCTCACTTGATTCCCTCAGATTCAGGGCACAACTTGTCCTTCGGAAAATCCCCTCCTTCCCATGCAAAGTGCCCCTAACGGTGCTGCAGGAGAGGAGTCTTCATCTGGAGGGAAATCCAGGAACAGCTCCCACAAAGGCTGCAAACCAAAGCAGGCCATCAGACCCTGGCCTGGCTTTCTAGCTTTTCATTATTTTAGTTCCCCACTGTGTTTAGGGGCTGGGAAATTTAGGAAATTCAAACCAAATGGCAATGTAGGGAAGCACATTCCATCTTCTTTAAAGGCAGACAAAGGCTGCAAAACATTCTGTGAGCACAGCACAAGTTACCTGAAAAAATATGAAAAATGCCAATAAAGGACAGGATAAATCCCAAAATGGATTCATTCATGACCCTCCTTTTGTTTTTAAAGACTCTTCAATGGAAGTCTGAAATCTGGGAAGAAACACTGCATGTGCTGCACTCGCTGGGGTTTATATCCCCACACTTCAGAATCCACCTCACATTCCCAGTTACTCCGTTTGGGTTGGGATCTGTCTTTGCTGTTGCTCTGGAGGGATCAGGCACATTTCTGGTTATTATTGACAGCAAAAGATTCTCTCCTAAAAAAAATAAAAAGGCACAGAAAAGTTTAGGAGATCAGGGCAGGCCCAGACCAGGGAGAGTCCACTCGTGGCACTGGTGGTCTTTGGAACAGGTACAAACCCAGCTTCCAGAATTTTTGCAGCTGGTTAATTCCTCTCCCCATCATCAAAAGTGATTGTGAAGTCATACCAGGAGGAAATTAGGAAAATGGTCCTGTGAGAAGACAATTGGAATCAGCTTGGCAAAATCAGCTCTTATTGATAGAAAGTAAAAGCTCTAAACTCGAATTTTTGCCATAAAGGACAACTTCTTTTCTCCAGAATGGTTCTATACTTCAGAGGAAATGAGCATAAGATATATCCCAGGTAAAGAAAAACTCCCATAAAAGGGAGAACTAGTATTGTACTTTTATTTTAAAATCCACATCCTCAAAAGTGACAGGAAGCATCATATGAAACACTTCTGGTGTGAAGTGGAAAGAAAACCACTTCCCAGGAGAAGTTTGTCACATATGCCTGCAAAGAATGCTTGTTAGGACTCCATTTTAATGAGGGATGAAAGGGGTTGCAAAGAGAGGCGATGAAATTTTAACACAGCTTCAATATTTACATTTGCTGGTGAACATCATTTGCTCACAGAACGATTGGAAATGTTATAATGACACTTCATATTTCAATATTTTCGTTTGCCACACAGACAAGAATGTGTATACATTTGCAAAATCATTTCAATGCATCATCACTGCTTCATGTGTCTTACAGGGCTGAGAAAATGTGTAGAAACTTTAAAAAGCAGTAAAATATCAACTTGGTTCAATTGAGAGTAGACACTACTTGTAAAGTGAGGCACTCATCTTCACAGGACAAAAAAAGTTACCACAGCTCTTTCCTGGAAAAGTTATGGATTATAGGTATGGATTTATTCAATTGCTCAGACTTTTGTAGCTTTTTAGATGAAAGAGCCTGCGGAGGGGAAGGTTTGGATTGTGTTAGATGATGTCTGCAGAGGAAAACTCCTTTAAGGAAGACTTGCAGAAGGCAAATAAGAATGTGCTGGATTTTTCCAGAAGAAGATGTGAAAATCATGAAGTTTTTAGGCTTGAAAATCTATCTAGAGAATTGGGTAACTGAATTTTTTAGGGAAAAGTGCCAGGTTTCATCCCAGCCACTTCAATGCACATCTAAAGGCAGAGAGGGTCCCTTTGTCACCCCGCAGCTGAACTCAGCCTGACAGGACAGACTCAAGCCCTGCCACACAATAGCTGGGCCCACCTCATTCAAACAGCTGAGGAATTACAGCGACAGAGCTGGGAGCCCTGAGAAATGCTGAAATCCAACTCCCTTCCTGCCAGACCCATTTGAGTGCTAATGGAAAGGTTTGAAGGCATTAAAAGAGCCCTGTGAGCTCGAGTTGGTCTCTTCCCCACAAATGTTGACAATTCCTCCCTGAATTTCCAGCTGGAATTAAGAAGTCAGTTCAGACTGGGATAAATTCACGCAGCTCTATGTATAACATTATTGATCAGGACATGCCACCTTTCTGGAAGTTCCTCCGTTAAAACTGATTTCTTTCAGATTTATTTTCTTGCTTTTTAGTAAGGATATTTGACTGGTTAATCCACTTGACTGAGCAGTCAGACTCTGGAAGGCCAAGAGGGATGTGTAGAAGAAACTGAAAGTAAGACTGTATGAGAGTAAAAGACTGAACAAAACTCTAATTATATTGCTCTAAAAGTGCCGAGTATCTTAAAAATATTAATTTTGGAAATGGGAGGAACTGGAGTTTTGCACTATTCCTTTAAGTTAATTTTGTTAATTATGTGATCATTTCTGCTGAAATATGCAGTCCTCTGCCGGGTGTCTCAGGATGCCACCCACAGCACCTAAATATCAAACCAAAAATACTTTTCTGAACTGTTTGGCTGAGTATTCTCTGAAAAACTTTGACAAAAGCTCCTCTCAGTGCCAGACTGCAGTTGGAATGGAGAAGGGGAAGGCAGGAATAGCTGTAACCACCTTTGCCCTGCCCATCAGTGCACACAAACCCCTGACCTCTGGTTTGCTCCCGAGCCAGCAGCCTTTGGGCTCTTCCATCTTCCCTCTGAGGACAGAAGCCAGCAAGAGAAAATCCCCAAGAACGGCTGGCATGGGGCAGGCAGCGATCCTGGCCTTTCCCAGGATCCCCAAAACACCAGCAGTGCTGAGACGAGTCAGGGGATTCCTGGTTTTTATAACAGGTTTTGTGCACACAAAAAATACCTTTAATTCATCAGCTCAGAAGCCTGGTGTCCACTGAGCAGGAATGGAATGGGTGCATGGGAATTCCAGTCTTTTCCTCCATTCCCACAGGACTTCCAAGGCACAATGTCCTTGCTTGCAATCTTCTTGCTGGCAATGCTTTTGTGAGGGTGCCTGGAGGCTCTTGTGCAGGCAACAGCAGTTTGTCATTTCAGCATCCACTCCTGCCCTTGGAAATTATTAAAATCCAGGACATCTTTGGAATGGGAAATGAAATGTGTTCTCCAACAAACCCTAAAACTGCTCATGTTGCTGGCAGCTATGTTAAAACAAGGGTGTTCAAATAAAATTCCTATTAAAAAAAATGGAATTGAACTTTTCAATGGAATTAGATTTTCCTAAAATTTTATTAGCTGGCAGGTTCATAAACTACAACAGAAACAAAGCAGGAAAACCAAATCATTCTTTATGAGCTATAAAAAGGTAGCAAAGGGGACCAAAAAAAGGGAATCTTTTGAAATATTAAGTCTACAAATGGGAGTTTTATCTTTCTGACAGTAAATGGCTCCTACAGATTTGTCGAGGTTATAAGCTCATAAAACGTGGAGTAAAATGAGGTCTCAGCTAAATTCCAGCAGCACTCCCAGCTCCACTCCCATCCCAGTGCAGGAGGGGATTACCAAGCCCCCCAAGCCATCCATACCCTGGTGGCACTGGCTTTTCCCAGGAGTCACAGTGACCACAGGGAATGGCAGAGTGATCCCAGCAAACTGCTCTAGGAGCAGCAGGAGAACTGGCATCCAGCTTTGCACAGCAGATGTTCCACTGGGGAGTGCCAGCCACCAGCTCTGCCTCAGCCATGGCTTTGCACACTCCCACCCACACATCCCAGCTGGTCTGGGCCTGGATATTCCCTGGCTTGGCCAAGGAACTCCACCTGGCACGTCCCTGCACATCCCAGGCTCTGTCACACACCAAGAACTCTCCATGATCCAAAGGTCCCTCCCGGCCTTGCAGGTCACAACCAAGCAAATAAGTCTTGGCTGACTTCGAAGAATTTCCTTTTGCCCCTCGCAGGATTAAATCCTAAGGGATTGTTTTGCCTTCCTTCCTCCTACATTTCGAGTTAAAACCATTTTGTTCACCTGCTCTCCTCAGAGTGCCACTCATTAATTCAAACCACACTGCTCTCCAGAAAAGGCTGCATTCCAGAGCAGGGGAAAATACCCAGTTTTCTGGAAGGAATTTTGTAGAGAAGAACGCTTCAGTCTGAAAAGCACTGGGAAAACAGATTGTTTTCAATGACTTAATTGCAACTACTCTTGAAGGGCAATACCCAATTCACTGTCACCCTGAGTGCACACACTGCTCATCCCTCCAGGATCACAGGCTGGAACCTCTCTCAATTGCTGCTCAGCAGGTGACTCCATTGCACCGGGAGCTTATAGGAATATACTAAATATATACAGCTGCTTCTATTTATCAGCTTGGTTCCGTGGCTCTGGACTTACTCAGCAAAATAATCCAAACAATGGCTTTGCCTTTGGGAATTGGTTGCCATAAACAAACGAAAGAGAAATGAAACAGTCAGAGGTCAGGCAGTCCTTTGACCAGGGCACAGGATTCAAACGTGTCTAAAACAACTCTGTGTCTGTAAATAACCAAGAGCATCTCTGAAGCAGTGTTTTAAGTGTCTGGAAATGAAGTGAGAGGCTTCTAGTGGAAGCTATGGATAATGGAAGAGGAGAAGTGGTCATTCAGCAAGGTTTACATCCTCTTATCTATAGCCCTATATGGTAGAGATAATGTTATAAGCTTCTTGCTGTCCCCTCATTAATAATGTCATTAATGCTAATTACAGATTAATACTTTTCCCAGCACAACCTTCCAGAACAGTTTGGTCGTGTTTGAAGAGTAATTTCAAGCCAACCCCTCCTTTTCCCAGATCCTGTGAAAGGTTTTGACTCTGCATCAGCTCCACCCGCAGCTTTCCAGGAGCAAATCTGGGAGGAGGAAAACCAGCAGGGCAGTGAGGGGTGCAGACACATTGCTGGTTGCTGTTCCTGCCCAGTAAATGCATTTATAATTCCAGATAATGACAAAATTGCATGGGGGCTGTGATGGGAAGGGTTGCTGTGGAAAAACCTCTCCAAAGAGTGCACGGAACGTTGTCGTGCTGAAGCTGAGGGTCAGGCTGTCCTAACTCCCAGCATTTGTGCACATTCAGCAGTGACTCATGAAATTATGAGCCAGGCTGGTGACCTGCAGGAATTCAGCGAGAGACAAAAGAGAGCTGAGCATTTGTGTGGGTAATTAGAACGTCCGCATTTAGAAGGGGTCAAAGACATACAGTATTAGAGGAGAAATAAAAAACCCATTGGGATTCAAAGTCAGAAAACATGAGAAAAAAATTCCCAGAAGTTGCTTATTACATTTTCATCCTGTTGGCAATTTTGTGCACCTTTCCCTGAAACCTGTGGTCCTGGAAAATGCCGAGTATTAAATGTAGCAGCAGCTGGGACAAGAAGTTCTTTTGGACAGGTTTGAATCCTGTGCTCTCATGTAATGAGCAGCTTCAAAATACTCATTGTGAACTGAGAACTAAAAGTCCTCATCTACCTGTCGGGCAGTGAAGAAATAATTTTCTCAGAAGCATCTGGGAGTGCTCCAGTGGGAAGAGTCTGTACACCCTGTAATAATCCAGGCCCATCCCAGGGCCCTGGTCTGGAACGCTCAAGGAGCATTTGCAGAACTCCAGCAGCGTGCACCCCCTGCTCCCTGCATTCCCACACGGATACACACCAGGTTTTCAGAAGCTGACTCCTTAAAACTGGAGGCCACCATTTGCTCATGCAAGAACACCTGGAAGAGCACAGGCAGGAGCACTGGGAATGCATCCTTGATGACATGGATCCCACCCCTAAGGCTCTTGCTCTGATTCGGTTCTTTCTTCCCTGATGTTGAAGTCAAGCAGACAAAAGGAAGGGCTGCACTGAGGAGAAAATCTCATTCGCACAGGGAATCCCTCACAAAGCCATTTAAATCTCACCTACTCTGGCATTCCTAGAGCTTGGTGCCAGCTCAGGGCTGCTTCTCTGAGGCACAGCTCAGATTTGCTCTCAAAATACAGGTGAGCAATCAGGGAATGGTTTGGGTCAGAGGGGCCCCTAAAGATCATCTGGTTCCACAGGCAGGGATGACACCCAAACCCAGACACGGTCCTGCTGTTCCAAGATTTCCCTGCCTCTCCTAGGACCCAGGGCTCCTCCTGAGGGGTTTGCTGTTTTCCACACCCAAAGGCTGGCAGAGAAGGCAGTCCTGGAGACATTTGATTATCACAGTTATTTTGTTAATTCTCCCAAGAAGCTGGGTATTAATTTGGCAGCTTCCCAGGAATATTGATGCAGAACTACCACAACTGTGCATGGTCGATCTGCAAGGTGCTGCTGCTCTACAAATCAGATTCTTGATGGGTTTTGAGCTTTCAACTTTTCCAGGTGACACAAAGCCACCAAGGAAATTGCTGGGATTAATGTTTTATACACAGCATTTTGAGGAAGGGGTCAGTACATGTCATCCAAGAAATCTCTATGCCATGGAATCACAGAATATCCCAAGCTGGGAGGGACCCACAGGGATCATCCAGTCCCACTCCTGGCCCTGCACAGACACCCCAACCATCCCACCCTGCCCGAACACTCCTGGAGCTCTGGCAGCCTCGGGGCCGTGCCCATTCCCTGGGGAGCCTGGGCAGTGCCCAGCACCCTCTGGGGTGGAACCTTTCCTGATATCCCACCTGACCCTGCCCTGGCCCAGCTTGGGTAAGGGAGGGCTGTGAACAGCACCCATGGGGGGTTCGGTGTTCTTTCAGGCAGCACACACAGTGTGGGAATTCAGCCTCCAAAACTTCTCATATTGCCTTCATTAAAGAGCAATTCCTTAGGTTTTTTTCTGACTTAAAATACCTTTGAAAAGAACAAATTCACTGAGCTAAAATAGAGTTAATGGACTCTGTTAAGTCTGTAAGAAGTGGAGGCCTGATTTCCTCTTATATCTCCGTAAATCAGTGCGGGCCACCAGATCATTTCTCACACAAGAAAAGGGAACCAGACCCTCATTTGAGGTTCTCCTGACCATTTGTGACCCGTGTTTGCAAGAGCAACAATACATAACCGGGTTTCAGGCACTCTAATCAACCAAGGCTTTTATTTTTTACGTTAATTTATTCAGCACCCATAAAGTCTTCCTGTGGTTAATTAGAGAACTCACTGAAGCCTGTCTAAAGATTTTATAAATATGAACACATTATCTCTTATTGTATCTCCTTTCCCTGCCTATTAATCTCACAACAATTAAAGTAAATGCTTCTTCAAGAAAAAAGCTTCTAGGAAACTCCATGCTAAAAGGCAATAATTATTCCCAAGTTCATTCTTAAGGGAAAGAATAACCCAAAATGCTACAAAACCAGTGAAAAATGGTAGAGAGAACATGTTGGAGAAGAAGCTGCTCATTTTACACCAGGATGTGATGTTACACCAGTATGAACATTAACTGGAACTGGAAAGAGATGAAATCCCACCTTGGATATATGCCTTGACCATGCCACGACCCTGAGGAGCTCCTTTAACTTTGCTCTTTGCATACCCAAGGTCTAAGTAAGCAGAACAGATCCTGGAAAAGCTGGAACCAAAATAATTCATGGCTTTTCCTGGAGATGAATTTGATTCTCCGGTAACTCAGCTGTAGTGAGAAAAAGTTCAAGTTCAAAGAGCTTCCACACCTCAAAACAGAATAAAAAAATCAAGGGAATTTTTGGGTAGGTAAAAATCTCTGCTTATCCTGCACTGGCCTTGAGACCTTCAAAGGCACCTGGCTAAGGAAATGCTCTGCAAAACAAATCAATCCCTGCTGGACCAAACCAATCCTGGCTGAAGCTGCAGGGAGGATCCCATGCTATGGCCCAGCACTAACACCGCTGACAGGAACTGAAATATTTCTGAGACGCCACGCTCCAAAAACTGGCACAGGCATTCTGAGGGGTGGTTCTTCACCAGCACGTTCTGTTGTGTGCTCAAAGGAGGTGTTTGAGACAGGAACGGGGCAGGGAATATGCAAAAGAGCCATTATCAACATTTACTTGCTCTTCCACAATTCAGTGGAGCAGCACAAAGTAAATTTAACTCTGAGAAAAGGCTTCATGCAGAATCCTGCGGAACTCGGTTCCTCTCGACAATATTGAAGGTCAAACGCAGGAATCAAGAACTCTTAAAGATCAAATATAACTAATATTCAGTCTCTGGAACATAATCACAGACAGTGGCTGACTTCATTAAACAACTTCTCTGGTCAGTTCTGATTTTGTGCATTCAAATAATTCCACAGACAAGTCAAATGGATTCAGGAGAAATGGCCCTGAAAATTGCAATTGCTCCTTGTGTAACTGAACGTTGCTTTTGCAAATTCCCCTGTGGTTTTACACGGAGACAGAATCCTTCAGCACTTCCTCATCTCAACTGCTCAGTAGTGGGATTTGTTCAAACACCGCTGTGCTCCACTTTATCAACACCATTAAAAGGCAGAATTCTTGCATAACCCTGGCTATCCATAGAAGACTTCACCTCACTGGGGAAGGAAATTTATTCAGCTAAAATCACCACATTTACAACGAGGCTGGATGAAAACACATCCAAAAGGAGAAACCCACTTCTCTTCTTGATTTTTTGTGGTGTATTTAATTCACCTGATTGATATAAAGCATGCAGCTGGCTGGCAACCTGCTCAAGCTCATTTTTCCCCAAAAAATGAAAATTTCTACAACACAAAGAGTCCTGTTAATTCTGGGAGCTGGGCTAGATTAGATTTAAAGTCTTGGAAAAGAAAATGAGCTTCAGCCACAATCTTGACAGCAAAATAACAATGTCTAAGCTTATGTCGGCTGTTCAGAGCCCACAAAATAAACATTGGCCTAATAATCTCATTAGGAACCAATTCCATGAGCTGGCCATTCCGGGGATGACCTCACTGATAAACAATCCCAAGTATTTCTTCCCTGCTTGGACTGTTCACTGGAAACATCAGACGAGAAAGGGAAAGGATGGGTTTGAATTACAGTGCATAAATTCTACCCCTGTAATTCTACTTCTCTGCTATTTTTATAATCACAGGAGTGTTCTATTTCGTTTTCCCCAAGGTGAATGGCACAAAGGCATATGGAATAAAATGAATTTGCCTTCTTTAGGACTATTTTATCATCTTACTTTACCAGACGAATAATGCAAATCTCTTATCTCCTGCCCAGCAAATCTTTGTCGCCTTTATTCTACATTATTGTGGATGTAGCCATATACACAGTCTCATACATACAAATTTAAACAGTGAGAACAGTATTTGAAGAACCAAAGAGCAAAAAAAATGAGGTGGGTTATGTAAAAATAGTCCTGATTACAAAGGCAAACAGCAACATTACCATAAGGGCAACATTCACTCGGAATGTGCATTTATATTAACTCTTTTTAATAGATATTTCCTCCCATTTTCTTTCATTTCAGAAGCTGAATTTAAATTTGTTCTCTGTATTTGCTCACAGAATAAAATTTTGTCAGAATTGTCACTCACTCTGTTACGCCTCTAGAGAACAACTGGAGTCATTACTGAACCAAGTGCTGACCTGGAACCAATAATTCATTTTTTTATTATTTATTTATCCCTACCTAGCTAATAAATCATTACAGAAACAAACCCGGATTCAGAATATCCATATAAAGAATGAAAAATATTTGTTTCAGTGAGAAGACAGTGAGTGCAGCTCTGGGCTGGGAAGCTGTATCCCCAAATCTGTCACTGCAGCAGCAGCATTGACACGACTGGGTGAGGCTCTGAGTGCTTTTGACAAGGCACAGTCCCGGCAGTGAGAGGTAAATGTTCCTGTGATTCCACGGCCAAAGGGAATCTCTGTGCTCCCAAAACCCTTGGCATGGGCAGTCGTGCAGTCAGCAGCAAACAGCAGGAATGAGCAGGAGCAGGAATGAGCAGGAGCAGGAATGACCAGAGGTAGGAATGACCAAGAGCAGGAATGACCAGGAGCAGGAATGAGCAGGCAGGAATGAGCAGGCAGGAATGACCAAGAGTAGGAATGAGCAGGAGCAGGAATGACCAGGCATGAATGATCAGAGGCAGGAATGACCAGGAGCAGGAACGAGCAGGAGCAGGAATGAGCAGAGGTAGGAATGACCAGGCAGGAATGACCACAGCCTTTGTCCCCGACACCCCAGCGATGTCCCCAGAGCCACGAGGCTCAGGAGCAGCCCTGCAATAGAGAAAACAGCAAATCTCTGCCAAATGTAATCCCCAGTCCTGGCCAGAACCCTTTTCTCCCTGATGAGCAAGTTCTGCTGCTCCCTGCGCTCGGGGCAATCCCTGTGTGCAGCAAACTCCATCCAGGCAAACTCCAGCTCCAGCTCCAAAGCTGCCTGGGTACTATTTCCAAAATAATTCCACTTAGCACTTGTTTTTTGGGCATCGAGGAGACAAATGTGTATTAACTGTAGNAGGAATGACCAGAGGCAGGAATGAGCAGAGGCAGGAATGACCAGAGGCAGGAATGACCACAGCCTTTGTCCCTGACACCCCAGCGATGTCCCCAGAGCCACGAGGCTCAGGAGCAGCCCTGCAACAGCTCCAGCTCCGGAGAAAACAGCAAATCTCTGCCAAATGTAATCCCCAGTCCTGGCCAGAACCCTTTTCTCCCTGATGAGCAAGTTCTGCTGCTCCCTGCGCTCGGGGCAATCCCTGTGTGCAGCAAACTCCATCCAGGCAAACTCCAGCTCCAGCTCCAAAGCTGCCTGGGTACTATTTCCAAAATAATTCCACTTAGCACTTGTTTTTTGGGCATCGAGGAGACAAATGTGTATTAACTGTAGGCAAAGCAGCATTTATTAAATGCTTTACACCTGGGATAAAATTTTGGGAATGCTTGGGACAGGTTTGCTGCTTCCCGGGCACAGGGCAGGGAAGGAATCAGGCATCCTCTTTGTCCCGGTCCCCTCCCCGAGCCCTAGCGGAGCTCGCCAGGCTGTCCCGAGTTCCCATCGCGGCCCGGGATGCGGGAATGCCGCAGTGCTGCCCGCCAGGAGCGGCTGCAGGAACGCCGGTCTCCCAGGGACATCTAACGGTGGCATTGGGAAATGATCCTGATCCTGCGGGGCTCCAGGAGAGCTCCCCGGGGGATACAGGACTCACTTTGCTTTTTCGATGCGACAGGCAGAGTTCTGCAAACTGGAGTATGGCTTGGATCAGAAAAAAAAAAAGCAAAATAAAAAGCCCAGGAGCAGCTTTGAGAAGAGGCTTCCAGGGGCTCTGAGCACCCAGGAACGTCCCCTACCCAGCGCCGGGAAAGCTGCCCAAATTCCGGGCTGGATTTGCATGTTTAATGTAATTTCTGCTGTTTGCATCTCCCCACGGAGGCTTCTTAACAAGTGTTCGAGCACGCTTTGGAAGCTGTGCTCCTCTTCCGCTCGGTCACTGCTCGGGCAGAGGTTCACAGGTGACAATTTGGTCTGTCCCCCGAGTCAGTGTGATCCAGACCCGAGATCGGCGTCTGGCAGCTCAAAGGCAGGAGCTGACAGACCACAGCCCCTGCCGATACACAGAGAGGTTTGAAACAAGCAAAGAGAAAAGGCTGAGAAATCAGGGAAAAACTAGAAACCACCTACAGGTTATCCCTGAGAGCATGGATCTGTTCAAGATCCTATTTCTAAATGGAAAAAGTGACAATTAATTATTAATAATAATTTCTTTTAAAGGTAGAATGAAGAATTTTAGCCTGATATGAAGCAGCCCAAGCTCAAGCCCTGTCCTTTCTGTTCCTCAGCGCTCATTCCCTCAAATTCTACCCCTGGCACTGCAGCTGTGCAGCCTCTGTCCCACAGCCTGGCAAACTGGGCTGGACATCGCACTCCCAAAGGAGCTTTGGGCCCTTTTCTTTGAGAACTTTTGTGCAAACAAGTGGGAATGAATTCAAAGGTTTATCAATACCTTCCTTGCCATTTTGTGGCTGAATCATTGAGGAAGTCCAGCTCCCTTCCTTCAGGAAAAGCCAGTTTTGCCTTCCTCCTACAGAGCCAGGGTGGGTGGGATGTTCTCGATGTTCCATTATTGATCCAGGGCAGCAGCCTTAATAATCCCCTTCTATCTATGATTAAATGTCCTTCTTCAAGACTGCAGGTGCTTATGTTACTGTAGACAGAATATTTTGAAATTTTCTTCCTCATCCCTCAATTTTTGTTAATCTCTAGGAGAGATTATGGAGGGGGAGAGAGGCAGGAAAGGTTTGAGCTTGTAGGAAATAATTTTTTCATTCAGATCTTTACGTTTATGGGACTGTGAGGTTTTTTGTCATGAAGCATTCTAAAATGTCAAACTCTCAAAACAGTGATTATATTTTATGAAAAGGAGGCTACTGTGATCTGGGACCTATCTTAATATCTAATAATTAAGATATTAAGTTAATTTTAAAACACTGGCTCAAAATAAACCTGCAGCTTCAAAGAGAAATGAGAAGTTGATGAGAAAGCTTTTGGAGCAGCCTCACCACTGTAAACAGTGAGGTCCAAAATGGGCTGAATGCAAAAATTCACATGGCATGGAATTGCACATAAATAATTTTCGAGGCCCTGAATTTACAGGGGACTTTAATTTGTTGGGTTTGGGTTGGGTTTGTTTTTTTTTTCAAAATTGTCTTCTAAATTGCAGAAAACTGATGAGTAATATCTAATCCTCATGTTCTGGAGTGGGATTTAAAAGTGCCCTCTGGACTGTGACTAATTCAGTGTAACACAAGCACAGCCAAAGCAATGAAAATTCCATCCTGACACTGCCAAAGTGGCTGGGGGAGAGTTCAGGTGGAAACTGCACCTCCTGTGCTTTTCAATGGGCTTCTTTATTTCAGTTTCTAAACTCTTCTGTCCAGGACTTTGAAGACAAAGGCTGTTAAGTGAGTTCTAGGGGTTTTGGAAAAAAAAAACAACAAACCATCAAGAAGACTCCAAATTTACTTTATCAAAATGTTATGGAGTCAAATGAAATGTAATTAAAGTAAAATGGCCTGAAGAATATTGCTAATAGTCAATGCCTTTCTTTATAGAACAGCTGGGGCTTTCTTTGAGCTATTATTCCATTATTTTCTGCACTCATAATCATCTAGCTCAGGTAAGTCCTCCGCTGGTGGGATGTGTGATACCTCTTTGTATTCTGGGTCCTTGTAATAAGTTAAAAGCTTTTAAAATCCAAAGGAATTCACTCATGCAACAGGTCGAGCTGTTCAGATGGGAGTTCTTTGTGTTGAATCTCTGTGAAACTCCAAATTTCTCCTCAAAGATGGACTGACTTCAAATAGACCTTGAGCAAAGCAGAGAAGCTGAAGTTCCCTCAGATAATTATGGCCTATCTGGAATTTTGAGCAGTAATGGGCCTCAGAGGCTGGAAATGGAATTCCTCCCTCTGGAGAGGACGGAGTGTGCTGGAGCTCCATCCACTCCCAACTGGAATGCTAAAGTGAGCTGCTGGGGGACTCTTGCCCGGTGTCAGGGACAAACCGGACCCAGGCTGAGCTGTGTGAAATCCCCGCTGCAAACAGCAGCTTCCCCATTCCCTCCCGGAACAGCTCTTTCCACGCGGATCCCTCGGACCCGTGAACGCTGATGTGATCTGGTTTCCCCCAGGTTAGGTTTGATCCCCATGGGTTTTATCCTGTTCCTTTGGACACAGCTGCTGTGCACTGAGCCCAGGCTTTACTGTGGTGGAGGACTGAGCACTGCAGCTCCCACCCAAACCTTGTTCTGCCAACAGCTGCAGCTCCAGGTGCTGCTCCAGTGTGGAGTGTAGCTCCCAGATCTGATGCTTTTCAAATACAAGATTTCTATAAAGCACCACAAGCCATTAGAAAAGGAGCCTTTAAAACTGCTGGAATTGTTAAATGCACCTGTCTTAACTCATGGGGAGTGCACAAGGGCCAGCTCAGCCTTTGCCTCCATCCCTCTACAGTCAAATAACTTGAATCTGTCCAGGTGGAAATATTCCTGACTTTGCCATTTAGCTTTGCTGGGCACAAACTAGAGAGTGCTTGTCAAGCTTAGCCCTAATCTACTGAGAAAAGCTGCCATGATCACCTCAGAGGAACTTTCCATCAGTGTGATGTGGAGTTACAGCTGAGCCGAGTTCTTAGAGGTAACAAAATCCAGTTGGGTTCATTGTGCTACCCGGGCTGATAAATAAATCCCTTTCATCAGCCTTTCATCTCAAATATGCAGTTATATTGCACATCATCAGTCCCTGAGGGAGCAGCCAAAGGGTCTGTGTATGGCAAAGGCGCTGCTGCCCCAGAGCTTCTGTCCTGTGGGGCTGACACGCCTCTGACAGCTTTAGTCAAGGGATCTCCCCGTGGTGAAGGCACATGAGCAGGCCTGGCAGGTCACATGCCAAACTCACAAATGCTCTGCTCGGCACGGTTTAAGTGGGCACTGATTACTTGGTCACCTCTCAGTACTTGTCTCTTTATTTTTTAAAAATAATCTGGAGCATTGTTTTTACGTCGCCTTACAGGGGAAATTTTGCTTTCCAGACTTATTGCAACCCATTGCCTAACTGGGATGTCAGGGCTGTCATTGCTTCACGCTGTGTGCACCCAGGCCTTGACACAATCTCGTTCCAAATAGTTCAGATAATCAGTGTTTTCAGATTCCAGAAGTTCACAAAAATTCTTGTTTCTGAACTCTTCTGGTGAAGAGCAGAAGTGCAGTTACAAAAGCACACAAACCAGTCCATAAACATTTTTTGACACCTTGATATGAAAACAACACTTGGTAGTTCATGAAAAACTGCAACTTGGCTGTGAGAATTCCAGTTGTATTACTGGCTACCAAAAAAATGAAAAATAAGATCATCCACTGCATCTTTCAGTATTGAGTAACTTTAAAAATGTTTGGAAAGTGTATTGTCTATAGTTTGTTACTGATATTACAGGAATTACATTCTTCCAACAAAGCAGGCAGGAAAATCAGAAATCCCTCCTTTCATCACAGTCCCTCAGACTCCATCAATGCCTTTTGGTGACAGCAGAGATTGCCTGTGCTTAAACCCTCGGTGGCTCTGAACAAATTTCATGAAAACTTGGAGCTGTTGAAGATTTTCTCTCTGGAATTGGCCTCCTGTCATTTAACAAGTAACAAAATTAAGGGTAGCTTAAAACCACCTCGAGCAGAAAGACAAGGTCTCCTGTACAGGAATTGACTTGTGTTTGGAGGATCTATGGATGAAGATTCCTTGTCTCCTCCAGGTGAATACTCCAGATGTGGCAGCACAGCTGGGTAGGCAGCGCAGTTTTCAGTGATTAATGCTTTGTCCTTTGGCACCACCGCTGCACTTGAGCGTCTCTGACTTCCCCATTTAAATGCAAATGCCCTCAGTGAAAAGGCGGTTCCGTGGCAGTGCCATAAGTCTAGCAGGAGTTCCAGCTGCTCCCATTGTGATGCCTCTTAATCAGGACAACTCCTGCACAAAGGTGACCGACAAGGCAGCTCCTTCACCCCCCGGTGAAATCAAAATAATCACTCCATAATGCCACAATGTTTCCGGGCACCGAGTTCAACAAGGTCTTTGTGACTGAGATAATTCAGCCGGTTCTGCAGCTTCCCTAGTTCGAGATAAATGTGTTCCTTTATCTGCAGGTTTTTCACTATTACTCTTCTTCATGATCTGAATTACTTCTCCAGTTCTAAAGATGTACATTTTAAGTGACCTGGCAGATTTCACATCCTCCCACTTCATCCTTTGGATCATTTTTGCCTCAGGTTCAGCCAGGTGCAAAGCAGTGATTCTGTCTTGGGTACAGGCTCTACTCTTGGTTCTGTCCACAGAGAAAGAATGGGGAGGTAGAAGGGAGTTGTTTCTGGATAACACATTTAAATTCCTTTTACATTACCTATTTGTGTGATCATCAAACATTTATTCAAAGTGATCAGGAGAAACTATTTCCTTATCCCTGGAAGCACCACAAACAGAGTTGAATCTTTGAGGAACAAGCTGTTGCTGCCACTGAATCACTCCCTAGCTGCTGGCACTCAAGCCCTCCCAGAGGCAAGCTAAACCAATTCCCAGATGCTCCCAGATTCCAGATTCTGAATGAACTTCATTCCAAGATGTGGTTTATTTTCCGTGGTTAGGATGAGGCTCTGATGCAGTGGAGATTTTAGCAATGCCCTGAGTCATGCTGCGCTCTAAGACCTCTCTGGGGTGCTCTGTTGGTCACTAAACTGATAAACCAGGGTGACTTTATCAGCTCTGAATCGCACTGCAGGAGTTTGGGATTCAAGTCTCACAGAGAGAGAGGCAAGGACAAAACCAATCTTTTCAAGTGCAGACACAGAAAGGTTGAAGGGGATCCTGAAGCAGAGGACACCGGGGTAATTTCATCCAAAACAGAGATTTCAATCATTCCAATTTGGCCCCACTAATTAGTCCTGTACACGGTTTGTTTTGAAATACAGGATGAAGGGATGCCCCATGAAAATAAGAGGCTTTGCAGATAACGCTGACCAAAGAGATGTGGCAGAGCTGCTTGAACATAAACATCATTCACAAACTACTTTTGAGGCTTGGAAATACATATTTGTTTTCTACTGGGATGACAGAAACTGTGACTATAACTGTGTTAACCTTCTACTGCTCCAACTGCAGTCTCCTAAAAGGAACAACTCTCCCTCAAGTGAGGGGAAATGTGGGTTTAAATATTGATCCATGGAATGAACTGCATCAGTTTAAACTTAGAGGAGGTGGGAGAGGATAGACAGTGCAGAATGGGGGATGAGAGTGGATGGACACTGCAGAACTGGAGATGGGAGAGGATGGACACTGCAGAACTGGAGGGGGAGAGGATGGACAGTGCAGAACAGGACAGAGAGAGGATGGACAGTGCAGAACTGGAGGGGGAGAGGATGGACAGTGCAGAACAGGACAGAGAGGGGATGGACAGTGCAGAACAGGAGGGGGAGAGGATGGACACTGCAGAACTGGAAGGGGACAGGATGGACACAGGCTCCTCTGGCTGACCATCCAAGAAGGGAACTGCTCCACCCACCACAGCACTGCTGCCTTTTGCTAACAACAACCTCCAGAGACCCAGGAGGCCAAAATTACGCAGAGCAGCTCAGCTGACCCTGGGAGATATCATCAGTGTGCAGCAGGCAGCTCTAAATTTAGTTGCAGTTAACGTCACTTGTCACACATGGGGATGCACTTTACCTCCACGGTGTGTTAGAGAGGCAGATAAGCTCTGCCTCCACACCCCTCATTTTGTATTTGTGAACAGCTCTCTGGGCTCAGCTGCATTCCTCATTCAGCAGCAGAGGAATGGTTGAGGATTTCAAGCTGGAGAGTGAAACAGGGCTTTACAAAAGGCCTGCAGCCCCTTATTTCTTGTTCCCTTATCCAGGAGCCCTAACTCCCCTTGGCAGCTGTTTGGCCAGGGACTCATTTCCCTGGAGCAGGGCAGTTACAGGTCAGGGTGACTTAAGTCAAAAGCACAGACTGTGTTTAGCCTGTGTAAAATGAGCCAGTGGTCTTGAGGTTAGGCCTTCACACCCCAGGAACAGCTCTGCCAGGGCCTCTGGCCCAGGAAAGGCTGGCTGGGAGTCCTTTAACCCCAGTGCTGCATTTCTTAAACAGAAATGATAAACAAGTGATGCTCATTCCCAACAACCTCCTCTCCTAACCGGGCCTGTCAGGTCTGTGCTTGCTGCAGTGCCCACTGTGGGGAATCACTTGTTTCAAATCCTTTGATTTAGAGTTTATTTGGAGCTCCTCCAATCAGAGCAGTCCTGCCTGACCAGTCCCTGTGCCCCCTGAAAGCAGCATCAAACTACCCAAGGCTGAGCATTGTGGCACAGTAAAATGGATGGGTTTGTACCCAAGCAATATCCAGGCACCAATTGCTGCAAAGGAAATGTTTCTTTTTTAATATGGAAAAAGATGTTGGCATTCTGCAGCAATTAAAAGGGAAGTGGGGGCACATAAGAGAAGGAGTCAGATCAGCAGGCACAAATTTGACCATGGCAAGGTTGTTAAATGAAATGTGAGAACTGAGGATGGAAAAGAGAGAGAAATGTCAGAATTTCACAGAATTTGTTCAGACACGCTCAGGAAGCAGATAAAAAAGTCATGCAAATGCTCAGTTCTCTCACCTATGAGATGATCCAGTGTACTGCCTGGTGTTTATGTTTACTCTTCCACTGAGAGGACTAAGCACTGTTCCAAACCTCTGGAATCTCTGTTCTTTTGAGGAGATTTACTGGCTGGGCCAACGGCTTAGGATGTAGTGCTTTGGGAATTCTGTTCTTTGCTGTATTCCTTTTCTTGCTCTGTAGTTCCTAAATGAAGGTCACTAATGCAGCTCTTACTCTGGAGAAGTACAAAACTTATTTTCTCTTGAAAGGATGGTAAACACTGCAAATAATTCCACCTACAACCTATCTGGCAGTTGCTATTGTCAGCCTTAACAAATGTTTCTCCAAAAGACATTATGTAGATATCATAATGTATAGAGATGCATAAATTAGTGACCAAAATTAGCTCAAGTAGCTGATAGAGAAAAATATTTCTTGCAGGCAGGGTCAGCATTTGACTGGGCCAAGTTCCAAACAAGCTTAAGCAACTCATTTAATAGGGATAAGTAAACACTGCAAAACAAACCAGCTGAGAGCTTTTGTCGTGTGGCACAGACATATCCAGCAATATTTTTGTCCTGTGCTGCCCACTGTGGCTCTGCTGTTTCTCACACTAGGATTATGTCCCTCTGCCAGGTGCATTCAGCTCGGGGAAAATGGGCAGGGACAGACTTGACTTGACTGAAGTGTCAGGCCCTGTAAGGAAAACTTCTCCACATCTCAGCTGTGTCTCGGATGTACCCGGAGTTCCAGGCGTACGTTCTGCAGTGCTGATGGTTTTCAGCTAAAAAACAGAGATGAAATTTGGGGTTTGCTTTCAAAATGGATTGAAGGTACTGAAATAAAACACCCTCTTGTTGTCTCAAAGTTGTGACTTTGAGAGTTGTGGCTGTCTGGGACCTCCTCAGAATTCAGTGTTTGAGTGTGGTTCAGACTGTGGGTGAGTTCTGAACTCTCTAATGCCCAAACAATTTAGTGACTGGAATTTCCACAGCTAGACTTTGGAGAGGAGAAGGACAATCAAGTGTTTTGAATGCAGGGACTTGTCACTATCAGTCACTGGGGTCCCTCAGGTACCAAAGCCAAACACTGAGCACAGGTGGGTGGCTGTTCTCTGCGCTGTGCATGAAGAGCAGCTCTGTCTTTTGGATGGTCAACAAAAACTGCGAAATGAGGAATATGAAAAAGGAGGAACACAGTGTCTCTAGTCTAGGATGCTGCTCATCCCCGCAGCAGCACAGCTACAGATTGCAAAAAGCACAAGATGTTGGCCAAGATGGCTTAGAGCTGGCAAATTCCATGGAAGCAGAAGTTCAGAAGGAATATGACTCAGGTTCTGCAGAGAAAAGCATGAAAGGAAGATTATGTGGAACAAAATGATGCTGGGAATGTGGAGTGGATGATCAGGATGAAGGGGAACACAAGAGTCAGCTGAACAAGCACTCATGCAGGACAAACAGTGAACAAAAAAATGGTAAAAATATCAGTCTCTCTCCACTATAATTTAATTTCTTCACTGTTTGGTGGTGGGGGTTCAAACCAAAACACGAGTGAGTGAAAGCTGCTCCCTGTGTGCTTGTGTCAGGCTGTCCATGTGCTGCAGACATGGTCTAGAGTCTGTGATTTGAATGTGCTGTCTCCCTCCAGCAATGAGAGCTGGCAAAGTGAAGCAAGCCAGAAGCTGAATAATGAAAAGTAATGTAATTTTCAAAATCTGTAACTTATTTTCTCTCTGTTCCTTAATATCGAGCTAAAATAGAGCCAATTTTCTCAAAATGTACTCTGATGTACTGTCATGTTCCCAGAAGTTAGTTGGCGTTGTGGTTTTGCTTTTTTTGGATGTTTTTTATTTTGGTAGTTTGTGGGGTGATAGTTTGTTTTCTTTGAGGGGTTTTTTTTTGTTTGTTTGTTTTGGGGTTTTTGGTTGTTGTTTGTTGGGTTGTTTTTTATTTTTACCAAGGAAGTATAAAGAAGTTTCTTCCACAGAGATACTGGAATTTCTTCCAAAACCGTTCTCCTGTCACAGAACTCGACATTCACAACCCACAGTAACATCACACAGATCCACTGTGAACATGACTCCAAATAAATGCTTTGTGAAGGTACCTCTATGTACCCCTGCTGAAAACAGATTTTGCTGGTCAGACTTCTCTGCTCATCTGAGTTACTCAGCCACGTGTAAGTGGTACCAGCAGAGCGTTACCTGGTTTAAATCCAGGTATTCTGATTTGCTTCTGCTAATCTTGATCTTGAGGAGCTGTGAGTCAAGTGGGTTTGCATCACTTGTAGCATTTGCATATTGCCTGGAAAGTGTGAGGGAATGCAGCCATTCCTGGAGACTTTGTGAACTCAGTAAGACTCAGTCCCTGCCAGAGACTTCACTTCTGTTTCCTGAACACCTTCATTTCTTTTCAGAGGAATCAAAATGAACTAAATATCGCTGTCTGAACCCAGCTTTTCCACCGAGCAGTCTTCTGGGCAGAGGAGCACTGAGTTTGTGGCTCATCCGTCCGTATCCTGGAGGAATAACCACAGGAAAATGCTACCTGCTGTAAGTCCCAGCTGCACCCAGATGGGCTTTCCTATGTCCCCAGCTGCAGTGATCCCGGGCACCACTGCAGGACTGGGAACAACCCCGGTACGAACGTTCCTGCTCTGTTCCTCCATGGATGCTGTGCCCCGGGCATGTCCCTGCAGTCTGAGGTATCAGTGTGCCACACACCCACTGCCGTGTCCCTCCAGCCACAGAATTCCCCCTGGGAGCCTCTCAGCAGCTTGGCTGCCACATCAGGTCAGCTGCAGTGGCAGAAAGGAGCTGTAGCACTGCCAGACTCTCCCCACTGGCTCCTCTCAGAACACCTTCCCAGAACTGCAGTGAAACACTTTGTGCGTGTGGTGAGTGGCTGTGGGAGTCAGGTCCTCACTTCCAGTGCTACCCAGCTGAGAAGAAAGGCAAATCCCTTGGGAAAGCCCCCAGAAAGGGAGTCTGGGCCTTGTCAGACTGTGTAAAGTGCAAAGGGTGAGTTCCTCAGGCACAATGCTCCTGGCAGTTCCCGCCTCCTGTCTCCCAGAGCTTCTCTAAGTGCTGTTCTGCTGCTGTGACATCTGACTTTGAAGCAGCAGAGCCATGAGTGACACAGGTCCTTACAGCCCCTGACACGGACGTTGCCATTATGTAATCCGTGTGCCAGCCCAAGTTTATTTTTACAAGCATTTCTGTGCCCTCCATAAGCACTTGGCAATTACTGGTGACACATGCTCCACGATTTGGGGACATGGGATTGAAAAGGACATCACTGGTTCACAGAGTGCAGCCTCCTGCATATAATCCTGTTAACGAGTTAATCAAGCTTTAATTTGGGACTAGGTACAGAGTCTGCCTGCGCTGCTCCTGCTGGATTCCGTTCTGGAGCCCAATCCTGAGTTAACAGGAGAGGTGTTGAGGTGAGGAGATGGACGCCGAGGTTGTTCTGCCCAGGAAACAGGCAGGGAAATGGAGCTGCCTCCAAGAAAACGGCCTAAATGGGAAAAAGCCTGCAGGTGTTGTTCCCTGATCCTCTGTGTCTGTGAGCAGATCTCCACCCTGAGGAGCCGAAGTGTGTCTGGAACTGAGGAGAAAGCAGAGGCCACAGAGCCGCACTGCACAGCTCAGTGCTGCTGTCCCTGCAGAGCTGTGCAGGCTGTCCCAGAGGTGTGGGACAGGAGCGGATTCTGGGGAACGACATCAGAGCTCTGGTGGGTCACGGTGCCAAAAGGTAACAGATATTAAGCATCTACTTCATAACTTTTCTTTATTCTTCTCTTCAGACTCAGAATTGATCAGAACAATTTCGCATCAAAATTTGATTTCCATGGATTATATTTCACTTTATATCAATTTAATTAGATACTTGAAATTTCTAAAACATTCATTTTAAATCATCTCAAGTCTGAAAATTGAGGGGCTTTTTTACTCTTATGTTTATTTTTATATTATTTTTTATATCAACAGGACTGGTGCTAAGAATAACAGATGCAAAGTGGGAAGGTGTTTCAGTATGCAAGAAGAAGACATCTTGCTCTAGAAAATAAGAAAATATTCATCAAAATAAGCAGCAGGCTTTGCTTAATCATTGTTTTTTTGTTAGAGATCAGCTTAATTACAGTGTTATTCAAAAAGTAAAATAAAAAAATACCCAGCCAGACCTTCAGCTTATACATCTCCATGTAAACTTATTTTGTAGTTGGATTCAGTGTTCAGGGTGAGTCCTTTGTGCTGTTTGATTTCTCCTCACCTGACCCCCAGGACAGCCTGGTGTAGGCAAGCACCAGTCCAAGGACTGTTTGCAGCCAGTGATTCCTCCTGGTGACAACATTTTGGGGTCAGTGTTTGCTCGTGTTCACCCAGCCCAGACCCCAGGAAGAACCAGACTGTGCACACTACCAGGAAGCTTGAGACCAGAATTTGTTTTTCTAGAAACCAAAAGTATTTCATGACCACATGTAGAAAGATGATGCAGCCATGCTCCCCTGCTCTCTGGGAATAAAAATTAACTGACCTCAGGAGTTCAGAGACCCAGCAGCCCATCCCTGGGCTGGGATACAGGAATATATTCCGAGGGGAGGCTGCTGCCATTGGATTTTCTGTTGAAAAGGCTGAGTATCCTTAACCTTAAACCAATGCTTGCTTTCTCTTTGATTTTTTTGGCAATATAAGAGGATTTGATTTGAAAGCTTTGAAGGCCTGAGCTCTGCCCTGGGCTGGCACTTTCTCTGGACCCCCTCAAGCTGGTGATATCCTTCCCATCCAGCTCTTAGGTGATGCCTCTGTTCTAACTCTCCTGCTGTCTGATAAGTGATACTCAATCAATTATGTTCTCTCCCTTTTTTTCCTCCCACTTTTTGGCTGCACTATGTATTAGACTGCGAGCTCTTTGGCAGGAGGAATGAGAGTTACCATCTGCCTGTGCAGTGAGGAGCACTCTCAGATGCAAAAAAAGAGAAATGCTTATGATAGCTCATCAAAAGATCAATTAATGTTAAGGCAGAAAACACTGAAGTCAGGAATTCCCAAATTTGTCTCAGCTTTGAATTCCACTTTTATCTGACAAATACCATCAAAAACTCCTCTGAATTACTGGGGACCCTTCTGGAAGCTGCCAAATGTTTGAGCTGCAACTGCAAATCTGGTAAAGCTCTCTGTGGAAAGCCTGAGCTCTGAGAGAAGCTGGTTCCTCTGTGGAAAGGCCGAGGGAGACACAACGGTACAATTGAAAAACATCCCTTAAATCTTTGTAGCCCTTACCTCAGGAATTACCTGGTAAATGTTTAGCAGAACCTCTACTCCCCACAACAAAAGCTACAAACGCTTCTCAGAACTCTACAGCAAGCTTAAGCCATAAAATTTGCAACTCCAAAGCCACAAATCACAAATGTAAAAGTTGCAGTTACACAAGAGCACTGGCTAAAATATTAAAAGCTATAATCTATAATACAAGCTGTGCCTCCTGCTGCCTGTCAGTGAGAGGGTGTCACCGAGCACTTCAGCACACCCTTGGTGCAGCATGAGACATCTGACTCCCCTGCAAGCGCTGCAGACAATCGGTTTTATTCATTCTTGCATGTCCCAACCTGCCAAGTCCTCGGAACAAAAGATGATGATAATAACAGATTAACTCTTCTTTTCCGAGCTCAGTTCAGGGAGCGGGGGGTGGCTGTCACAACATGGTTTGTGCAATATTCTTTAACAACCTGCAGTTAGAAAGTCAAAGATGGTTTTGAAATAATGATGGTGGTTGCTCAAAGGTAAATCTGTAAGTTTTGATAAAATATCAATCCCCTTCAGCTAAGTCCATATAGGTGAAAGGAGAAAGAGAAGGAACAGCAACAACTCATTCCTTTCCTTACAAAGAAGCCTCGGCCAGCATTAGCTCTGATCCCATCTAGCTGTGTACCCAGGCAGTGAGATCCTGGGGACTCAGAACTGGAGTCCTTACATTCTGAAAGAGGCAATTGGCTTTTCTGTGCTTAAATTTCTACTCCTTGAAGAATGGGAATGAAACCAAACTGATGAGGGACGTGTGGAGATGGGAAAAGCTGACTTGCTGTAAAGAGTGGCAAACAACCACTCAGTGCATAAAAACCGGGCTGGATTAATGGATTTGCTCTATAAGCAGGTGTCTGGAAACTGCTCCTGCAAGTCAAATATCACACCACAGGTTCTCCTTTAAAAGTGAACACACTCCTTGTGCATGTGGTTATGGAGACACAGTTGGTAAATGGGGACCAAGCAGTCCCAAACCACGAGAACCTGCGGCACCCACTAACCCATCAGGACAGCTCCAGGTCTCCTGACTGCCCAGCAGAGGAGGATCTCGTAGGATGAGGATTACAGTGACACGGTATTATCCAGCATAAACTTCCAGATGTGAGGAAAGGATTGCTGCCACTTCTGTCTCTGTGATGATCACATCCCTGCTGGCTACTCTAAACCCTTAGGGACAAGACTGGGAGACCATGGGGGAATGAGGCCCAAAAACCTGCCCAGGACTGGCAATTCGCCTTGGGAAGCAACAGAGGTGACACTGCAGAGGGATCTGATCTGATTCAGCAATGCCTGGGAGTCTGGAGCAATTTTATTTTCCATTAAATTGGCACCGCTGGGGGATTATGCTCCGAAATGTTCCACTCTGGAGCTGAAGGCAGCCCCGAGCACTGCTGTTTGTTTTCCAGGGCGTTCCTCAGCAGGGGCATCACGGCACCCACAGAGCCCAGGGTGGGGAATCCACCCCTCAGAGACACTGCTCGGGGACACAGCAGGACAGGAGCCTCCAGCCCGCCCTCCCTCTCTGCTGTGAGAAGGTGGCTGTGAAGGCAGGAGCACACAGCAGCCTGCAGCAGGTGGAACAGTGCCTGGCTGATCCCAGCATTCCACAAAAACGAGGGGGTGGATGTGGAGGTGACTCAGCTCAGAGGAGCAAAAAGCTCAGCTGAAGCTGAAATCCTACTGAGCCTGGAGCAGTCTCATTATGGTTTTAAAGGACCTTTTCCATGATGTGAAAATACAGCCTAAGAAACTGCTTTGGCCAGCGTTTGTTACAGGTAACCCCAGCCCTCAGCCACATTTCTTGGGCTTTGCTGGCTCCTCTTTTCACTCGAGCTCTCCTGAGCACTGCTGTGATCTCCAGCCCTCATTATTCATTTGGAAGATGTGTGGCTCAAAGCCACACCAAGCCTTCCTCTCACCTGGACAGGTACCAGTGTCTTTGTCACCTCCAACAACAAGGAATGAGCCTGTCCCTCCCCTCACACAGACCTGGACCTGCTCCCAACAGCACTCCATGGGAGCTGCAACAACAATCTGGGGCTCAGACTGACGCTTCAAACTTCTCAGAGCTACCTAATTGTGAGGAGAGTGACCCAAAAACCACCCCCCACACAAACACAGCATGACAGGAAATGTAATAGCAAATGATTTTTTGCCAGTGCAGCAGAACTATTTTGAGCACTTGGTGTGGACTCCAGCAATCTTGACAAACCTTTTAAGGATTACCAAGCTCTGAAGGAGAAGTTTATTTTCTAAATATTGTGATGCAAGAAGGGATCTGCAAGAGCTACTCTGCTCCTGCTACTTTCCTTACAGTATCACCAGAAGGGAGCAAAAATATCTCCCATCTCCTCTATGATACAGCAAATGTGCAAGGAAAGCAGTTCTGTTCTCTCTCCATCCTCCTGTTGGGCTCCTCTAATCAAACAGAATGGAATGGAAAGGGTTTTTCCTAAAGGCCACTAGAGTTTGCTAATTATTGCGAAATGAAGATCAGTTCAAAATAATGTGCCTTTTTAAATTTGCTAATATTTACACCATCCCTGAGAGAAAAAAAAAGGATAGAGTGGAAGGATAAGAAAAAAGCAGTCTGTTCAATGCAAATGTTTCATTTTCTCTCTCCTATTCCCTAAAGCAGCACTGGTGTCAGCTGAAATTAGAAAGGAATATACTGAAATAGTTCTTGCCCCCCCAGTGTGCTTCCGAGCAGTTGCACAGTGCAGGTGAGTTTGGGCAGAGATACCTCAGAGAGGACAACCCTCACACCTTTTGAATGACCTCTCCTTGTCAGAGACCTGTTGAGATTTTCTGTAGTTGAATTCCAACCTGCCTCCAAACAGAGAAGCTCAGGGAAGCCATTCCAGAGCTGTGCACTCCAGCTGTGTTTCAGAGCTGTGCAATATCCTGCTTTGACAAGGATACCATCCAGTATCTGGGTGTGCAGAACACCTTTCTCCTCACACTTAGACACAACATTATTTCAGGATTTCAGCAGACAAAATCATGGCCAAAGAAGTGTATGAAGCAGCTCAGGCTGATTATTCTCAGACAAAGATGTAACAGTTCTAAAACTCACTACCACAAGCTCAAAGACCCTACTGCAAAACAGTGTTTGCTTACATCTTCAATCAATGGACCTGGAAATAGCAGGAAGAAATCCTCTGTTCTATTGCCACTGACAAACCCACAGTTCATTCTTGACTTCCTCATTTAAACACATCATGGCTTGACTGCTGGTTTTATAATTACCTTCAAAGCATTTAGTGTTAACCACAGATTCAAAGAGTTCATGGGGCTAAAAGTCTCCTACACCTCTAACAGCATCCTCTGGTCTCACGCTTCTGGTCTAACTCCTTTACACCCTCCTATGGTATATTGACATTTTACAGAATAATTTATAAAGAAATCTTCTCCCTTTGCTGCCTCACCAGATCTCCAAACAGACCTGCAGCTTTTTGTGCCTCAGTCTCTCTTCCCTGATCTATGAGGCTTGCAGGACATGCAAAGCCTCAGAGATCCTCTCCCATCTGGAATCTCGTTTTAAAGCCAACCCTTCATTTGCCATTTTTCTTTGCAAATCTACATCACAAATGTGGTTCTTTCTATTTCTGGTGACATCCCAATAGAAGAAATATTTTATTAACAAGCCTCCAGCAGGTCCTGTAAATACTGAAATCACAGAGGCTGCATCATCTGGTAAGAACAACCTTCTGGATGGGGTTTGGATCAAACCAGCCACTGCAGCCAGCCCAGAGTTCCTGTTGTCTCATAGCAACGGGATCATTTGCTGAGGAAGCAGCACTGATCACCAGCTGGAGCACTTTTTGTTGTGGCTTATTCATGAGGCAAAGTCAGATGCATCCGTGGCTCTGAAATATCACTGGGACATGCCTCGAAACCCAATTTCATCCCCTGTGGCTGATGCTCACAGCTCAGCAGCTACAAACAGGACAAGGGTGCAGCTCTCTTCTTGTTTCCAACAGCAATATTAGAAATATATTCAGGAACATTCATTACTCTGAGCCACAAGGAGAAGCTGCAGCTCTTCTTTGGTCTTTCTCAGGGCTACCTGAATCTATCAGAGTTTCTTTAATGCTTCCTTCCCAACAATTTCTGGAGCGAGGAAGATCTCACCATACTGGATTTGTGTTGTGCTCTGTCCAGCAAGCAAAACCAAGTTTTTCCTTGAACAACTACTTAGATCTAAAAGTAACAAAAAAACCTCAAGGGAATAAAAAAAAGGGTAATCACAAGCACAGTCAGGCTTACAGAGGTATTTCTATACCAGACTGTTTGTTTGGTTTTCTGGGGAATTTTTTGTAGTATTTAAGCCCAGATTTTACTAAATTAAACTTTTTGGATGAGATAGGAGAAAACCTGAGTTGTAGCAACCTTTTGAAAAATTTCTGCGTGCAAGATTTGTTCATGAGATGAGGTTTGCAATTACAAACCATAACCCAAATAGAAGCAAGTGGCAATATTCTCATCATAAACTCCTGAGAAACAAGGCAAGATACTCCCCACTGTGTGATTTAGTGAGATCCATGTAGCTGTGCTGAGATGTATTTGTGTGCAGCCTGCATGAGAAGGATGTTTTCATCTCAGGCTGCAGGTCTGACATGAGCATAACATAACTGTGCTAATGGAAAAGCAACTAATAAATCAAATGTGATGCTTTGCCTCTGATTTGATGAACCTGGGGATATTTGACAATGAAGGAATTCCTATGGTTTAATAAAAACCTGGACAGTCTGTCCCTATAACACCACATCCAGTATCCTGTGACTCCAAACAACCAAACAAGAGCTGAACCTCAGCTGAGATTTCCAGTTGCTTTAAATGTTCCAATTGTTGCTGGATTATGAAAAGTGATAGCACTTTGATAACAAAGATCCCACTTTGAACATATTTAAGGAATAGTTCTGCTAAGGAAGAGGCTGCTATTTCCCCCTGTTGGTTTACAGAGCAGAACTGTGGTTCAGCAGATGGCTCATTAAATTTTTGCATGGCGACTGTAGTAGGAGAAGGAAAAAAGGAACAAAAAAGAACAAAACCAAACCCCCTCACCACGAACACAGGAATAAGATGCACTGGCTGCCTGCTGTGTAATAAAAACTTTTTTTAGCTTTTATTCATGCACTGATCAGCAGACAATATCTAAACCTCCTTTACAAGTGAATTCTCCTCATGTTTACAAGCCAGGCCCTATTTCAAGTGGCTTTGTTCATGGATGAGACATCTCTTCAGAGGAAAGGCTGAAAATTCCATCTAGCATTTCCTGCTGTCATTTCTTTTCCTTAAAAGCCTTCAAAAGGGAAGATTCCTGATCATGATTTGTACACCTTCTGCTAAAATCTGAGTTCCAAGTTTGGACATCTCAGCAACAATCTTTATTGCCATCTATTCCATGGCCTGCCCTTCCTGTTTTCCAAAAACAAAATGCTGTATTTATTTTGAAAATGGGATATCCTGTTGGAAGGCTTTGAGGAAAAAAAAAAGAACATTCTGAGCTTGGGACCTCAAGGATTCCTTCCGGTGCCTTAAGAGAAATAAAGAAATAGTTCTAGTCAAGAAAAGGAAATATGGCAGGAAAAAACACTCGGGAGTTACAGTCAGAGCAATCCTAGAGAAATAAATAGTACAGAAATAATTAGAATTACATAAATGGTTCTTTTGCCATGTACACCCACAGCTCCATTCAGGAACTGCAAGGAAAGGGGACATGACAGAGCATTGGGAAGGGATGTCCACACAGCAAAGACACACACAGAGAATTACTGCCATTGAAACAACCAACGTCATGAGAGAATTCTATGAATTGGTGCTTCTAATATTATATTTCATTAAATGTAGGATCCTACGCTCAGCAAACATTCAAATAAACGTTGTTAACCATGACTCTTTATTCTCAGAATGTCCTAACTCCATATAATTATGCCAAGTGAGTTCTAATTACTTCCTAGAAGTATCTGTGCAGATAATCATCTACCCCCAGACTATCTCACGCTCAGTTGAGCAGCCATAGAAGTCCCAGTGTAACAGATTAGATTTGACCAGAAATATTTATCTCACTGCTAGAGGTACAAAGATAGAAAATATCTGCTAAATACTTTGATCTTCTTGAATATCAGGCAGTGTAAAAAGTATGAAATACCATTATACAGCTGTAAAAGTGGAAACAAGGATCGTTATGCAAAACGAATGCAATGATGCGTTTATTCAAGCATACGGTCTTCCAAATAATCAGAATTTCAACTCAGATACTGTAGAGGAAACTTCAGTAAACCACACTCGGCACAACCCTGGAAAACCACGCTGACAATTGTAGCTTGAAGCCCAAGGACTGAGACTCTTTAAACATTGTATTTCCTGGGACTCGCGCAATTATCGCATCTTTATCCAACTCCTCCTGAGCTCTTTGTTCACAATAATACCTTGCAGCAGTAAATTGCACGTGCCGTTTGTTCTGGGCTAAAAACAAGTGCCCCTCCAACTCAGCACCTTGGCAAGAAGAGCAGGGAGCATCGCATCGCTGCCTTTTCCCTTTCGGAAAACATTTGTCCCTGGATGTGTTTGCTTTGAGTACCTTCACTCACATTCTGAGGGACGGATCAGCACAGTGAGCTCCCAATCAAAGGGGCACTCGCAGGTATTGTCACTTCCCAAATAAACAGATGAAATGCCCACACATTGCTGTTTCAAGCCCCTCTCTTTCTACAGCATTGCAGGTGCTGGGCACTTGAAGCTGTACAGCCACAACCCTCCCACAAAGAGATTTCAGAGCTTCTCTCCGGGTGATGTTGGAAGTTTTGCTTTTAACACCGAACTCGAATGTTTCCAACTCACGAGTTTTTATACCAGGATTTGCAGAAATACATTCAGCTAACTAGTACAAGTGAACCCAAAGTATTTGATTTATTTTTAATAATCTCATCTGGTTCATAATGAATTTTTAACAATGGCAATTGCGAGCCTACTACTTAGAGTAGCTTCCCTCAAAAGGGCACAGGCAACATAAATAGCTGAAAGACTCTTTTTGAGTTTCCCGAGTAATTTTTGAACCCTAGAAACCACTCAGAGAGCCAAATGCATGCTTAATGCTCACAAACCCATATTTCAGCTGCTGAGCATGAACTCATGTCCTTAACAGGACGCTGGGAGAGACTCAGTCCAGTTCTCTCATTGACTTGAGCTCCTCTGTTCATAAATCATGGTGAAGAACAGGATTTTGCCATCGTACCCCCGAACAACTCAAGATTCATAAAGTGCCATAAATTAAAGATTAAATAATGTGGCAACAGCAAAACAGAATTGAGCTGTGCTAGAACCCGGCTCTAGGTTTCCCCAGCTGCTGTCCAGGATCTCCAGCATTTCTGCTCTCACCAAACAGCTGCACACTCAAAAATTTGGGCTGAGAAGCATCAGCAGTAGCAGTGAATTGGTTATGAGGTGCTGTGTGATGCCCCCTGAGTCAGACAATACAGAACCAAATACTCCCAATCCAGTTTTCCCTTTGCAACTCCCATTTTTCTCCACGTCATTTATTTCTTTGCCTGTTACTCCCACAGTCATTTTGTCCTTGCTTATGACTTATTTCATTCTGCAAACTCCAAATTCCTGCACCACTCTGATGAGAGCCTTGAATATCAGTGGGAACAGAGCTTGGGAGTTGACACTTATCTGGACACTTCAAATAAAACCATAACATTTGGGTTTTTAAACAATAGTATTAAGTTTAATTTCCAGGGAAAGAAGCGATTGGTTGGTTGGTTGGGGTTTTTGGTTTTGTTTGGGGGTTTTGGGGTTTTTTGTTTGTTTCTTTTGGGTTTGGGGGTTCTGGTTTGTTTGGGGTTTTTTTTGGAGTCAGGAAATTGGTGGGGCAGTGGAGAAAGCTGGATGCAGGGATTGGGAGAGGGGATAATTTCTGTGCTAATGTTCTTTCGCACGGAGCTGGGGGTGGGGATTTAATCAATGTTGGTATTAAACGGAGCTGTGAAACTTGCTGCAGGCAGCACTACATTGATCCTTTTTTAGCTTGGTCAATCACTTAAGTACAAATCCGAGTGGCAGCTCCCAGGTACTCCGTCAGCCGGGGCTTTGCCTGTGCGATGGATTCAAAGTGCCACCTAGTGGGAATTGTCACTTTGGAGAGGCCATTGCGGTGGCTTTCATTCAGGAGTGACTGCACAGCTGTAGGAAATGTACCTGTGGGTCACCCACCTATGCTGAGACACTCTCGTATCCAGTGATATTTTCCATACTAAAGGAGGGGGGGAAAAAAACACATTTCCAAAAAGAAAAAATAAAAATTCTTGATGTTAGTTAAGAATTCGATTAAAATAATCTACATACAATCTGTGCTCAGCAGCCAAGTGCCCAAATCCAGAACGTGCTCCTAGAGCCAGGTGTTCACAGAGCTCCCAAAACCATCACCTAAGGTAAAGAATTTCCCCAGACAGGATTTAGCAGCCCTAATATTAAAAAATAACACAGTTTCCTTCTAAATTTCAAGGAGCTGCAGACAGGTGGGTTTCCAGCAGCAGAGAAGTGTTGATCACACGCACACAAACACAAAACCCCACGGATGGGAATGCTGGATCCCATTTTGCCGACCTCAGCTGCTCACTCAGCTCACAGCAGGAATTCCCCCCTGCCTGGTGGCTGTGGGCAGGGGCTGGAACCTCGGTTGTGCACCAGGTGTGAAGTGACCAAAGGGAGGTTTTTGTCTGTGGGTCGGTTTCCCTGCTGTTCCTGTGGGCAGCAGGGGGGCAGGTGAGGAACAGGCACTGAACACAGGCTGGGAGGGTTTGCATTTCTCCCGGGAAGGTTGTGGAGCAGAGCCCGCTGGTTCCTCCCCGGTGTGGCAGTGAAGGATCAGGTTAAGGCTGCCACAACGTCACCACTTCCAGTGCTACTGCAGCAGGGCCGTGGCTCGCACAGCCCAAGGAGATCCAGCGCAGCGCAAGGTGTTCAGATTCAAAGCACAGAGAACAACAGGAGGAAAGGAGATTCTTTTTTTCACAACTAGGAGTATCCTCAGTTCTTGTGACACCTGTTTACTTTAGCCATCCTCAAGGCTACATTTATGTCAGCATATGTTAGCTGGAAGTTGGTGGCATTATTTTAAGAGCATATACACTGATTAACAAAGAAAATACATTTGAAGCACAGCTACTCTTTAGAGAATACAAGATTAAAACATTACAGTCGTGCTCTTGGCTCCTCACTGTCATCACCTCCTAAGAGCATTCCCTGGTGTGCAGTGGCTGTGACATTCCAGCCCTGTGGCTCGATGCCATGTCGGATGGCAGGAGTGTCCCAGCCCTGCCTGCTCACACTCCCGGCTCTGTCACCGCACAGCAATCCCACTCTGTATTATAGCACCTTTCAGACATTTTAGCCCAGAAAATTCCTTGTAAAAGTTAATTTTTAAAAGCCTGGCATATTCCATAACAGTCCACTTCAGGTTTCAAGGGAGAGATGTTACCATTAATCAAATCAGAGCAAAAATCGCTGCAACATATCCAGAAGTCCAAGCCAGGATTCTTCAGGAACTTTGCTGCTTCCTGCAGCTGGACATGTGACAGACACGAGTCCTGCTCCACACAGAACTGAGCAGGCTGAGAACTCTGAAATCTGAATCAAGTCACGTCCCTGCAAGCCTGGGAAGGTCTCCTTGCCATGCAGGCAGCTGACCACCAGCTGTCCCCATTGCTTCACTGGAGTCAGGGATCAGCCTTGGAACGGGAACACGCCTCCAAAAATGGGTGCTGCTACTCTTTGGAGACCATAAAGAAAAACAAAACAGAGCTACTGGAGTTCAGTCAGTCCCTAGATAAGAAAGTGGGATGTGTAGGGAAGGTCTGCATCCCAGGACAGGGATGTGGTTCCAACATCAGACAGATCACCCTGGAAACACAAGGATGGGACCTTGGCAGATCCATGGCTGTGTGACATGACAAAGGAAAGCTCTGGAGACTCCTTCGTGTAGCAGAAGAGGAATAACCAAAGCGGACTGGAGTGCCCCAGTGTTGCTGCCTGGTCTCTGCCCGCATCAGCATCATCTGATAAAAACTCCTTCTGAGATGTTTTCCCGACCAGGATCTGTGGTGGACACCACTTCCCAGCTTCAGAGAATGGAAACTATTCAAATTTAGAACTGGAAAAGTGCATCTTAGAGAGGCCCGAGGGTCAAGGTGTTTTAGGATCATCTCAAGACAGTTCTTTTCCCTCTCGAGAACTCAGGGCAATTTCTCATTTCCATTCACTTTGCATTTGAGAACTTTTGAAAATGTTTCGTTTCAAATGAACTATATTGATATGTGATTATTCACATAGCTCCAGCAATTACAGTCTAATGACTGTGGTTTAACTAATAGGTAAGATTGAAATTATGTAAAAATATAAAAGCCTGGACTAACCAAACCCAAAGTGCAGCTTGCTGGAGCCAGACCAACTTAGGGTACTGGGGAATCCAAAGGAAGCAGTTTCCTGCTTAGTGGGCACAGCATGTGGCCAGAGGAGCGAAGCATTGTCAGTGTAACCATCCCAGATTGTAAAGTCCTTTCTTTAGGCAGTATGGAAGAGGAAAAAATCTCCTTCCATGTCATTATATCCATGTCTTATTGAAAGCATCAAAAGGTATTTTATGTCATTTTTCTAATGCATAGGAATAATCACTATTTTACTGCTTTCAGTAGCTCCATGAGACAAATTAAACCATTGTGGAAAACTGATCAAAACGTTCCTCACGGAACAATGCTGCAGTGGGAGAGAATGAATCCATGACTGGAGCCTGGTGGATCCAACATTCCTGAACAAGGGCGGATCCAGCCCTTCTGCAGAGCTCTGTGCTGGGGTCTATCAGGTAGATAAAGCCTGCAGGGAAAGTTTCATTGAATGAACACAATTAGAACATTCTGCAGACAGCTGGAGGGCTCCAGTAAAGGAGCAAATGCTGCTTCTTCCTCTGGCTGATTTATTGCTACACCTGCACTCAGGAGAGGCACTGAAATGCCTACAAGGATGAGGCTTCAACAGTTTTGAAGAGGAAGAAAGGAAATGAAATCAAGTTACAACAAAAAGATGTAAAGAACCTTTCTTTGTAACTATTTCAACAGTCTAAACTCAAGAGCTACTGAGCAACCACAGTGCTCTAAATTTGAGAAGGAAAAAAACACTTGAGTTAAAAAATAGGAAGATCCCACTACATTAAAATGCCACTTTTACTGCAGACAGGCTGTCCAGAGACACCTAATTCCCAATTAGACAATGTGATTTATTTTGCTGCTGTAGGAGAATTACACGGTTCAGATCCATGACATACTGATCACTGACTTCCCTGGATTTGAGAAGGCCTTACCAGCAGCTCTGCTGGGTCATTTTGAGTGGCCAGCTGTCACAGATGTGCAAATTGCAACCGAGTAAGCTCACATATGCAAGCAGCAGAAACAGCTTCTGGCAACTTCCCACCACCCAATGATTTTTAAAATTCCTTTCAGCAATTACATCAGCCCCCAAAAACACAACAAGCAAAAGAGCACAAATTTTACCCAAGTGCGCGGCAGGAAAATCTGAAGTACTCTGAGTAGGTAGCTGTGCTTCTGAAATGATCAGTTAAAAAAGCTTTTTCCACAACTCCAGCCCCAAGGCACGTTGTGAATGCAGCCTAAGGACGCCGTTCTCTCACTAAAGGGAACAACGGTGTTGTCAGGTGTGCAAAGTCATTCCTTCCTCCCAAGAACCTGGAAGTTTAAATGGTGTCAAAGTGCAAAAGACTCAGCGAAAAAATACACCTCTGAACAAAGAAAAAACTCATTATACTTTGCACCTGTTTAAGGAAAAACTCCTTTTAACAAGTTGGATCATTAATAAAGGTGCAATTAAGTATCACATCATTAAAGGAACAGGAATGAAAACAGGGTGAACTCCCATTAAGAGACAATGCTAAGGTATCTATCTCGTTTAAAAAAAGAAATCCACACTTTCCCTCCTTGCTCCTGGTTACAGATGATCTCATAGGGATTTGTTCCTTACAAACATAAGATTGCTCCTGAAAGTCAGGAAACTGCTTTCCTGAGCATAAAGCTATAATTTGCTCCCATATTTCCAAGTAAAGGTGTTACTTATTGTGAAGAAGCACAGCAATGAGAACAAAAAAACCTTCAGGGAAAACTATCACTCATTTCAATATCACAACCAAGACATAAGCACAGGGAAAGTGACAAATTCTGCATTCTCTCAATAACAGATTCCGTTGGAGGTTAGAATAGAGGAATTTCAATCACTGTGGCAAGCAGCCAGCTCATGAATAGCTTGCTAACATCAACAAGACTATTCGTATGAACAAATGCTCAAAATGACTATGAGACTTCTTGTATATCCTTTGTAATGGTAAAATCTCCAGGATTACTGTGGTTTCTAAGTGCTCTCCCACACAGACGAAGAGCTGAAGTCAAGAGGAGTGCTCATGTGAGGAGCTCTGTAAGAGCTGCAGTTAAACACTGAACTGCTCCTTTGGTTTTAGTTTCAAAAAAAAAAAATAGAGCACATTGGAGCAGAACTACTACTGGACCAGCAGACACCAGGCTTTGAGTAACTCTAACCGAGTGCCTGAAGTGAGATCCTGACATGCACTGCTCAAGAAAAATACAACTTCTACTGCCTGAACAGTTATGGTTAACTACGTACTCAGCTCTGCTCGAAGACCACGAGATTTCAAACCTCATTCTCAAAGTAAAGAACGGGGCTGGCAATACATAAAGATCTGTGAGAAAGGAAGCACTGGAACTAGCAGCAAGGTGGGGTTGCCTGCATGGGCAGCCCTTCATTTGAATGCAAATGTAATTTTGGGGCAGGCAGTTATCTGTGACATCAGGCAGGACCTTAGTAAACTGTTACCACCAGCACCTGGTAAAACCATTGTTAATCATGTGTAGTAAAGGGACACCAGGGCTAGCAGGAGTCATTTATAGAGCCAGGCTGGGCTAGAAAAGAGAGAAAGAAAGAGGAGGGGAAGGGAGATCAAACAAACCCTGCGAGGAGCAGGATGTCCCAGCAAGACAAAGGCAGGCTGTGAGCATCATGTATGTGAGCTATCTGTTGGATAAAGACACCAGCATGTATCCGGGATCCGCAAGGTGCACCAGCAACAACCTGCCCGTGCAAAACTTCGTGTCTGCTCCAGCCTACTCCGACTACATGGGATACCACCCTGTGCCAGCCCTGGACACCCACGGGCAGCCGGCGCCAGCCTGGGGCTCCCACTACGGCCCCCAGCGCGAGGACTGGAGCGCCTACGGCCCAGGCCCTTCCAGCGCCGTGCCCGCTGCCCACATCAATGGCTCATCCCCTGGCCAGGGCTCCTACAGCTCTGCTGATTACAGCTCCCTGCACCCCGCCGCCGCTGCGGGGTTACCTCCTGTAGATACAATTAATGCCCAGCAAATCTCTCCCAACAGCCAAAGGCACAGCTCTTATGAGTGGATGAGGAAAACGGTGCAATCCACTTCCACAGGTAGGAGGGCACGGAGGTTTTATGCTGAGAAGAGATTTTTACTTGCTGTTGTGTCATTGGGGGGTTTTTGCTGTTCAGAGGGAAGGATTCAGATTAATAAAGAAAGATCCTGATTGCTCTGAAGGATTCTCTTGCTAGCAGTTAAATATTGCTTCAATTATTGGATGCTGGGTGTGATCAGTTGATTATTTCTTATGTTTCTTGCTTGACCTTTAATCCTGTGGGAAATTAAAAGCAATGTCCTTTCACTGCTCACTTCAGATATGTTTAAGAAGTTTGTGATATCCAACAGTTGCTTTTAATAGGAGTCCTATAGATTGAGATGAAACAGAAAGTATTGTATTCACCACCACCTATACTTTGCTTACTTTCCTCAAGTTTTGGAGTAGCTAGGAAAAGTTCAAGTAAAATATGCACAGCAGGGGGTTGGCACTAAGGCTTTCTACCAGAAACAACCCCTCCAAACCTCAGAACACTGAAATGAGATCTGCAAGATCAAACAATGAATCAATGCTTTAAAAACAGGGATGATAAGGACAGCCTTGCTTCACTTTGTAGTAGCAGCTCTCAGAATATGCAGGAATACAAAGATCCATGGTAACACAGCCTGGTAATACAGCCACAGATCAGGCTCTGCTGCACGACAGTCAAGGAGTACAAAACAATTCTTTAATTGTATTTAACCAGTGAAAATAAGCCATGAAGCATGAGGGAAAGGTTCCATTTGATTGGGATGAGGAACAAGACAAAAAAAAATATAAATATTGAGCATCCCTAAAACAAAAATCTGCACTCTGTATATGAAAAAAATATGAAACAAGAAAGGGGAGAAGGAAAAGAGAAAGAGGGAAAACTGCCTGAAAAGAACAGAGGCATAATCTGCTGTATGAAAGCATTTGATCCTCTGAGGTGCTGAGCAGATTTGACATGCACTGAGACCAGTAGAAATTAGGGATGTTCTATTCCTCCCCTAAAGAGATGCTCCCATATTTCAATCTCAGGAAGGTTCCTTCCCTTTCCCTCCCTCCCACCCCAGCTCTGTTCCACATGTGCCTGTCAATAAAAGTCTTCAAAGCCGGGACTGAATCAAACTCTGGTGGAAAAGCAATTACTTAAAATAGACATTAGAGAATCGAAAGCAACTGCATAGAAAAGTTGTCTGTATTAAGATAATGCATCTAATTTGTATGGGCAGAGTCATCCTCTCTCCTGCTGAACACAACTTTAGTTCATGGAGAGCCCACAAAATTCAATAGCACAATCAGAGCAGGCTGTTGCTCTGTGTGATTAAGAATTTGGGGGGATAAAAAAAGTTTGTATTTTTTAAATCGTATTTGTTCTTCACTGAATATTATCCAAGAAAAAACAAAAGAGGGCTTGTTTTGAAAACTTGCAGCTTACTTTTGAGGAGTCTTTACAAGGGCAACAAAATTGCTCATTAATTGTGGGATTTACAGATGGCAGAACCCTTGCTCAAACAAACCACTGCTCCTCATGCCTTCCTTACCTGCTTTGTGCTCCTGTGGATTCCAGTCACAGCCTCTGGGAGCAAGGCCTGACTTGTTCTGCCTGTGCTGCCCCTTTGATAGTGGGGACACGGGGATAGATTGCTACAGCACACACATACAGAGAGATACATACACACCATATAAAACATCACACTCTAATTGCTGCTCAAGAAGCACAGACAGATTTCTAACTTTCCAAATTTCAAGCCTGCAAGGGTCAGAGCATTCACAGGAGAGCTGGGAGCGTCTCCTTTCTGCAGTGGTCTAACAAGATACTGAGCATATCTGTGTCCAGAACTGGAGCAATCAGCATGCCATAGAAACAGACCCTCCCAAATGCCCGTGGGCCAGTGGAAGGCTGCATTTAAAAGCTACTGAGTGCTGCTTTAGGGAAAAATCCAGAGACGGAATTCTCCTGCTGCTTCTTTCCCTCTTACATATATCAGTTTTTCTGCTAAGCTAGGAAGGCTCAGTGCCAGCAGATTTGCTTCACTGGGGTTGATTCCTCTCTCTTCCTTCACTCCTTTCCCTCTGTCTTTTTCTGTTTAAAAGCAAGGGCACTATTGTTCTTCATGGTTTCCCAAAAAATAAAATAATTTAAAAATACTTTCCCTTGCAGCAGTGTCAGCTCTGGGAAAGCACCTGGGTGAGTTTGGTTCTGTGCAGGCAGGTGCTGCAGTGATTTCAGGTGTGTGCCCAGGCTCACTGCAAATGTTGTTTGCTGGATCATGAGCAAACCCCTCAGCATTTTTTAGATGGAATCCAATTCTTTTTACATCCTTAAAGCTGTCTGTGTTCACTGAGCATTATCCTTCTGTCTCTTTGCAAAACCTTTGGGAATTGCAGTAAAGGTTTGGTGGAGGCCAGAATGAAGGAATCACACTCATTATTTATCAGCTTTCCTTGTTCTTTGTGAATAGATACAAACTACTGTTCTTAATGATGAAAAAAATGAGGCTCAGACTTACCTGAGGTGATCACAACAGAAATAATTTAGACAAATTAATTTTGTTATTTATTCATTACATGCTGAAAAGCACTAATTATCAATACTAATACTACTAATAATATTTCACTGTGAAAACAATAATTATTAAAGCAAGTAATTTTTGCAAGATATTCTCAGAAGTGTGCAAGAACTGTTCCTGTAATCTTATCCCTTTAAGACTGGGAGAGATTCTTGCCACAGGGTCACTCACTTTGAGTAGTCTGGCTTGGAGCAGCTACAGAAACAAGGCCCCCAGTCCATGGCATTCCCATCTCCAGAGATTTCATGGTTATCTTCTCTTACTGGTGCTTTGTGGCCTCACGTCCTGACAGATGACAAATAAAACACGTTATTACAATTTCTACCACTGCCTCACACCCTCCAGGTCTTTTGATACTTTGTTATCTACACAACTAACTTGGAACAAAGCAAAAAATTATTTCAAGTTTTACTCTGTAACTTTAAAAACAATATCAATGTAGAACCGTGCGTTCAACTGATACAAAGTGAAATTTGTGAGGTTATGCTGCCTGAAACCTCTGGAAGATCTCGGTGTTTAATGTGAGATTATCTTCCTGGTTTAATGCTGCCAGAGTGCATTTCCTGCAGAAGTGACCTGCCGAGGCTTTCATGCATCCGTCTCTCTGTGACTGAAGGATGGCTGCGTGCCTGCCCCTGCCGTGGCACTGCAGGGACTGGGAGCTGATCCTCAGTGCAGAGCACACAGGATCCTGTGCCCTGTCTCTGCACTCCTCAGGGTGTTGAGGACGCAGGAAAAAGCCAGTGTGTTTTGACTCAGAGCACTTGAAGGAGGAAGCACTGAGTACTCAGGATTTTCAGCCACAAACACTGAGAGAAAAGACTCCTCTCTAACTCTTACACTGCTCCTGTCTCCTCAGCTTCCCCTTGGAGAGGGGGAGCACAGGCAGGACAAAGAGCAAGTGTAACACAGAACAGAACAAAGCCACAACTAGCAACGTGAGGTGGTAATTCCACACACACACACAAGACATAATCACAGGCAAATTCTTTGATGGAAAGTAGAATAAAAGCACCTTAGAAGAAGCTACAAATCTCGTCCTGTTGATTTCAGGATTTTTATGGAGCTATGTCATCACTCACACAGGAGTAGACTTGACTTTATGACTGTGTGAGAAAACAACACACACCTGTGGTAAAAGTGTGCCCAAAACACTGAGTTTGAGCAGTGAACTCCCAGGAGAATTTGCTCACAAAGCTGAAAGTGCACCTTAAGATCTGCACTTATGTTACCATAAAACAGGGTGGAGACAAGTTTTGAAACAGGTGAACTGATTCAGAGCAGAGATTTTTCCTGTGGGTGACAACTCTCCTGTCATTCTTCTTCAAGAAAAATTTACTCTGCAGACATAAGGACAGTTTTTCTGCTGCTGCTGACAGGTACTGAGAGCATCATGACCAAATGCACTGTAAATGTATCACACTTGGTCTTTGAAGGAAGAAGTTCTATTCCCTCAAATCTAAGGAAGAGGAACAAGCCTCTTTAGAGGTGATTCCTGTAAAATGCTGAATGCTAAAGAACATACAACACTTGGGGAAAACCTCAGTGAATCACTTTCCTTTTAGTCTATACAGTCATTGGCAATGGGATTTCCCCTGGTTTGCCACTAAGAAATCCACCTACATTTTCTGCAGGTTGGGTCCTTCTGCCTGTCCAGTCATTGCTTAAAGAGACTAAAAATGGCTCTGCTTTGCATCCAATTCCTTCTGTACGATGATGACAAATAGAAAAGTTTACCCTAGCAAAGGGAAGAACAGAATTTGGCCAATGAGCTTCATTCCAGAATAGCAGAACATACTTAAAATTGAAAACAGAAGGGAAAATTCGAGTCTGTTTAAAGATTCCAATTCTATGCTTCTATTCTGGTTTTTTCAGCATGAACAATCTGAGCATGTGTAAAAGAACAGATGAGCAAGACCCAGCAGACAAACAGAGAATTTCACTAAGTTTCACAAACCTTTATGCACCTAACTTTGCAGTAATGCACAGGACCAGGACACCTACTCACCACACCAAGGCTTCTGGCAGGAATATTATACAGGATTAGATCCATGTCACATTTTCTAATACAGTGGCTGGTGGAGTTTTTTTAATTTAGCTTTACAGAACATCATGTGCAGCACAATGTTTACCTTCAAAACCGATTTAAAATTACTTTTGCTTCACTATTTCAATTAAGTCAGTGAAATTACTGACTTAAGTCAGGGAGAATTTGCCCCTTACTTTTCCTACACGTTTAAAGTACGTAAGTAGTTAGAGTCCTAAACAAAACTCTGAGGCCTGATCTCTGTCAGTCTATATCTTTATAAACTCAGAAATTAACATTAGTTTTTTAATACTAAAGTAACAGAGAGATGCAGGTGGGAACTGAGCATATCCTCAGGCCAGAAGCTGTTTCACATTTCTGTGATGATTGAAGGTAACATCCAGTCACCAAGTACAGACATCGCTTCCTCTGAACCCCTGCTAAACCCTGGCATCCAGGTTGCAGTGCTTGTCAGCAACCCCACAGTAATCCCACACTATCCTATCCTAGGACATCTTCAGGCACCTTCTGGATTTTATGAAAGATGCTGGTTTCAGTGCCTGCAGAATATCCCTGAAAAGTTAAGAGAGGAGGCTCTGAAAGAGGGCCCAGGGCTGGTTCTAATGCTAATTTATTTTGCTTTGTAAACTAGTTGTGAGGTCCGATGGTGGGGTTTTTTCTTCCTTTCCTGGCCTACATTGTCTGAGGTTTTGAGGCCTATCTGTCATATTGAGGCAACAGACCCTTTTAACACTTCACTTTGCTTTGATATGCAGTCTTGTCTCTTCCTTCTCCCTCTTTTCTTCAGGAGTTATATTGCCGGAAAGGGTGATGATTTTCACAGCAAATAAAGAGGCCTTCTCCCAGCTTTATTGTCTTCAGAAGAAATGCTCTGTGAATTTTATGACCAATGGGAAAGCTGTTCCCTTCCCCCAACTCAAAACTTGGCCAGTCACAAAAATTGCCAGCGTGGGTGTGATGGAACAGCATTGTTAAAATATATCCCACAAAAAGATTTCCAACTCTGAAATGTCTGATTTCTTGCTGGTCCAAAGACACTCCTCATAGTCACTGTTGCAAAAGAGGGTTTTGACAAAACTCCCTCTTCTTCAATAGCTCATTAAACCCAGGAAATCCACTCCCCCAGCACAAAGGCAGGCAGGCTGCAAAGGTAGCTGCTTCAAAGCCCCTTTGTTTCATTTCTCTTCCACTCGAGCACCAATAACCTCTCCAACCACAATTCCAGGGTATTACTGTCCATGCCAGAACACATTCCCCATAGAACTGACACAGTATTGCTGATTAAAATTTTAACCTGTCACTAACAAAAGATTAATTAAGATGGTACAAAGTCAAACGCTGGCTATTTCACTCACCTAAGTGAGGAAAATATGCAGGATTTCACTAAAGAATTGGATTAATATATTAACTTTTATCATTGCATCATTGAATTCTGCCATTATGTCTTGAGAAGTGAAGAACATCCTCCTGCTGTCTGTGGGGTGAATCCATCAGTCCCACCTCAAATTTTACTCAGGTAATATTTCTCCTGGAAATAAAAAGCATCCCTGGAATTAAAACCAGTAGAAGGTCTGCAGAACACAGTGGAGTGGATCTGCTCTAACAGATGGAATTTAGAAGCTAAAGTCCCAAAGTGTTTAGGGACAGGTTCGGTTGCTGCTGTTTGTTAACTTTGGCAAATAAAAGTGTACTTTGCCTTTGAAAGGAAATGCCATGTGCAGACTAATTCCAGCCCAGCATCCAACAAAGGCAGTAGGAAGACTCTCCCTGACATCAAGGAGAGTAAAGGCCTAACAAACTAAAACACGGCTCTGCCAGAGCTAAAAGTATCTCTCGGAAGACTCTGGCAGATCTCAGCTCCCACTGTGTCGTCTCTCACAGACAGTATTACTCTACACAGAAAACAAAATCAAATTATTAAAGACAAGATTTATGTGACAAATCAGAGAATTTTTCTCAGAGCATTTCTCAGAATTTTCTTACTTTTGCTTTCCTACTTTTTAAATTATTTTCTTATCTTACTTTAATGAAAGAAATTAGATGTCAAAGCTTCCAATCTTCCTTCAAAAAGAATCCAGATATTATCAATTCTACTAAAAACAAACTGATACTCATACAGAAATAAAGGATCTTATGGGAGAAAGTTCTGTTTTCCATGTACATTTAATTTCTTCTTCAGCTTAAAAAGAAAACAAACTGAAACGACCCTCTCCTACTCAGGTAATAAGGGTTTAAGCACTTAAAACCAGAAACAGGAAGGTTTTTCTTGAAGTTTACCACCTTGTTTTGGCAATAGAGGAACATTTGATATTTGTCTGTGCCTTCTGAATGAGAACAGAGGTCAAGATAAGATCACCTTGTTCCTCTTTTGTGTACTCCATCTTAACAACACAAAGGACACTAAGGAAACATGTCAAACATTTTGTCCCATAGAATGACCCCAAATTCTCATTTGAAGAGGAAAAAAAACCTCAACCAAACCACCAGTTAGAGAGATCAAAAGTTTAAAAATATCAAGTGAGGCATTAAAGCACCACAGGTGACCATATGTTAAACAAACAATTTACACTTCCAGTGAAGGAAAACAAATGTCCTGGTATTTATGTGGACTGAACTGAATCACTGCTGTTCCTCAGAGACTCTAAAATTCTTCCCTTAATGTTGTAAAATTAGCAGCACTTTTCACTTGATTATCAGTGTGAACCTCACTGGGCTAATTCTGCTTTCAGTGCAGTTTCACAGTGGTGGAAATGGCAGTGAATGAGAACGTCCTGTACATCTTCCCCAGCCAGGCAGCACCTTCACAGGCAGGTGACAGATTTGAGCCAAAGGAGTTTGGCTGCATGGATTAAGCAGAGCTCACAGCCTAAGGAACAACCCCACACCTATCTTCCCTGTTGAAATATTCCAGGTAATCAGGCTGATGGCCTTAAGAAGAGTTGGAAGATGCCCAGAGCATTGTAAGGCACTACTGATGCTCTCCCAGGGCTGGACACTATGGAGCATGCAAGCTGAAGGACCAAATTCTCATGCAGACTTGCTTCTACAAGCCAGGGGAGAGTCCTAGAGAACCCCTGTCTTGTAGGGTGAACCAGAACCATCCCCATCCAGGCTGTAATAGGATTTCTTTACAGCATTGCCCTGCCCAGGACTTCCCGTGCTCACCAGCTCTGGATGTGGGATCTATACAAACAGTACAAAGAGGAGCAGAGCCTGAAGAAACTTCTAATGCAAGCAATAGAGGTTGGTGAGCCAAAAATTCTTAGAAGTAGCAAAGTCCTGACGGTCAAATACTGGAAGAGGCAAAAGTGACCCTGTACAATGTGCATGGCAAGTGGAAGGCAACGCTGACTTCAAATATGTTCCATAAAAAACAAAGAGACACCACATCTCTCTCCACAGATGGGGAAAAACTCTAACCCAGCTCAAGAGTTAAGGGATGAAGTTCTTCAAGATTCTGCTATAGTCCTGGACCCTGAATTCTGATCTTTGGGTGCTATGAAACTTCAAAAGCAAGGGGAGTGGGAAGGAGGGGCTGGGAGGAATCAGGCCGTTGGCAGCACTGAGATGACCCCTCCAGCTCCTCTCCCCAGCCAGGGGAAGCTGGTGGCTCTGGGGCTCTGTGCATTCAGGATCTACTCAGACACTGAAATGTCACCAACTCCATGCCTGAGAATCTATTTCACCCCATTCAAAATTAAGTGCTCTTGTTAGAGTGTAATTATTAGGAGTTTGTGGGATCTGGTTTTTGAGGAGTTAGGCATCCCCATTACCTTGTCAGAAAAAGCTCTGTAAGCAAACAGGAGCTGCTGTGCAAAGCCACACGACACCTGCAGCAATAGCAGACAGCTACAGGTACAAACACCTCGAGTTCTGTGCATCACCTGAGAGAACCTGAACCTGAGGGGGCTGTTCTGCTGCAGTGACCACTGAGGACACAGATTCACAACCTCCAGCACCACACTGGAATACAGAGCATAAAAAAATACTGAAAATATATTCCCTGTCCCAGACAATTCACTGTCTTAAATATGCACACCTGAAGGAATGTCCATATAAATACAGGTAAAGAAGGAAGCATCAAAAAATGGTAAGATTGTGGTCAGCAAAGATGATAACACTGGTCTTAACACAACAATGATCCAATCTGTTAAAAATGTGGGAAGACCTCAGGCTTTGGCTTTAAGCAGGTGCTGATCTCCAATATATTGATTGCCTAATACGAGCGTAAACCACAGAGGCAGGGAACCAGCAGCAGCCTCCCCCATTCTCAGCTCTCTTTCAGTGCAGCCACACATTCTGTCCTCAGAAATGACCCCGTATGGAAGCCATAAAATTTCAGCTCCTTGCATCTGTGTTCCCTGGCTCCTGTTATCTGCCATTGCCTTTTAATGTCCTGGATGCTGCTGAGCCATGTCTGCTCCACTCAGCTGCACCCACAGCTGAAGGGAGGCAGCAGTGCTGCTCCCAAAACAGCAGATGCTGCACTTCCCTGCCCATTGTGAAGTATTATTGCTTGCCTTTTCTCTTTTTTATGAACTGTCATCTGAAAATCTATGTTACTGTTCCCTGTGCTGTTATCAGGCCGTGGGCAGGTTGTGCCAGACTTGATGGGAAAACACAACCTCCAAATTGCAGTAACAATCACAACGTTGTAGGAATTTTTCTAGCAACAAGAAGCGAGGAACTTTGGAAGCTCTCAGTATTTTCTGTGCAGTAAAACGTCCTTCACAGTTTTCTCTGAGGTGGGTAAGAGCATCAGCTCTAGGGACAGAGAGATGAGAATTCAACAGCAGGCAGGAAGCTTGCAGCAGAGCTGGGAACAGAACCCAGGTTTCCTGGCTCCTTATTCTTACCAGGAATGCCTTCCCTTTCCCAAATGATAACACCGGGGTGATAAAGAACACAAGAAGCAGTTTATTATCTATTTACTAAGGAGCAAACCTAATATCTCATGGTATGAACCTCTTGTGTTGTAAATCAAGACCGAGTCAAGGGAGTTACTCTGGGTAAGTGCATAGAGAATCAGGCCTAAAATCCCCACAGATATTTTCAAACGTAAAGCCAGATATTTTGTGTTACTAAAGTGAAAAAATCCTAGCTTGAAGCAATGTGTTCTTCTTTCAAAACAGGTAAAACAAGAACGAGAGAGAAGTACCGAGTGGTTTACACAGATCATCAGAGATTAGAATTAGAGAAGGAGTTTCATTACAACAGATACATTACAATCAGGAGGAAGTCTGAACTCGCTGCTAACCTAAGACTTTCCGAGAGACAGGTAGAGTATGGATCACCCATCCAGGCTTTCCTCTGAATCTATGATTGCTGCTGAGGAGATAACTGTATGGTTAAGCACACAGAAATGTTAATGCCTCGAGTAACCAACCAGTGCACTGCGTTCCCTTTTACTTGAAACTTCCTAGTTCAGTGATAATTCCTGATGAATGTTTTTGTTAGTGTATTTGAAGAGGTGAAACAAAAATATGTGATCTATTTCTTTGTCATACATTGGGGAAACATGGCAACAGCTTTTGCAATATTTGTTCTTCTTCATCATCATCAATATATCAAGAACAAAACGAATTCCAGTTCATACTATCTACAACTCTGAAGTGTTTTGTAAAAATGTAAGATTGAGTAAAAAACACCTGATAGACTCCCCCCACCACCCTTTTGTACAAATTAAATAACTCCATCATATGAGCACGACTGAACCCACACTACCAAGTTCCTCTGCACACCACCTAAAACCTGAATTGATTTTCTGGAAAAGCTTTTTTTCTGCCTCTGCCAAAATCCAAAATCCCCTGGAAGGAATATCTCAAAGGGACAAAGAACAATCATTTAAACAAGGAAGGAAAGATGCAGTATCTAATTAAGAAAAAAAAGGCAAAGTGAAGAATTGTTAACATAGGAAGGATACAGAAATAAAGGAGATGATGAGGATGAGAAAGAAGAAAGAAAATCAGACTTCAGGGGAAGAGAGATTTGTATGGAAAAAAGAACTGAAAGGGAGGAGGGCAACAGGTAAAGAACAAGTCAGACAGATGCAACTGGCCCTGTCAGCTTTTAGTCTGACATGACAGATCTGTTCTTACTTGGACTTACTTGATAATTGGCACACGAATTTGAAGTGCCTACTAAATTCTCTCTGCAGATCTGCTTCCCTGGTTTAACAACAAACCAGAACAAAAACCTCAATTCACAGGCAGGTAAGAACACTGAGGCCAGAGGGTAATTCTGAAATGCTGGTTTCGTTTTTACACTGTTTCATCTTTTCAGACATTTTGGCAAATGTATGAGAGAAACTGGATTATCTCTGCACAGAATGCAAGAGATCTGAGAGGACTTGAGACTGGTTTAATGGAACATGATTTGGTACTGAAATGATACTCCAGACCTAAGGCAACAAAAGGAACTGCCAAACATCTCAGATGGCAGCCTGGGACTTAAGAGAGCTGGTTTAAATTTACACAGGCTTTGCATATATTTGAATCCTTCAACTGTAAAACAGAATAATAATGCCTCAAGGAGAAGCACCTTGAGACTGCCACAGAGAGTCCTTAAGATGTTTTGTTGGACTTCACCAGTGATTTTCTTTTAAAACACAACCACAGGTGTTATCACCTCTCACTGTTTTACCTTCTTTCCAATCATTATTCTCTTTCCCTTTCTAGTTTCTAGCAAAAAAAATAACACCAGTATTTCTCAGCAAAATATTGATTTTTTTCTTTGGGTTATAGAAAACGGTGACAGAAGTGTTTCCTTTGCTGTCTGAACAAGAAAACACAACAAACCTGAATGAGGTAGCTTGACTTATTACACTGACTAGACATGATCCAGAGCCACTCCCAAGGATAAACAGCTGGAGTGCACAGCTTTAAATCCAACCCTGGGGATTCACATCCAAAGCCAGTCCAGTTACCACAGAACATTTCACACCTCAACAAGTTCTGCGGTGTTTTCATTACTCACCTTCAGCTCACGTCCTCACTTGTTCCACCCCGGTCAAGATCCACCCTCAGCAGATCCTTCACTCCTTCCCAAAGGTGGCTGTGTGCCTGTGACAGGGCAGGGACACTGGTGGCACTGGACTCTGTGGGAAGCAGCAGCAGATTCTGGCTCCATCTACAAATGAAGTAGAAGGCACTCAACTATTCAGGCACTGTTAATACAATAATTTGAATTAATGTTGTGTATCGCTGGTGAAATTCTCAGAAGTGAATTTCCACTGGCTTCCACAGTGGAACTCGCTAGTTAATGTGCACCATCCAATCAGGAAAGCTTTTGTGCCTCAGTTTATAGGCCAGTAGCAGATTTTGGCTTGCCCTGACTAGGGCATACAGTTTCTAATGTAACAATACTTTTGGATCCTTTTGGCCATCACTGTGACACAGAAGATTCTGTTCTGTTAGATTTTATTTCAAAAAATTAAATAAATCAAAGCTCATTCCGTAAAGAAATAACTCTGAACTAACAACAAAATTCATTTTTTATCAAGCTATTAATAAATATTTTATTACCAGATAGGAAAGATTACCTGTATGAAAAACAAGCAAGCAGCTCTGTTGTCTCAGTTTGTCACTTCCTTTCTCAGTGGCCTTCATGCCACTGACTTTCCCTATGATTCTGTGACTAACTACACAAAAGACCACACTGCACTCTGGTAGAAACTGAAAACAATTTTCCTCTGCTCCTCTGCAGGTGAAAATCTGGTTCCAGAACCGCAGAGCCAAAGAGAGGAAACTAATGAAGAAGAAAATGACTCACTTTGACGGCAGCAGTCTCGGCTCCCTGCAGAGTGACTCTGGCTCCGTGAGCCCGATGGCCGTTCCTGACCCACAGACTCATTCGGAAATGCCCAGCTCTTTATTCCCAGCACCGCCTCCCCCTGCCGCTCTCCCCATGAGTGGTCTGCAGCACGGAGGGACCCTGCAGCAGGTGGTGGCCTCACAGTGAGGCTGCGGGGGAGCCACGGTGGCACCGAGCCCACGGACCGGTACCGGAGCACTACAGGACCCAGGGGGGGTCCCCAGCGTGACACAGCCTGGGGCACACAAGCTTCAAGGACAGTAAACCAAGAGCCACCTGCCAGGTGTGCAGCACAGCACGAGTTCCCAAGGGCCATGGAACTGCAGGAGCCCCTCGGGAAGAGGATGCCTGTGCCACAAGGCAAGGAGCCCTCCGGCCTGGGAGCAGCTGGGGAGGCACGGGGAGGGAGAGCCCAGGAGCGGCCACAGCCACTTGTTCCACTGCAGACACAAAAAAAGCACAAAACTTGCCCCAGGCAGTCAACCCCACACTGCTGAGGCAGCCGTACCCGAGCGTCTGTCCCTCGCCCCCAGGGAAAGAGAATATTCCTGCTCCTTTGATCTCCACACAGGTTCCGGGGACTGATCCCACTTGTGGGTTTGACACGCGCGTCTTGAGAAATGCAAACCTGGCTGATGTGTTTTGACCCACTCGATGGAAAGCCTGGAGCCGGGTGGTTGCACTCACTACACGTTAAGGGCAAAGGTCAGGGATGAGCTTTTTGGAATTTTGGGGGGTTTGACAGGTATGATTTCCAATGCTCCATACACTGGTATAAACAGGCACTCTTCAGTCTTCCTAAAAATGTTTTGAAAGCATTCTGGAATTGTGAATCTTGGCCCAAGTTCATTTTTGGACAAAGAAAACTCATGTCAGATTCATTCTGGATCCTAAAAGAAAGAGCAAAGCAGGGCAGAAACCCTTTTAAAAAGTGTAAGTATTTCAAAAAGTGACTGCATTCATGAGACAGCAGAGCCCATGGATAAAGATGCAATAATTGCATTCAACCAATTTTAAATCTGGTCCAGTTTTATGAGTTATTGTGCCACTAATAAAATTTGAGAAGCCAAATTAATAGAACACAAAGCAAACAAAATACCTCACTTAAAATAAAGCTCTCAGCATTTTTCATGTGGGTCTCAATTCCTGAAGGGCTGATCCCTTCCACACTAAGCGGAATTTGGTAGGTAATCAGTACTGAAGAATAATCTGGATACTTACTTCCCAATATGACTCCCAATTGCATGTGCAAAACCTTTGTCTGCAAAGGGAAAACTTTTAGAGCATGTGAGTGATTTGGGAATTTTTACCTTCACTGTCCAAAGCAGTTTAGAAATTTAGGATGCCTATCCTCAGTAATTTCCATCAAGTTATCCCCGGAAATCTCTCTGTCGTTGCAAACCAGACTTAGGAGCATTAAGTCATTTAGGCACTACATTCTTGGGTTTGTTCTTTAATTATAACAAATAGTACTATTAGAGTATCAAAATGTTGGTGATGTGAAATTACTTTGTATATAAAGAACATTAAAATAAATGAATTTTTTGCATAACCATTTTGCAATGTGGTATCAGCTACTGCAGCAAGTGAACCTGCAGATTTTCATGAGTAGTCTGTTCTTGAATCGCAATATCAAATCTAAAAGAAGGGTGATGTAAAAGAGTTTAGAGAAATTAGAGGAGCATGGGAAGAGCAGGATGGTTCAGGGAGCAGGCAGCTTTCACTATTTAGTAATTTATTTTCTAAATTTAGTAATTTATCATTGTGTTTGCAAGAAGGACAGTGCTAAACAAAGGTAGAGTTCAGTGAAATGGAGAAGGTACACTGTGAAATTCCCACTCATTCCCATCACAATGGTGCTCCATTTGCTGCCAGCAGCACAGGTAACACAGGGCACAGGAAGAAGCTGCAACTCAAAGTTCAGCAACAGAAAGTCTCCAACTGATTTCCACATGGTAGGAAAAGAGGAACATGACAAAGAGCACGGGGAACAAAAGGGATTTCCCATCCGCAGCAATGAGCACTGCAACCAAACTGCTCTCCCAAAAAAGAGCCATTGGATCGACCCAAAACCAGAACCCATTGGAAATACACAGCACAGCCACCGTGCTGACAGAGGGAAATGCTCGAGGTTTTATTCATGTATTCACAGATATTTAACCTAACAGAGACTGGAAAAGCTTCAACAGGAAAAGCATCCTCACATTGGCCAATTAAATGGAATTGTGCTGCAGACTAGACAAAAAACAATAAAAAATTCCAGATTTAGACTTTCAAAAGGTAAGAATACAGAGGGAAACTTTGTCTTTTGTACTGATATACAATATATCAAGACCTAGTTCTAGCTAAGCAGTCAGCAGCCTGGCCCCAGGGTTCTGCAGAACCAAGTGTACAGCTACCTATTTTAATCACATTTTCATGACACAGCTTAATTTTGCATTAACATTTCTAAAAGGAAAAAAGGACTTCAAGGAAGAACTTTAAGAAATCTGTCTGAACACAACTTCTTTCTCTTTAAAATTATTTAAACATCATTCAAAGCGAGTGGGATCTGGCAGAACGACCTGGTTTATCTTGTTTACATGTAGAAGAGTTATTGAGGAAGATAAGTGACCACTTTGAAGATCTGCCTCATTTCTGCTCCAGTTTGCTGAAAGCATGCTTGCTATAGGTTGCTATGTGTTTCCAATCAGAAGTTGTTAAGTACACAAAATAAGGCTGGATTTTATTTGCAGAAGCACATGTTCAAAGGTTAAAATTTATTGCTCCAAAAGCAGTATCTATAAACCAGGGTAATACCTTAGAGATTATTAACCTTCTAGTTATGCCAGTGGCTGTTTTAAGTAGTTCAATTTTTTTTGTAAGAATTCCCAGCAATCTCTCCAGTTAAGTATTTCCAATGGGCTCTAATCCTTTAAACAGTTGCCCACCAAACCCCAAAGGAAGTGATTTTTCTCTAAGAAGCTTGTGCAGTGCTGTTAACTTGCTGTACTCTGTCCAAATAAAAATAAGAGAGACAGAAAATTGCAGACAAATCAACTGAAATTATTTGGGTGCAGCACTGTGGGTTATGAAATACTGGTGCCATCCTCAGGCTAATACTCACTTTCTTCCTGACTTTGGGTATATCAAATAACTCATCACTTTTATCACATCTGAAAACTCGGGACACTAAAGCAGAGTGCTGTGAAGATTGATTGGTTGTTAGGGAAGTGCCTTGAAGAAGAAAAGCATACCTTAGGCTACATCACAGGAATATCTAAACCCTTAATCCTAATTGTGATTAAAAGAACTATCAAGGAATATCCAATTTTCAGAGGAATTCACTAAACTTTAAACCCCGTTTCCCAGCGAGAATTGTTATCTAAATGGTACCAAAAAATCAAGCAAACAGCACCTTCTACTAAATCTTCTTGCAACTAAGCAAAATATACAATTTAAAATGATATTTCTAAAACAAACTCTAATCATTGCTTAGCGGCTATGAAATCATTAAGGGATATAGGAGAGAGCATCAAGTATGCGTCACCGTCTACCCAAGAGGAGATTCAAAAACATATTAATTGTGGATGTTACCATAAAAATTAAAAAGCAGATTCCTGCCTTATCTCCCTTATTTGTTTTGCTGGGGCAGTCCAGGAGCACTGAAATGACACATCCCTGCAAGTGACTCACAGTCCCATTTCACTGGATGTTAGTTGGACACAACACTGTGCAAAACTCACCAGGTAAAGAAATGGTCACAGATTTTATGGTGAAAATGTTTGCCAGCTGTTTTGATACCCAAAGAGCACAAATTCTTTCAATTCTCTGAAAAAAATTGTTCTTCAATGTCTCACAATAAATGGAGAGGAATAATTAAGGACCTGGATGCTCTTGGCCATCTAAGCCACCAGAAACAGAGTCCCTCTAAGGCAGGAGTGACTTTATGTGAATAATAATCCCAGAGTGAAAAGTGTGGGGCAGCAATGCCAGGCTGCCAGCACCAGAAGGCTGCGGGTGGCAGGCAAACAGGGAGGGCAATCGATTCCTTTGTCACCTCCTGCAAGAAAGCCCACACCACATAATGCCTGCAGCACTCACCGGGAGCGCCCAACAGTCCCACCCGGCCACACCCGGGCACGAGGGATTAGCTCGGTACCCGCGAGCCCTGCACTGCTCAGGAAGGAACCAAATCAATGCCCATCGAGGATTTGCTGTTCATTTTCACGGTTCTGCTAAAGAATTGATTTACCCTGGGGTTCGCACACAGGCTCTGTAACTCCTGCTGAATTCAAGCTGCTTGTGGAGCAGTAAGGAATGCTCTTATTTCTGTCAGTATTGATTTTGAAGCAGAAGTTAAATCATTTCGATTTCAGAATAGTAAGACCCTGCTTTAGCTTCAGACCATTCCTTCCTGGTAAAACTAATGCAGTTCATCCATGAAATATATTAATAAAACACATTTTAACATTTAGAAATTAAAGGTAAGCCATTGTTAGCATCAGTTAGAAAAACAGAAGTGAGGTAGACAGATTGTAAATACAATCAGCTCTCTACCAGCCGCTTTCCATCATTTTTCAAAAGGGTTTGTTAACAACCAAAACTTCAGAGCATGAAATTAAATCCAAAACCACCGAGGAAGGCTTCACAGACAGCTGGCATCTTTATCTCTTCTGCTGCTCTCTTATGAAAAACAAATCCCCAGCAGGGATCAGAGACACAGGGCAGAACTGAAATTTGTGCTATATCCCTTCTTCCTTTTCCCCAGAAGATTCAGTTCAGCAAGTGAGAACAGCTCAGTCAGCACTGCTCATTCAGCTCTCCGGGCTGTGCCACATCTGCCATGTGCAACTCAGCACACGCTTGCATTTCAAGCCCTGAAAATGAAACCTAAGTAGGGTTCTGGATATTTAAAAGCCCAGTTAAAAAGGGCAAGTAAAATTTTCAGCAGCTTTGTGTTTGTAGAAGCTTCAGTAAAAGCAAAGGCCACCTCTTTAGCTGTGCTTTAAAATTTTAAACCCACCTGCCTTCCTTCATCACTAGTTGGGTTTTTCCCAACAGAACTGCCCTCAGCTGACAGCAAACCACGTCCTGACTGACCTTTCCTCAAGATTCCTACAGCTGACTAAGAATTTTAGGAGGAATGAACGTGCATGCAAACCCAGCTTGAATATAGGGTCAGTAACACCTCCAAAAAACTACATTAGAACGATCAGCAATACAGAGTTCCCTAACAAAGTCCTGAGCATGAAATTCCAAGCATGCAGCTATAAAGGTATGGGCAAGAAGCATTCCTCAGCCTGCAGTGTTATTGGAGTGGTCATCTGGAGGCAGAAAACAAACATCTATTCCAATCACCTGAGCCACAAAGGGGCACGTTCAGCTCACCTGCTTTTTGATTCTCCAAAACAAGAGAGATTTCACATCATTTTCACGCTTCAAAGACAGACAGATTATTGTCTTCTTATCTCCATATAAAAGGAAGAGTAATTTTATGAGTAAGGGTTCCTAATAAAAACTATCAGAGTTGTAAACACCTTTAATGTAAGTTATCGTTGTACAGGCAAGTTTTAAACTACCAGTAGCACTGAAATTGCAGTTTTAATAGCTGTCATTAAAACACTTAATTGCACGTTTGTGATTATGTTATTATTACCGGGTTGGAATTGCTCTCTAGAACAGCTCATATACAAAAGTGCACCATCCCCACTGCCTGTACAAACAAACCTTTAGAGTTCCAATGGTGAGCACCACACTTGCTATTATTGATAGTTTTTCATCAACCACTTGTTAGAAAACTAGAAAATTTTCTTCCCCAAAGATCTCAAAGTACATTTGATTTAACACACATAAAACTTCACTTTAACAACTACTGAGACAACTCCCATGGGCATCAGTTTAGCAGATAAGTTACACCTGGCATTTGAGCAGGTGGAGAAAAAAACAACCTTGGAGTTCAGTTTGCCTGGCAATCCATCTCTCTGAATTCTGCCAAGGAGCACAGCACTCCTGCTGCTGGTGCCACACAGATCTGTCCTGTTCTGCCTTTATCACCTGCCGCAGAAAATGGTACAAATACAAGACTCCACATGGCTGAGATTTCTAGATGTCCAGCCCACTGCCTCAGAACTGCTTTCACTTCCCCATCACCCCAGAGAGTCAGGACAGGGCCCATGTTCCACCAGCACTTTACACAGGCAGTCCACCAAGCCCTTACTCCACTCACTGCCATCCCCACACAGTCCAAGGCAATGGCAGTTTGCTTTTTTCCCTCTTTTTTGTATTCCCCGACAGCCATGCCCACCAGAAACGTCTGTGGAACTTCAGCCTAAGTTACTGCACTGAAGGTGCAGTGGTTCTGTGGCTCTGGAGCTATGGACATGCTGGGCCTGAGCAGGAAGGAGCTGTGCATGGCCAAGAAACGATCCTTGGGAAGGCAGGCTCAGATTAACAGTCAATTAGCTCTCAAAACACACCAACCCCAAAATTTTGGTAGCCTCAAACTACAAGACAACATGCAAAGGTACTCCTCCTTTTTAATATCTCCATCTTGTTCTGTTACACAAAATAGGAGATATCAGACCCAGGGTACAGATCATTTGAACATTGCCATTTTAGTTATCTTATTCTCACTTTGGTGTTAAAAATCTGCAGTCCTCCCCAGCAATCTTATCCTGCTATGTAAATCTTTTTAAACAAAATGCCTTATTCAAAGCTTACTATTGTTAGCTGATATCAAATCAGTGTAGCAAATTGCCATCCGAGTATCTTGATCTAATTACGTTCTGGAAAGAATCGAAATAGATCTGAAGAAAATTCAGATAATGGAACAGGCAAAACAAGAAAGGGAAAGGAGGAGCATAAACAAAAGATAAAAGAAGAACAGAGAAAAAAGGATAAAGCTCTGAGATACAAAAAATAGGATTAAGTGATACTGAGATTGTGGGGGTACGTGCAGAGACATCCCATAAAGCAAGAGGAACCCCAGGGATTAAAAACGTTCCCATCATCTACTGCAAATATGAAATTACATCAGTCACAGGGATGTGGAAATGGTGTGTTTGGGGGAAATCAAACGGGTCTGAGCTGCGATCTCTGAGCAGCCAACGTTCATGGATACCCTGTCAGTGGATGCAGATGCAGTCAGTGGAGACAAGACTTTCCCCTCCTAAGGTCTGCCTATGACTGACAGCTCTGCACAACACGCAGCAATACATGGGAATTTAACGGGGGGGATAATGCTCACAAACAGGCTAAAGATTCCAAGGATACAGGAAACACATCTTCTTTAATTTGGATGACATTCAGTACTAAAAAGTCTGTGGGCTCTCAAAAATTGTGTTACTGTTTCGTGTCTTTCAAGATAAAGGGAATAATGGTCTCTTTCCATTTATTTTTAATGTCTATTTTTGTAAGGGTATACCAGTTACAGAAGGTCTTATTTTTGACATGTCCTATCCCATGATGCAACTTGCCTCAACATTCTGAGGATCCCAGTGATTCATGCAGAATTCTGTAAATACAGCAAAATTATTTACAAAGATTTTGCTACGCTTCTCAGTAAAAATTCTTTCCCCAAAAAGCCCAGTCCCAAAGAGAAGAGAAATATCTTTCCTGTCTGTAAGTACACACTTAGAATCCTTTAGTGCTGGAATTAGAAGGGATGTGTGAATACCAGCAGTGCCAAAATACAAAGGCTACTGAATGAAAACCCACACCTCTGTAAAGGGAAACAACTCATTGTAATTTGCACCTCTTTTGCAAGCATAGCCCTTACAAATAGCTCATTGCAAAGAAACCCATCCAAAATAAAAATACAGCGAATTCACTCCACAAATTGCAGCTACACAACCCAGAGAGGCAATTCTAAAGTCCTAGGGTGTGGTTTAGTTGTCCGCGTTAATAACAAGCTGTTAGTAACAGGATATAAAGCCACTTTCAGAATCATTTTTCTCAGAGGGACACGAACATTGACCAGGGAGCACCCGTGTGTCACAGAGCAGCATCAAGGCACTTCTGATCCACAAACTTAACAACCCAGATGTCTCTCCCTGCTGATTTCCCTGGCCCAAGCTGCCACCACGGAAAGCAGACTATAGACAGCAGCCTCAGAGGAAGGAACCAGCCTCCTTTCAGGCAGATAAAGGTTGTCTTGAAACAGAAGCCAACAATATTCCTGGGCCTAATCAAAGACTTTTTTCACTACTTTTTACAGTCATTTTCTTTGTACTTCTGGCACCGTCTTTGTTAGGAAGATTTATTGTCTGCTTTTTAAAATTTATCAGTTTGCAACGGCCTCCAGATGAAGGGATCTCTTAAATCACTCCGTATGGGGGGAGTGTGAACACGTGTCTTACAGTCAGAGCTTTAAACTCTCCCATTCTGGAAAACCACTTACAAACATCAACAATGAGAGGAACATTTTTGAGACAGTTATACTCAAGACATCCTGTTTACAAGGTGCTCTGTATTTTGAAGTTATTGACTTACAATCATTCAAATTGACTGTATCCGTTAAAGACTAAAAAGGAGGAGTTTTTTAATTATATGGGAAATTAAGAGAGTAACATATTTATTTGTTGATCGATAATACCTGACAAAATAAAGGTTTCAGACAAGAATCCTTTGAATGTTAAACATTGCTATTATAGGTACCACTCTAATTTCTTTTAAAAAGGTCTGTTTACTTAACTATTTAAGTTACAAATCCAAGCAACTGTTGCATCATCTGACAGGACTGGGATCACTGTGGAATATCAGGGCAGGATAATAGGATAGATAAAAGTTCTCTAAAAGAGAAAGCACCAGAACCAGCAGCAAGGTGGGGTTGGTCAGCCCTTCATTTGAATGTAAATGTAATTATGAGGCAGGCAGTTGGGCTGACGTCAGACAAGATCTTGGTAAACCATTACCACCAGCACCTGGTAACACAGTTGATAATAAAAGAGGATGAAGTAGAAGATTCCAAGCAGAGTGGCATTATTAGAGAAAACCAAACACAAATATTTTTGAGCGGTAAAAGAAGACACCGAGGAACAAGATGTTGTGACGCCGTGTTTCCAGCCTGGGACAGCCATGTACGTGAGCTCGCTCTTGGAGAAGGAGCCCAGCATGTACCCAGGATCTGCCAGGGCCAGCAACAACCTGCCCGTGCAAAACTTCGTGTCTGCTCCAGCCTACTCCGACTACATGGGATACCACCCTGTGCCAGCCCTGGACCCCCACGGGCAGCCGGCGCCAGCCTGGGGCTCCCACTACGGCCCCCAGCGCGAGGACTGGAGCGCCTACGGCCCAGGCCCTTCCAGCGCCGTGCCCGCTGCCCACATCAATGGCTCGTCCCCTGGCCAGGGCTCCTACAGCTCTGCTGATTACAGCTCCCTGCACCCCGCCGCCGCTGCGGGGTTACCTCCTGTAGATACAATTAATGCCCAGCAAATCTCTCCCAACAGCCAAAGGCACAGCTCTTATGAGTGGATGAGGAAAACGGTGCAAACCAACGCTGCCGGTGAGTGCAAATTCAACTTCCAACCTCAGAAGGCATCTTCTGCTATCACTGAGCTTAGAAATAATTAACTTTACTTGAAGCACATAGGTTGGTGGGTCATTTATGACATTTATTTAACCTACTGCTGTTTAATGCAGTTTTAACTAAATTTGTGCTAGTTTCACTTCCTCCCATAAAGGCTTTATGTGGTTGCTGTAGTGGAATGGCTGATGTGGTTAGACATGGCTGGAGCTCAGCTCCAGGAATCCCTGTTGGAACATTCTGTAAAGCATTTTGTGTGAAAAACACGATAATCATGAAAGTGTTACGGAGCAATGCAGCAACATTTAACAGTTACAGACAGAAATACTACATAGTTATTTTGTGCTGCAGGGGAGATATCAATATAGAATCAGGTTGATCTTTTTAAACCTTACAGACTTCTCAATTATTATAAAGAAAATTATGTGCTCTGATCTAACTGCAGTGATTATGCAATTTTCTGCAATTTTCCTGTATCTCATATTTTTCTACCCAGATTTATTAGGTGAGCAGAAGTATTCCTAGAGAAGCAATCTGACTCAAATGATCAGCATTGACTATTTTGTTTGCAGTTCACATAATTCCTTAGTTAAGCTTCCTTTTCATTTCATTTCACATCAGTTTTACTTTTCTTGCATGCCAGAATTTTTCAGCTTCTACAATTACACAATTAAAAATCTCTTTCCTCAAGTGCCACTCACTGATGTGCCTGTTCTTGCCCCAAGCTGCCTGCCAGATGAACCTTTCCATGTATATTCGCAAGGTGGAAATCGGGTGTAGCAAGGTTTGCTAAATCTGTTGTTAAGGTTAAAAGTAGTAAGTGTGTGTTAGGGAGCATCAAAGAAATAAATGCTTGAAAGAAAGCACAGCAATTACAATTGAAGCAATCTTAGAAGACACAGAAAATCAGCACTGCTGCTTCAGACAGAATCCTCCTTCAAATGATTATTACTCAGGAGCAAAATTAGCTTGGTAATTGTTTCTTAATTATAAAGCAGACACACGCTGTTTTGCCTCTGTTACTAAATATAAAATGCCTGGTGAACATTAGGATATCACAATGCTGTCCTGCCACTTGGAGCCTCTACAAAGGCCTTCAAAGCCAGGCAGATTCAGTCTGCTTTCCCCCCTTCTGTATACTCATGTAAATCCCAGTGACTTCATTAACATCATTGGAGATTGCCAGGTGTAGAAGTGATGCAAGACTTGAGTGTAGATCAGATTCAGCTGAGACTACTGAATGGCAATGAGGCAGCCCTGGCTGTGTCATGTTGGCACTGAATTTTCAATGTGTGAATTCTTAAAGAACAACATTATTAAAGTTAAACCCATGTGAAAATCTAAATCCTTGCTTTACACTTATTGCACAGTCTTGGAAGACCCTGAAAGGTTTCTCACGCGCTTGTCCAAATTTATAAAACATATTTGCAATTCAGAGACGCAGTTTTGGGTCTAAATTAATCTCTAGTCTGAAAAGTGCTTACACAGAATTTACACACATTCTGAAATACTTTATGAACCATTCGGGACAGGTGGAACAGGGCCCTTCAACAGCCGCATGTCCTGAGGCTGTGCATTCCTAGAACCCAATCCTTTGAAGTGTTAAAAACAGCTCAGGACTTCACAGAAGTGAGCTCAAGGCATCAACCCACCTTAAAAAAAGAGATCTTGAGAGTAAAGCACAAATGTGGTAATTGTGCAAAACAAGAAAAGTACCAAAGAGATTCTGCTTTTCATTGACGTTTTTTAAAAAAACCAGAAAATTTTAATCTTGACACAGAAAAAACTGTGATAAATGGAAGGAAATTAAAATAAATTACAAGGCTAAAATTATGCACATAACTGCTCTGTACCACCTTATCAATGTTTTCTCTAGAAGAAAACTGACTTGATGCCATTATAACCCCTCTTTGAAACACACTTGCTGTTTTTCCTTATTGCCATAATATTATTTGTGTTATCAAAGTAGCTACTGAATCCTCTCCTTCAATGTTATTGCTGCTTAATAAAGCTCATTGCCTTAAAATCCCAGAATTACAGCCCTAAACTGTACAAATCTATTTCTGTGCATAAACACGTGTATGTCCTGAAGTTCACCACTGGTGTGCACACACATCAATGTACGTGAGCGGGATGGAGTAACAAAAACCACAACACATCTAATTAGATGAGGGAGCCTCCTGAAACACTGTCCTAAAGACAGTGGGAATTATTTTGAGTGGGGGGATGTCAGTGGGAATTGTTTCCTCTCTGGTTAGACTCAATTAAACACACTACATTCTCATTCAATGTTCTTATTTAGCATTTGATACAAAAAAAAATTCAACTGCAGGTAAAGTGAAATGAAAATTACCGATCAAGTCAATCTTCAGGATGAAACAACATCACAAAGACAGAAGTACTCTGTCCTTTCGACAGATAAATTGGGATTTGAAATGATACATCCTCTGACTAAAAGACTGTAACTGTATATTCCGAACGAGCCCTTTTTTACTTCAAACACACAGACACTGCAATTATATAAGGCAATAGAGATGAGAAAAAGAAAAAACAAACAGAGAAAGTGGGCTTGGTAAAGAGACCTTCCCAGTCAGGCCCTCCAAGTGAGGAAAAGAACATCTAAAGAAGTCCTGACGGTCTGATCCTGGTTTTACTGAAAATCTGTGATAAAATCCGCCATCGACTTCAGTTATGCTGGAGAACTTCAAATTATTTTCTAAAACCTGTGTAATCAACGAGGTAAGATGTGTATTTCCTGAGAGCAAGATAACCTTCACAGTGTAAAACTTACTGAAAAGTTATCTAGAGGGCCTAGAAAAAGGTTTTAAAACTTCAGATGAGACTTCATCTAGGAGCGACTCTTCTCAGAAAGAGAAGGGACTTTAGCAGGAATAAACAAAAGGCCAACATCATTTTCATACGTTACAAGCTCAGCCTCAGGATTTTTTTTTTAACTATAGCCAACACATTTTATGTCTTTGTTTAAACAAGCAGTGATGTACAAGTAATTCAGATTACAGCACAGCAGAAACATGGCCAGAAAGCAAAACAGAAAAGCAGGAAAAAAGGCCAGGCCCCTGCTCTAATGCTAATTTATTTTTCTTTGTAAATTAGTTGTGACATCTATTTTCCACTGGCCTACATTGTCTGAGGTTTTGAGGCCTATCTGTCATATTGAGGCAACAGACCCTTTTAACACTTCACTTTGCTTTGATATGCAGTCTTGTCTCTTCCTTCTCCCTCTTTTCTTCAGGAGTTATATTGCCGGAAAGGGTGATGATTTTCACAGCAAATAAAGAGGCCTTCTCCCAGCTTTATTGTCTTCAGAAGAAATGCTCTGTGAATTTTATGACCAAGGGGAATGGGGAAAACTACTCCTTTTCTCCACCCCCTCAAATCATGGTTATATTTGCTGATTATAGTGAGGCCGGAATAACCTTGTTGAATTTTAACTTGTTTTCAAAGATTCCCCCTAAGCCCTCAGTTTACAAGGAACCTGAATATCTATACTGTTGTTAGCATTAGAACTATCACTGAGGGCAAATATTTCAAAGCCAACGATTTGTACCATGAAAAAAGTAACCTTAGTTGGATGATTTAGTCCTGCAAAATCAGGGAGGAAAATCTTCTATGCTGGAAGTTGAAGTGGCATAGGATTTGGGAAAATATCCCGAATTATGCGTATTTCAGCTACGTCTACCTTCAGATAAAAATATCCCAGTCTGTCCTCAGTGTCGGTCCAAAATTAAAGAGAACTGAGGAAAAAATATTCCTTCATCTATTTCTGTCCCTTTTTCCTCTGCTAAGATGAAAGCGTCTGACATTTGTTTAGGGCTTGTAAATTCCAAACCAATTGGCTTGTGTTTCTGAATGTGAAAGGGGTTCTTGATAAGATCTCCTTGTCGCTCCTTTGTGTGGCGTGTGCTTCATCTTAACACCTCAATGGATTTTAGGGAACCACTTTAAAGGAGTCTTTGTCCTACAGTTTGTCCCAGAAAACTCACATCAAAAAAAACTGGGAAGATCAGAAGAAAAAAGGAAAACTATCTAGTTGGCTGTTGAAAGTGCAAAGGAGAACAAATAAGTTAAAAACTGATCTCCCTGGATTATTATTACATGAAGAATTGTTTAAAAAATACATGAAATGAGAGATACATTCTAAACATTTGGTAATGCTTCTCTTAACAGTATTTATCCAATATATCTAAGAATATTTCTTTCATACATTGGAGAGAAGATGATCCTGAAATTCTTTTACAAGATTTTATTGCCTCATCTTACAAATTGTCAAGTGCCTCCAACTCTAAAGGGAAGTCTAGCACAGAGTACACCCTCAGGAATATCCTACAGGCACTCAGCACCTTGCAAGACTGGACCTTTTTGAAAAAGTAAATGAAATTATTACTGAACTTCTAAGTTTATCCTATGGCCACACAAGAAAGGAAAAGCATTTCTAGTAGGACATATCTTTGTGCTGGAAAAACAATCTTCAAAAACTCAGATAAAGAATTAGGCCACGGTACAACTGCACAAATTGTGACTGAAGCTCAGACTCGAAATCCTGGGTATTTCTGCTCTCACAGACACAGAAGTCTCTTCAATGAGCACTGAAATGAAAGCCCTTTGAGATGAATATAGCCAGCACCAATAATGTACCGCTGTGAATTATTTAAGATGCTTCAGGGTGTTTATCACTTAAGAGCTTCACATTTAAATGTATGTTTACAGAGAGAGGGAAATAAAGAGGGAAAGACAGTTATGGTAACCAATACTCTTACTTCACCCTGCACCTCATATTTCTCCTCTGTACCACAGCAAACAAACCCATACAAGTGTTCTGTAGTTTAATTAATGTCTGTGAAATGCCTGAGATGTTTGCAAGCTGCTATGGGAAATCCAACTCAATATGAATAATATTTCTTTCCCAACCAGGTAAAACAAGAACAAAAGAAAAGTACCGAGTTGTTTACACAGATCACCAGAGACTGGAATTAGAGAAGGAATTTCACTGCAACAGATACATTACAATCAGGAGGAAGTCAGAACTCGCAGCAAACCTGGGACTCTCCGAAAGACAGGTACAGAGAGCACCCCTCAGGTGTGCCCACAGTGCCCAGACACTGCCACTGGCAGGGGACACGGCAGCAGCCACCTCCTGCCCCTCTGCATTTGACACAGAGAATCCACTCCACAACCCACAGTTATCAACAGGCTCATTCGACAGAACCCTTCAATTACAGGGAACTCAACATTAGGAATTAACTTACACTTTAAAAAGTAGTTATTCTTACTTTCTAGCTTGCTAGCCAGCAGGAATTTAAACACCTCAGTTTAACAGGACATTAGCTATGTTCCCAACAGTTATGACATTCACCATTTTATTTCTTCTTGAAATCACACCAAATAATGTCCAGCAAAAAATCCAAAGCATTTGATATATTTCAGCTGTAAGCCAGGAAAATTAAAACTCAAGGTCAATCCAACGAGATATCTGCGGGGTTTTTTGTTACAAATATATTGCCACAGACCACATTCTTCCTCAGTCAGATTTCAGCATATTCAGGGGGGTTTCACAGCCTTGGACTTTCAAGTCAGGATCTCTTTTTATGCCACATATGCGTAGCCAGGACTATCCATCCAGGGAATGTTCAAGTGCGTACTTGCATCATTGCTCCCTTGGAGAGCAGCTCTGCCTTCACTCATATCTAGTACATATTTAATCTCTGTCCTGGATAAAGCCAGGCTCCTGAGCAGGGCACAGCTACGTTAGCTGTGTTCATACAGACACGAGAGGAATTCAGGATGGGAATTCCCTAAAATCCCTGCGTTGGAGAGCACCTTTACCAAGCACAGCTCTGCAGTCTGTGGATGCAGTAACTGTTGGATCCAAGCCTCCAGAATTGCAATGGTTCTGCTGTAGCTGGAGGAGAAGGGCAGATGCGGTGATACTGAATTAGTCACCTCATTTAAAAACCAGATTAATGCCCCCAGGTAAATATAAATTAGAGATCTTTCTTTTTGGAATTTTACAAGCTTTTGTTCTTTCTAAATATACACATTCAGTTCTCTTAAAATGTTCCTCTTTCCGTGGCCTCCTCTGCTTCTGCACTCAGTCTGTGGAAGAGCATGGAACAGAGAGGGGGCAGTGGAGGCTGGAAGTGTAGGAATGCAGAGACAATCAATGGTATTTTAGGATCAAGCACTAGAATTTTATAAACATATGTTAGTGCAGTGATGTTCAATCCCAGACCCAAATAGTACAGAGAGTGCACTGCACAGGCAGGAACAACAAAAACCAAGTTTATCATGGCTGGACTAAAGTTTGTCACACAGTAGGACAGAGCTGCACTGGAAGATTTTCAGAGAACTGCAATCATGAAAGATTTTGCAGCCCCCACCTTAACGTTATGCAAGGTGGCTGATTTAGAACACAGGCATGCCTGGAGTGACCAGAGATCCTGCAGAAAATCAGCAGCTTCCTTTGACAGAGCTGCTGCTCCTAAAGCCACCCCATTTTTAACTGGTAAAGTCCCTTCAAGTATTAACATAGGCAAAATACATAATTGACCTGCATTTCCACAGGACAGACAAAGCTAAACGCCGCTTCACACCAATAGCAGTAAGGTAATAAAAATATATATAAAACACTGAGATTTTTAATACAAAGCAAGGGTACAGCTTTCTATATCGCATTGTATTCAACACACCTTAAAGGCTGTAATAAACACCGTGAAGTAAGAACACAATTGCCAAGAAGGAAAACACAAACAGAAGGTCCTACTCATTCACACTTTCACATAAGGAAAGAAAATAGAGATACTTAAAGTAGATTTTAAACAGACAAGAGTTTTTCACCTGCACAATGAGCCTGGGAAATTCACTGTCTTATATCTATTTATACATATAACAGTACAGATGTATCTGTAAAATACAGGTATAAATATATATTTCAGTAATAAAAACAATCAAAACTTTTAAAATACATAAGAATATATGCACACACAAAAATCACTCACAACATAAATGAAGTAAAAGAATCCTCACTACTTGGTTTTGAATTAATCTGTAACATAGATAATACAGAAATCTTCAAAATGACTCCATAATTGCATCTTCCCAAATTATGACACTGGCAAAGCTGAGATGATGAACTCTGTGGCCTCTGAGTCTCACTGAGTCCATTGATTTCTGTGTTCTAAATATAACACAGCAAGTTCACTTTACACTGGGCCCAAGAAAAAAAGATATCAAGAAAGAAAAAATCAATTTTCCATTGATTATTATGCCAAAAATTAATACAGAATAATGCAAAAACTTTTCACTGCACAAATTCAGTACTTTGGTTTGTGGAGGGTTTTTTGGTTTGGTTTTAGCTTTGGGGCTTTTTTTCCTCATGGCTTTTTGTTTGTTTGCTTTGGGTTTTGGGGTTTTAAAATAGTGTTTTTGAACTTACCTACATTTCCATTGCTATAATTACTGTAAAAAGTTGAACAGCACTTTGAATTAATCAGGTCTCATTTATAATGCCCCAGGTGAAAATCTGGTTCCAGAATCGCCGAGCAAAAGAAAGAAAAATGATCAAGAAGAAAATCTCGCAGTTTGATGGCAGCGGGGGCTCAGCTCAGAGTGACTCTGGTTCACTCAGTCCAAATGAACTGTCAAATTCTCTCTTCCCACCACCACACGGAATAAATGGATTACAGCCTAATGACATTCATCAAGTCATAGTTTCAGAATGAACAGAGGGAAAAAACCAAAACAGGAAAAAAGAAAAAGCAAGAATGGATTTATCCACCAGTGCCACCCCCCACCTTGGAAACTCAACTTTGCAAGGGACCATTTTCATTTATCTGCCTTCAGAGTGCTGATTTCTAAGCAGGAAATCTGAGCCTATTACCAAAATATTTTAATTATTGCGAAAATCTCAGGGACTTCGTGCTGCTAAGATTCATCTCTCGGTAACTTTGCTAGTAATTTGCTTCAGACACTGACACAATGATACAGCTGAAGATTCAGTGCATGTAGCTCTAGTCTGATCGTACAGAAACACAGAAAACTCAGAGAACTGATTATAAAATAGAGGCCTATTGCAGAAAATATAAGCAGCTGGGTATGTTTGGTTTGTTCCATTTACATAATTAGAGGAAACCATAGATGTTAATAAATATTTACACTTCAATGGACTGAAAAGAATGCTACTTTTTGGAAACAGCAAAACCATTTAAAATACTTTTAAATGCTCAAGGAACATAATAATGTTGCTATACCAAAATATTGCATTTAATTAAATAACACAGATCATCTCTGCCCTATGGAATTGTATTCAAGCAATAGTTACAGACACAGAATATACCAAAATTGCCAAGATTTGTTCCACTGTAAGAAATGCAGCAATTTCTCACGCACATTAGGAAATGCCAGATAATTTGGAAAATAAGTATTACCTCAATCTTCTAAGACTGCACATATTGCTCAAAAATCCGAGCACAAATGGAATGGAAACAGAACAGTTACTACAAGCAAACCACCAAAAAGCAAATAAAGAATTTGCTTTATGTCTCTAAACATTTGAAGTGAAATGGGAGCAGTCTCAGGACACTGATTTTATCCCTGACACTTTTTTGGGGCTGAAGGCAACAACAACTCTCCCAAAGTAGCTGACAGGGTGTTTTGAAGCTGTTATCTGCAGCTGAGCAGCCCCAAAGTGCAGTCACAAAAGGAAATGTTCACTCCATGGGCACTCCTGAAAGAGCACAAATTAAGGACACGATCACAGTTTGCTTTAATTACTGCTCCATGTTGGCACATGAGAAGGTAGCAATGGTATCTGAAAGACGAGTGATGAGTCTGGAAGAAGTAGAAAGAAAACCCAAAGCACTAAAAAAAACCCCAAGCCCTTCAGTAGTCCTGTTCTTTGGAATTTCTTAATATGATCTTTTTGATAGCATACAAGCGAACACCTCTATTGGGAAAATTTAATATTCCTGAAAATGTCAAGGGGAGCAAAGGTAATAAAAAGGGAAAAAAGCAGAACACAAACAGAAAACAGCGTTATGAAAATCATCCATTACTTATTTCGGCAACATCAAACTCTTGCTCTCAGAAAGAGAAGAATAAATTCTGCTTTTCTTCGTGTCAGTGAGCATTGATAATGCTGAACAACAGGGACAGAACTTGTCAAAGCTCTCATCATCTGGACTCAAAACACTGGATAACAAATTTGAGGCTATGCCTCTCTGTTCTCCATTTATTTTGAAATAACTCGATTATAGTAGCTCCATGAAAGCAATTCTGTTGGGAGTTCTAAGAATAACACTCATCAGAACTAAATTCTGAATTATATGTTTGTAGACATAAATGTCTCAAACTAAACTAGGAAGAAATCCTGGGACACAGATTAAGAATTTACTCACTGTAAACATTTTGTGGGTGGTTCCCCAATATATTTTCCAGTCATCTCCTATCATACGGTTCGAAGAAGTGGGTGTATTCTAATGCAACCAAACCGTAAACAGAAAATCTTGTGTATATAAATAGTTATAAAACTCAGCCTCATGAGAAATTGAGACTACATCTGCATGGCTTTAACTCAGGATCTCCTAAATCCACCCACTGATGTTCCAGGGGGATCACATGGACATTTCAGGAGCCAGAGCACGTTGTGGAACACGCATACACAGAGCTAGTTCTGTTCAGATTCACAGAAGTGCACATGTGACACACACAGGTCTTTTTTTCTCTGCTCTTCAGTCAAATAAATCCAGATTTTTTTCCTTGGGAGAGGAAGTTTCCCCAGTTCCACCAGCCCCTCTGCCTGGGTTGGCCTTCTATACATGAAGGATGTAGAAGATAAAACAATATCTCAGGAAACTCAGACTTTAGACATACAAGAAAAAAGGGAAGAGGACCTTTACCTCAAATCAGCAGAAGGGCCATTTCTATGGAAACCAGGAGAGGGCTTTTGTGAGGCTTAGCAGTGGCACAGAAATAGAGAGAGAGAAAACTTCTTCTAGTTTTCAGATTTTTTTTTCTCTGATCAGTTTTCATATCAACAAGGAAGAATGGCAAGTACAGCTATAACACACAACACACCATTCATTATATTTGTGTATTAGGAATGCGTTGCTTCAGATTTCCCTTCTCATTTATGACAAAATTGAAATGAAACACAGTTATTTACCAGGTTCACATTCAACATATTCAAAACCATCCTCTTGCAGATTCTAACCAAGCTCCAGGCAGTCAGGAAACACCACCCTGCCCTGACAAACTGGGCAGAGGAGCCACTGAAGCCACTGACTGCACTCAGAACAACCACACTTGATAAAGGAATCATTCTAAATGAGCCCATTTTAGATGTTTTTAGAGTTGGAATGGGATACAAAGCACCTCCTCTGGCATGTTTCATATCAGTCTTGTCAATAAAAATTGTTTTCCTTTTTCATGATCTTTATCCCGAATTTTATCTGTCAGATGTATTATAAATGTATCCAAAGCACGTGTTAATAAATATTTGGGGGAGAGTCTCTTTCATCCACTAGATAATGATCTCTAAGCCTACAGAGTGGATCAGATTATCTTCTCTGACTACAGTTAAGGCAAGTAAGAAGTTATTCCCCTTATCTGTTGCTGTGCATAACTACCCTCAATATGGATCATAACGTCCCTCTCAATCTAAGTGCAGTGGCACAGCTGTTTCTCAAAATAATCTAAGGAAAAAATTATTAAACTCTTAGACTAATCAGGATATTTTCTAGTAAACTCCATCAGAGAGTGATTAACTGCAGTCAGAGTATCAGCTCAGGAGGCTGGGAAGCCAGAGAGAGGGGAAAATGGCAAGCAGCTCAAAGAAAACCTGTACCCTGCCTCTCGCAGGCCTCGGACGCTTCATCAGACTGTAGCTATGCCGTGAGGCAGGAAATATCATCCCAAACCAAAATACAAACGGAGCACTTCATGCTGGCACATTTCCAAGGCCCAGTAAGGGCTCCAGGACAGCCTGACAGGAGCCCATCCATGGTCATGCTCTGCCAGCACGGGAACACAAGATCAGCACGTGCACTTGGGTGGAGGCACCACAGTCAAAGTCCTTGCATTCCATCACTTTCTGGGCAGCTGTGTTTGACTCTTCAGCCTCGCTTCTGTGAAGGAGAAACTTCAGCAGATGTGATCAGCCCCTGTATTTAATTTTTGTATTTACATGGATGAAACACTAAATGCTATAAATAACACTTTTCAATATTTATCTTTCTTCCTTTGAAGACTTCTCCAGGGACTTTAGTTATACTCTCCCTTAGCACTGTTAAGCAATTAAAATAATAATAAATCAAATGCCATCCTTTGCACCCAGTGGGTCTCTTCCCCGAGCTCTCCAAGTTTCCTGTGTTTCTCACTGTATGTAAATAGAAAACCATCGCACTGTTTGAATTCAGCTGATTGATTGGTGGTTCCAGTTTGCAAGGTAGTGAGCCCCTTTAACATCATGCTGATATCAAAAGAAAACTCTGCATCACATAACTAATTCCAGCAGCCAGCAAATCCCTTCTGACATTTATCGGAATCATCTTGATTCTTATGAGAATCCTGAGAGGTGCCAAAGCTTTGGCAGAACTGCCCTCCTCAGTCCCACTGTCCACAAATACTCCATCAAGATGGGACTGGCACAAACTGCTCCTGCTGACACCCAGTGCAACACCACAGTGAATTTGCTTTAATAATTAACTTCTAAATATTCATCAGTGGGAGGAAATAAAGAAAAATACAGATGTATCATGAGTTACAGATAGCTTAGACTAGAAATGGGAAAGTATCTCATTATAAGATATTTAAAATATCAGTTTACAAAGACAGCATAATTTGAATCCCTAATTGGCTGTCTGTAGTAGTCATCCTGGTCAAAAAAAAAACCCTGGATCAGAAACTTGACAACCTCTTGAAAGTTAGATTATTTTTGAAAATTGATCTACATCAGGCATTTTCATAATCATTTTCAGTATAAGCAGCACAGAGCTGCAGACCCCTGCACAAAACCAAAACCCTTCTAGATATTACAAAATATTTGCATCACAAAATCAGTTTCATTGAACCTCTCACATGACTCTTGACTTGCCTTTCTTCAACAAATGAACATATCCACGCTTGCCTAATGAGTTCCACATTTCTACTTCTGAACAAAATAATGGGAACTTGCAGCGAGATGCAAATCAGCTTAGGAAGAGTTTGCATTAGTTGATCAAGAAGCACGAGGGTTTGTCCACCAGGCTTATAACACATTCTCCAAACTCCAAGCATATATTCCCATTATCCAACAACCTCCTCCTGTGCTGAAACGCACGCATCCGAAATGAGAGAATCCTGAGCCAACCTGACATCACTGGCTGGATATTCTTCCTCCTGAGGAATGCCTGCGTGGGGGTGATTTGTGTGGAACGAACAGGGAAAAAGGACATTGGAAGAAGACTCAGAATCTCTCAGACCCACATCAGCATTCCCTTTCCACGTTCTCCCAACAGTGCCTTTATTTAATGCTGTGCTTTGGTTTAACTCCTGGCTTTTCTGCTCTTTGTGTTTCACGCTCTATATAAGAACACTTCAGATTCCAAGAAAGGAAGTGATTTGTGTGGATAAACCCTGCCAGAGACCATCATCCCTTCACAAATCTTTCAGGTTTTATGGCATAATAGTTTCATCAAATAAACAGCATCCTAAAGAAGTACTGAAAATGAAGCTTCTATTTCTTCCTGTGAAGCCATAAAGTTTGATAAATCATGCTGAAAATATTCCCTGCAGTATTTACCTCTCAAACCCAATACTCAACAGATATTCTTTAAATACAGACATGGGACACAAAAGGTGTTTTTCCTAAAATAGTCTATTTTTACCCAGATAGTCATTGTTCCTATGAGAGGGAACATATACACATGGAAAAAAATTCTACTGAAACTTCAGCTGAACTTTGCCTTCAGTCTATTATTTAAAAGCATAAGATGTTAAATATGAAGCTGCTATAGCAGCTTGGAAAAGTACCTTTTCCAATTAAAACCACCTCTTTTCTTGGTTTGTTAGTACCTCAGACACTCATTATAAAGAGGCCACGCAGTAAGTTATGCTTCATTTTACACTCAATTCAGCAAATTATTGCACCACCTGCTTTGGAGCTCATGCCTTAATGCCATCACGTGTCCTTTTGGCATAACATCCGTTTAAATGTCTGTAACGTTGGCTTGTTTATGAAATCCAAACCCAGGTTGTATTAAATGGAGGTTTTTCAATTAAACACGAGACTGTGCTGGATGCGTTCCTGTTTGCCACACCTTGCCCCAACACCTGAGTGTCACCACTGTCACATCGAGTGTGACAGCTGTACATCCTTGCAGACAAGTCCCTGGGGTTTATTTCACGTTCTGCTTGTCCCTCGCTCTTTCACCCTTGTAAAATTTTCAAGACATTTTTATTGGAACAACGCTGAACACGTGCAAGGAATGGGAAGCAGGCTTGGCTCTACGGCATCCAAGGGGGATCCCGAGTGCTCTAAAAAAACCTACCACAAATCTTCTTGAAGGGCTTGATCCACATCCCAAGCCGGTGCTGAAGTGCTTATCCCAGTGAAAGCTGGATCATGCCAGGAGGGCACGGTGTCACGGCCACGGCAAATCCCAGACTAAACCCCACAAGTTGCCTCTTTTACTCTCATTTATTCACTGCTCCTTAGCCACCTGGGACAGTCTGTTCCCAGGGTTTACCTTTCTTCTGTGGTTCTAGGAGCTTTCCCATGGACAGTTCACCAAAGCTGCCATGAAGCAAGACAATCTCAGCTGGATATTAAAGCCCATAATGTAAATGCACAGCATCAGAACCATCATTTCTTCCAGTGCTCTCAGTTACAAGACTCACCTTTTTGGTTTTCACAACAGTTAAAGCAGACATCCAGCATTTAACTGAGAGTAAAATAAAGACCAGTACCTTATTAATACCCCTATATATAACTTTATTTCAGTCGTTTCAACACTTTCTTTCCATGGGTTATGAATCCATATAAAGATGAAGATGAGTGGAAAAAATATCAGATCCTTAAGTATAGAATAATTTTCTCTGTTTTGTCATATTTCTAAACAGGATGTATTTTCAATATTCGGTCAATGACTTACCTTCTCTGCAATTTACTGACAACATTCAACACTAAGTAAGTAAAAAGTATTTTGACAAAAATAAGAGAACACAAAACATGTAATTTCATTTTACAACAACTTGTCTCAATTTTTTTCTCTAGCTTTGAGTATGATTTACCTGCAGCTCCACATAAGATGGATAATGTGCTGAAGTAAGAGCACGAAGCACTGATAAAACTGTAGCTCATAAAATGTTACTTTTGGAGGCAACAAAATTTTTCACTGTCAAGTCATCTGCATTTTGCTGCAGTCTAGAAACTCCTGAAAAAAATAAAGATGATTTATGAGGAAAGTATTTTCCTGGAAACAACAGACAGGGACGGAGACCCATTTTTCCCTCCTGCAGGAGGAGGTGAGCTCCTTCCTGAGAGTACCTGCAGGTCAGGAATTCTGATTTGGACACATAGAGCCAACACTTTATTAGGAGCTATGCTAATACTAAAAAGGACCAACATCCCCCTCACAATTTCGTTTTTCATTCTTCTATTGCGATTACAAACACCAATAATTTTTTTGCTATTTTCCATTTGCAGTAGGTGAGTAATTAAGTGCTTATTACCTCAATAATAGTATACATCTGTGTGCTGAAGTATTCTGTGACAATTTTTTTTCCCCAGTTTTGCTATCACTTGTGGATTTTCTTCCCTCTCACCACCCCATTGTTCTGCACATAACTCGCTTTCCAAACCCACCAACAAACCCCAGACAATCACCTCAAAGCTCCAGGAAAACTCCATAGCCCCCGCCCTCCCTTATCTTCACCTCAGCCGCCCCGGGGAGCGACACATCAGGCAAAAACAAGAGGGGAATGGCGGGAAAGCGCTACCCGGCTGTTTTTATTAAAACCGCCAAAGAAACACACCTGGAAAAAATGTAAAAAAAATAGGAGGATCAGCACCTGCACCTGCCTTCCCTCAGGAGCCGCTCGCGCCGGCTCGTGAGCCTCGCGCACCTGAGGGGCGGGAAGGGGCGCGCGCGCACCTGAGGGAGGCGCGCGGGGGGGCTATAAATGCGGTAACGGTGGTACAGACATTCGGGTCCCTCGTACGCCGAAGGCTTAGAGAGATGATTTGGGGTTTTTTTTGGTGGTTTTTTTTTTTTTGGTTTTTTGAAAGCAAATTAAAATCCAATGAGGTTTTTTTTTCCGGCTTCCCTGTAACCCGCAAACTAAAACTCCCCTCAGGAGCCGCTCGCGCCGGCTCGTGCCCCTCGCGCACCTGAGGGGCGGGAAGGGGCGCGAGCGCGCACCTGAGGGGCGGGGGCGGCGGGAAGGGAGGTCGGGGGAGTTATAAACCGCTAACGACAGCAAAGATATCC